>VZSF01005714.1:0-28554 GCA_013398295.1 Chionis minor
CTGAGGCCAAACCACGACAACCTCCTAGTTTTCTGGTTCTCATTGCTTTAACTGTAAAAACCTAATATCAGTCTTGTTCATTGCAAGAATATTTGCCCAACCAGTAGACTCGTGATCCCAGAAGGCAATAACGAGATCAAGAACATTTAAATTCTCCTGAAGAGTTGCACTTGGGAAAGCCTTGTCCTGAAAAAAACAAGGATTAGATGTTTTCCACTGCAAGGACAATCCACTTACCGTTAGAAGATGAAAATACATCAGTACTTTGGAGATCAGCAAGTAAGCCATGGTGAAGAGCTACATACAGACTTGCTCAACTGGAGGAACGGTAGTAATGCAGAGCAGCCGCAGACCCCTGAGGAGTTCAGCTTACAGCTCAGTGCAGGGGTGTGGGAAGAGCAAACGCTGCCACCAGTGCAGAGGTTGGGGGAAGACTCACAAGCCGAGGCCTCTAGACATAGCACTGAAAGGAGGTTACAGAGAGGTGGGGGTCAGTCTCCTCTCCCAGGTAACAAGCGACGGAACAAGAGCAAACGGCCTCAAGTTGTGCCAGGGGAGGTTTAGGTTGGATATTAGGCAAAACTTCTTTACCAAAAGGGTTATCAAGCATTGGAACAGGCTGCCCATGGCAGTGGTGGAATCACCGTCCCTGGGGGTATTTAAAAGCCGGGCAGACGTGGTGCTAAGGGACATGGTTTAGGGGTGGTTTTGGCAGTGTAGGTTTGTGGTTAGACTCGATGATCTTGTGGGTCTCTTCCAACCCAAGTGATTCTACACAGGAGCCGGTCTAGGTGCAGCCTGAGTTTCCAGCAGCAGCCAGCTCTGTGTACAGCTGCTCTTCTACCGCCCAGGACAATCCAGGCTTCTGCAGCCTCTAGAAGCCTCTAACCTATGCAAAGAAAAGCGTTCCTTTTATCAAACCTAATACGACTTTTGTACCTGATGCAATTCTAGAGAGCATTCACAAACATCCAATCAAGTTACCTACACTGCCTGAACTGGAGACCCTAGGACACTATGGATTCATCCCTGCTTAGGTGCTAGAGCCTTTGTACGGTGGCTGCTTCCCGTTCTTTAGGTGTGGCCCTCATGCTCTCTTTTTAGATGTGCAGTTTTGGGTTTGGTTTTTATAAGTCAGATTTATTACTCAAAGAGGCACAGGTTACCAAGCAAGACTGATTTGTGACACACTTCTATTTCCCTCAGCTTTAGTCTTTGCAGGCGGGCCTGGTGAGTTCCATGGAGCTTGTGGGCAGAGCTAAGCCCGCCGCCCGGGGAAATGTCAGCATAACCCAAGGGACCCTTCAGATCATTCACTATGAACTGAAGAAAGCTCAGTTTGAGAAGAAAATACACACTCTGCCAAGAAGCCCCAGGCTGCCATGCTGGACTATGCTGTTGGATCTAAGCACTCCTTCCCCATGTCCATTGAAGTTACCACTTGCACTCCTGCCAGTCCCCAGTAGGAACGCATTCCCTAAAATTCAACAGTCCCTGGAGAAATCTATACAAAGATAGGTGAAACACACTTGTTCTTTCTACTTCGTTTCCCCTCTACTGTCACACCCACCCATATCCTGTGAGCCTGGCTCATCGTTTTTCAGTCTTGACGGAAAGTTTTGACCCTGGTGCAGGACTGCTGTTCCTGCGCTCAAGCCAAAGAACCATCCTTGTCAGGATGCCAAGATGGTTTATCTCAGCTGTTGCTTCAGTTCACGTGGCTAGCAGTCTTGGTCCAAAAGCTGATCTTACCAAGTGGGTGGCTCCATTCCTGTTCTGTGAATTAATCAAGCCAAGCTGGGTGATTAAGGACTACGTCTAGCTAGCAAGGAAGAAATATTTTGGACACGGTACATGGAACTAAGCTCTGAGCCTATTTTGTGTTTGGCTTTAGGAGGAGAGGGGGTACATGTAGAGCCTGTTTCTGCCAGAGGAAAAAGACATAATCTTGTCTCTTCTGAGCAGGTATTGGGGAATTTGCCAGGCCACAGTCCTGGCTGCATGTAGTGCAGAGCTGTCCAGCTGTAGTCACCCAACGGGAGCACGAGGGGTTGTAGCTCATCAATCTGAGATATGGTACCAGGAGTCTTACAGCATTATGACCCCAGAACGAGCCATCTATAAAAAGATAACTTGCTATCCAGCTGGAGCCCAAGCACTCGCGTGTAGCTGAGAGCTGCAGAGTACCATGGCTGGAGCAGGCAGAGCTACAGGTGTCTGAGGAGCAGACAGTTCCGATAGTTCATCCTTGCACTGTTTGTGGAGCCCTGAACCCTTGGAGAACACACTGCTGCTCTGTGGGCAAGGCAGCTTCTCTTCTGCTGCCTTGACGAACAGAGTGAACGCACAAGTCTTGAATTATGCAAGGTGTTGGGGGAGGGGGGGGTTGTTGTTTTTTGTTTTGAGGGGTTTTTTTATGTGGTTTGTGTTTGTTGTTGGTTTGGTTTTTTTAAGGTTACCATCCTTTTATGCTACAGAAAAAGGCAATTAAATACAAGTACAAGGTCAGGCTCAGAATGAAATCCTAGCCCTACCGAAGTGAGACTTACCATCTTTTCCAGAGGATGCTTTCTGTACAATTTATCCCATTTTCTGTTTATTTGCCTAAGATAGACACAGCTTCAGTTATGAAGCACTCTGGAAACCTGTGCAGCTTGCTAGCGCATCCACTAGTGCTCATGTAGTTCAATACTTTGTCATAAAACCTGGCATTTTGCTCCAGTTCTAAAAATATTTAAAATTAGAACCTAGAAAAATTATGAGTACTGAGGTAGGGCTTCTCTGCTCTCTCCTTGGAGGCACACTGATTGCCTTGCCTCTCATTATGTTGCCAAGAGCACAGGTTGCTCCAAGAGCCACAATCAGTGAATTTAAAAAATAAATTTTTTAACACCTTTGGAATATTTTTTCCTCTCACTGAAGTAAAACACAGATTTTTCAAACACTGTTCAGGCAAATGGACATTTCAAGATATCTACCTTCTATTTAGAAGTGTCTAAGCTGCATCTGATCAGGCCTGAAAGCTTTGGACTGAAGTTCTTCAGACAAAGCTCATTACCAAAGAAATAAGCTCCTCTCAACTAAATGTATCAAATGTTATTTTAAAGTAAGTTGTGGTTCTTTTCTGGCCTGATTATGTTTTTTTTTTTTTCCTGGTCTATCTTCCTTTACATTCTAACTACACTATGTCGTAAAACTGTCTCAGAACAGTTACCCACCACCATGAATACTTGCATTTTCCATTGAAATGGACAGTTGAAAACTACTTGGGCTTCTAGTGAAATATTAAAAACACAAAGCTGAAACATCTCAAAACTTCTGCATAGAATACTGAATATTTACGGGATAATTTTATTGGGCAGTATTCAGCACAATAGCTTAGGGTGGTTGGTTGTGCATGTTGGTAATAAATGAAGGGACAGGCATGGAAAAAGTCAGGTTGTGATTTCCCCAAGTTCAGTCCCCACAAAACCTTTGTGGGATCCCAAGGAATGGGATGGAAATATTTGGAATGAATCCTTGGACTCAGAGATTGAGTTTGAATTTGAGCCAGATTTAGAAGGCAGGGAGGTGGTGGAAGCACAGCCCCTCATACAAATGGGGGGGACAAGGGGGAGCAGGAACAAGCAGACAGGGGAGTGCAGATCACAATACTTACACCCCAAAAGAGTTTAGGGAATTTTTACAGATCTATCAGCAAAAGAATGGGGAAAGCACACTGGCATGGATTTTATGAGCTTGGGATAGCGGAGCTACATCTATCCATTTATTTTTGGCTGAAAAAGCTTTATTAAGCCCTACAGCCAACGACGACCAGATACAACGAGGATAAGCTCAGCTGCAAAATATCAGAGGTCTCGACAAGCGAGACATTATTGAACCTATCCTAATCAATGGTTGTGTGCAGCAGTTTTAACAGCGTATGCAGAACCTGTTGAAGTAGTGTTGTCTCTCAGAAACTGGTGTACAATGAAAGAAGGTATTAAGTTGGTGCAGCAGATGGGAATGGCTTATGCATTGGTTGTGGGATCCAACCTGGAGAGGGCAGCAGTAGAGAGAAGTACAAAGATGCAGGTTTTGAGAGGAGCGTTTGCCTCGCTAAAACCCTTGATTATATCAGAAGTGGCAAATGCTGCAGGTAGTGTAGGCACTCTAGCAAATACCTTGACGGAAATTGGGGCTGTAATTTCGGGTCCATCTGTTCAGGTGGTGAATAAAGGAAAGCCGGCAAAACTGAAGGAGTTACAACATGGGTGACAAGGAAACAAACATGGAATGATCTTGTACAAGCCAGTATCCCACAATCAGAAGTACATGGGACCACAGCATCAGAAATGTTTTCACGATGGCAAAAGTTAGCACTTAGGCAAAAAAGCTAACTGTCCCCAGCCCCACCACCAACTCTGTGCCTCCCTCTGCCCCACCTACCACCTCAAGGCAGGGCACTGCCCGGCAAACGCCAACACAGCAGAAATGAAGGTTTGGCAGGACCCCCAAAATTGCCACCACTGCAGCCTCTTACTGTGGGGGGTAAACAAACACCCTTAGGTTCCTTTAACCACAGAGTGGCCATCTGAGGGGATTTTACATGTGTTAGCTCTGGCAGATACTGGAGCTGAGGTTACTGTATTACATAGTAATATTAATAATAAAGAAGCCACATCACAGATCTGTGGACTGGGGGGAAATCCAACCCCTGCCCTCCAAACGGCACTTAGAGAATGACTGTACATTACAGACAATTGAATAAAGTCACCCCACACACACAGTTGAAGTTACAGTACCAGACATGGTTATTCTTATAGAAAAAATTAGCAAAAATTTACAGCCCTGGAAAGCGGCGATAGATCTTGCTAATGCTTTCTTTTTNATTAATAATAAAGAAGCCACATCACAGATCTGTGGACTGGGGGGAAATCCAACCCCTGCCCTCCAAACGGCACTTAGAGAATGACTGTACATTACAGACAATTGAATAAAGTCACCCCACACACACAGTTGAAGTTACAGTACCAGACATGGTTATTCTTATAGAAAAAATTAGCAAAAATTTACAGCCCTGGAAAGCGGCGATAGATCTTGCTAATGCTTTCTTTTTGATAGTCATTCATTCAGAAAGCCAAGATCAGTTTCCTTTCCCTGGCAACAAAAGCAATGTACTTTCCAAGTAGCAGCTCAGGGCTACAAACACAGTCCCTCTGTTTGCCACTAAATGACAGCAGCTGGTGTAGCACTACACTGGGGTACCATTGCTGTTTACCATTATATTGATGATCTATTGATTATGGCAGAGTCATAACAAGAAATTGGAGCAGCTGGCAAATTGCTGAAAGCACATTTACAGGATCAAGTGCGAACAAAGAAAATACCGGGCCCTAGTACTACTGTACAATCTTTGGGAATAGTTAGGCATGGGCAGCTTAGAGAAATACCAAATAAAGCAAACAGCCCAGTGTTTTCCTGTAAAACAGCTACAGACCTTTTGGGGACTCTAAGGGTATTGGAGAACTTTTATCCCACATCTGGCAGTATTAATGCTACCTCTGCAGAAATTAGCTAGGAAGAAAGTTGTCTGACAGGGGACTAGGCAACAACAAGAAGCCTTTGATGCCTGCAAAACTGCTTTGTTTGAGCATGCACAATTATACGCTCCTAGGTAAGGATATCCTTTTGAATTGGAAGTAATAATTCCAGACGAAATAGTCTTGTAGGGATTGTGGCAGATGACTGGGATGAAACGATGAGAAAGCACCTGTAGAATTTTGGTCCAAGGCATTACAAGGCTCCACTACACCTTATACCGCAATGGAAAAAGACAATTTTTAGCTGTAATTTGGGCACTACAAGAAACTGAAAGACTCACAGGCCAAGACAACATGACTGTGCACACCCCCGTACCTGTTCATGGGTGGGTTACTGATGATTCCCTTAGGGCCCGTGCAGGGCTAGCTCAGGCAGCTACGCACTGGAAATGGGAAGATGGAATCATAGCAGTGATTTCTACCAGGAAAACCACACGTAACCACTCCACATGCCACTCTTCTAGGAACCGTAGCATTTAATCGAATGGCCACACTATGGGAAACTCTTCCCCTTGGAGTTATCCCTATATCGCCTGTGGAGTGGGCTCCCCCTTATGACGAGCTGGTAGAAGAGCACAAAAAAGATGCCTGGTTTGCTGGTGGAAGTGCAATGTACACGGCAAGTGGGCAAAGACCACGGAGAGCAGCTGCAAACGCTCCACTTTCAGGGATTATATTGTGGCAAACAGGGGTCCAGGCATCCAGTCAGTGGGATGAATCGATTGCAGCTTCTCTTGCTCTCCTGGAGGGGAAGGCACACGACGGCACGTACGCTGACTGCTGGGTTGTACACCAAAGCCTCACAATGTGGTTACCCTGCTGGGCCCAAGAGGATTGGCATGTACAAATATAATCTCTATGGGGGTCAGATGTATGAGAACAAATTCGGTAATATGTACAAAGGTACCCCCTAAAAATAAGGTATGTCTCAGCTCATCGAAAAGATGATTCACTTGAGTCACAAAATGATGGGGAAGTAGATAATAAGATCCCTGTTGAAGTACATGCTCAAGCCATAAATGTTCATATAGCTTGCGGACGTCGATCGACTTATACTGCACATGCACGGAACATTGCTCACAATAAACCCCCTTTGCCGTTACATGTTTATAAATCATGGACATAGTTGTACTCTTTGTATGCAGCTACATTTAAGGGCATTACATAGGCCGTGGGGAAACGCAAAACATGGTCGCGGGCCCTGAATACCTGGCACGTCAGCTACATGGGCCCCCTGCCCCTCTCAAGGGGCTAGCGATATGTACTCACTGCTGTGGACACAGCGTCAGGACTGATTTTGCTAAACCCACCAAATATGCTAATCAACATAACACAATAGAAGCATTAAAACAACCCCCTCATCGATATGAACCTCCTCACCAAACACAAAGTGACCAAGGAACACACTTTAGTGGACATAACATCCAAAACTGGGCTCAAGGGCTAGGGATAGATTGGATATTCCACATTGCCTACCATCCCCAGCTAATGGCTTGATTGAAAGAATGAATGGGATGCTGAAGGAACAAATAAAGCTAGGTAGTATTAAAACTTTACAACATTGGAATTCACATCTTACTGAAGCAGTCTTTGTTAAACAGACAGAATATTCATAATCAAATACCCTGTGACCATATTGCCACACCTCCAGCCTAAAACACGGTGAGGACTGAAATTCTTCCAGATAGTATTTCTCTCAAAATATTAATTACAGGGGAAATGGAATTGTTTACACCAAAGGATTGTGTGGTGGGACCACAACCTGTAAGTCCAGACGTGAAGATTCATGTAATAACTCTTGAGAATGCCCTGTGGTTCTGCACCCCAACTTCTTTTTCAACATCCTTGTGGACATCAGATTCTTGAGGTCTAGTATTTCAGGTATCTTCAATGAATGCCTGTGCCTTATCTAGGGGAGACAGCATTGGAACAGCGTTACCGGTGTCATGAACCCAACATTGAAGTGAAGTTCAATCTGAAAAAGCTCAAGCCACAGCTCTCCGATCTGCGTGGGCAATTACCCTACCTCAAACCCAGAGTAATATTAGCTGAAAGAGCTGGAGCAATGGCATATGTATTACTAGAAGGAGATGACACTCCTGTTTTCCTCCCCTGTCACAGGTTTGCTCGTGGTGCTTTGTAGTCTTGTACTACAGGCACATGCCCTGGATACATTTCCACAAAATCAACATGTAAATACTTGTATTTGGTTAGTCTCTACTGTAACTCATCTGCCTGTTGTGTTAAGGGAAGATTAACAGCTGCAGATCTTTTGATAATGTTTCACTGGCCTGCCAACCCCAGTATGTTTCAGAATTATACTATGCTAAGTGATTTTGGTATTAGTGTTTCTCATTGCTTTTTTTTGCCCAAGTAAGTAACAGCTGTACACCAATGAACATTCCAAAAATCAATTGGCAGTGGACTATCTCCTCTTTCAACACCATGAAGGCTGCTTCGATTCTGAAGGTACATGTTGCTTCAACATAACTGATGAATCAGCCAGCATAGAGGATGACCTCCAAGACTTAATGCATTAAATGAAACAATCTACTGGTGGTACCTGTCTGGCTGAGTGGCTTAATTCCCTAAAAGGATGAGGGAGACAGCGGATTCAAAGCATAATTGTATGTAATAATATGTAATGTTTATTCCTTTTTCTATACATGTTTATTGTGTGCCTCTAAATTACTCTGCGCTACACCCCACAAGCCCAAATGGACAACTCCAGGTTCACCAAACCCCTACAGAAGCGGTCCCTTGAGCAAGGGGGTGGAATGTGGGAAAATAACAGAAGATGGGCAAGGAGGATGGTGAATACGGTCAAGTGACTTGCAGCTGGAGTGTAGTAAAACACATATGTCATACTAATCATTGTTTAGTCTGGTGTAGGACACCTGTGCTCAGGTAACATAGGCCTGTGATAGACTCAGAGGCACCCTGTTGAACATGCTAAGATTCCTGCCGGTTGTCAGAAAGATCAGTTGGTAAGCTATGCCTGTGTGAATCCCTGACAACCAGGCAAAACCAGCAGATTTTGTGATCCTCAAGCAAAGACCAAGCTCCACAGTGCCCATGTCCTGCTTCAAGGATCCCCTGGTCCGCGAGGTAACTTAAATAAATTTNAGTACATGCTCAAGCCATAAATGTTCATATAGCTTGCGGACGTCGATCGACTTATACTGCACATGCACGGAACATTGCTCACAATAAACCCCCTTTGCCGTTACATGTTTATAAATCATGGACATAGTTGTACTCTTTGTATGCAGCTACATTTAAGGGCATTACATAGGCCGTGGGGAAACGCAAAACATGGTCGCGGGCCCTGAATACCTGGCACGTCAGCTACATGGGCCCCCTGCCCCTCTCAAGGGGCTAGCGATATGTACTCACTGCTGTGGACACAGCGTCAGGACTGATTTTGCTAAACCCACCAAATATGCTAATCAACATAACACAATAGAAGCATTAAAACAACCCCCTCATCGATATGAACCTCCTCACCAAACACAAAGTGACCAAGGAACACACTTTAGTGGACATAACATCCAAAACTGGGCTCAAGGGCTAGGGATAGATTGGATATTCCACATTGCCTACCATCCCCAGCTAATGGCTTGATTGAAAGAATGAATGGGATGCTGAAGGAACAAATAAAGCTAGGTAGTATTAAAACTTTACAACATTGGAATTCACATCTTACTGAAGCAGTCTTTGTTAAACAGACAGAATATTCATAATCAAATACCCTGTGACCATATTGCCACACCTCCAGCCTAAAACACGGTGAGGACTGAAATTCTTCCAGATAGTATTTCTCTCAAAATATTAATTACAGGGGAAATGGAATTGTTTACACCAAAGGATTGTGTGGTGGGACCACAACCTGTAAGTCCAGACGTGAAGATTCATGTAATAACTCTTGAGAATGCCCTGTGGTTCTGCACCCCAACTTCTTTTTCAACATCCTTGTGGACATCAGATTCTTGAGGTCTAGTATTTCAGGTATCTTCAATGAATGCCTGTGCCTTATCTAGGGGAGACAGCATTGGAACAGCGTTACCGGTGTCATGAACCCAACATTGAAGTGAAGTTCAATCTGAAAAAGCTCAAGCCACAGCTCTCCGATCTGCGTGGGCAATTACCCTACCTCAAACCCAGAGTAATATTAGCTGAAAGAGCTGGAGCAATGGCATATGTATTACTAGAAGGAGATGACACTCCTGTTTTCCTCCCCTGTCACAGGTTTGCTCGTGGTGCTTTGTAGTCTTGTACTACAGGCACATGCCCTGGATACATTTCCACAAAATCAACATGTAAATACTTGTATTTGGTTAGTCTCTACTGTAACTCATCTGCCTGTTGTGTTAAGGGAAGATTAACAGCTGCAGATCTTTTGATAATGTTTCACTGGCCTGCCAACCCCAGTATGTTTCAGAATTATACTATGCTAAGTGATTTTGGTATTAGTGTTTCTCATTGCTTTTTTTTGCCCAAGTAAGTAACAGCTGTACACCAATGAACATTCCAAAAATCAATTGGCAGTGGACTATCTCCTCTTTCAACACCATGAAGGCTGCTTCGATTCTGAAGGTACATGTTGCTTCAACATAACTGATGAATCAGCCAGCATAGAGGATGACCTCCAAGACTTAATGCATTAAATGAAACAATCTACTGGTGGTACCTGTCTGGCTGAGTGGCTTAATTCCCTAAAAGGATGAGGGAGACAGCGGATTCAAAGCATAATTGTATGTAATAATATGTAATGTTTATTCCTTTTTCTATACATGTTTATTGTGTGCCTCTAAATTACTCTGCGCTACACCCCACAAGCCCAAATGGACAACTCCAGGTTCACCAAACCCCTACAGAAGCGGTCCCTTGAGCAAGGGGGTGGAATGTGGGAAAATAACAGAAGATGGGCAAGGAGGATGGTGAATACGGTCAAGTGACTTGCAGCTGGAGTGTAGTAAAACACATATGTCATACTAATCATTGTTTAGTCTGGTGTAGGACACCTGTGCTCAGGTAACATAGGCCTGTGATAGACTCAGAGGCACCCNACTCCAGGTTCACCAAACCCCTACAGAAGCGGTCCCTTGAGCAAGGGGGTGGAATGTGGGAAAATAACAGAAGATGGGCAAGGAGGATGGTGAATACGGTCAAGTGACTTGCAGCTGGAGTGTAGTAAAACACATATGTCATACTAATCATTGTTTAGTCTGGTGTAGGACACCTGTGCTCAGGTAACATAGGCCTGTGATAGACTCAGAGGCACCCTGTTGAACATGCTAAGATTCCTGCCGGTTGTCAGAAAGATCAGTTGGTAAGCTATGCCTGTGTGAATCCCTGACAACCAGGCAAAACCAGCAGATTTTGTGATCCTCAAGCAAAGACCAAGCTCCACAGTGCCCATGTCCTGCTTCAAGGATCCCCTGGTCCGCGAGGTAACTTAAATAAATTTACTCTTTGCATTTCATCCATGGGTTTGTGGTCATTCCTGTGTCCTGCCTGTGCCAGCTCACACAATGTACAGTCAAGGTTATTTAAAATAACATTTGCCTTGAGTTAAGCAGAGACAGATTCTCATTGGCTTTCTCCCAGAAAACCTCTATGGCTTTTAAGATTTGCCAAATTGAGGAAAATAATAAACCTAACAAAGAGACTTTGCATTATCCTCTCTTACATTGTTGTAGGAACGCAAAGCTTCGTGAAGACATCAGTCCCAATCTGGTTTTGAGTTACTGTCATGCGGGAGAGAAGATACTAGTGATTTCCAAATGCTGGATGCTCTCTGAGGGGCACTGCAGCAGGGGTGAATGTCAGAGAGACTTTGAGGCTGCTAACTCACGCTCATAGCATCAGGAAGCAACGACTGTCTCTGATGTAACTTTTCCACAGCATGCTATTCTGTGCCATGATTATTCCTTTCCTGATCACTAAAAATTACTCTGGGGCATCTGCCACTAGCAGAGAGGCAATGCATTGGATACTATTGCAATTTGGATAAGTATTACATTGATCCCCTTCAAACTTGGTTTGAGTTGTAGAACACACCGAAATTTAAATGATATTCTAGCTGAAAATATACGGAATATGCTATAAAACACCCATTTTAAAAATCTGAGCAAAAAAATATGTGCATTCCTAGTTACATGGCAAACTCCTAAATATCATAGCAAAATAATGTGTTAGGATTGTAATTGTAACTGGTCATATAATTAGCAATTATATGACACTGGGTACAGCTCAGCTTAATCAATCATTTCACCGTCAAATCATTTTATCAAAGTACTTTCTTTTTCTAAGATTTAGACTGCATTTTATCCTACTGATCTTTAATTATGACAGTTGCTTCCCTTTGTAATTTCTAAGTCAGACCATTTGACCAGTATCTGCCTGGAGAACCTACTGGCTCCTTATTTAGGATGCTTTCTGCCTGGGCTGCAATTCTACTCTATAGTCTGCATCCGAGTATTCCTTCTCTTGCCATTCAGTTTTGCTTTCTTCTTGTGTTTGGTTTTTTTGTTGTTGTTGTTATGGTGGGGTTTTTTAAAGCCTTTTCCATACTTCAGTCCCTTTATCATACCTGCCTTTGTTGATTGACAACACTGAAAATGCAAACTATCCATTCAGTTCTCAGGTCATATTGGAAAAATATTCTTTTTAAGTTTTGCTTCATCAACTTGAGGCAAATGCTGCAACTATGCACTGCATACAGACACATAGAGCTTGGGGCCTGATGCTTGGCCATCCCAGGCCTCCTCTTCTTCCTCCCCATGGATGTGGGGGGAGGGTAGGTGTGAGGGGGTGACACTATGGGGCAGGGGGCAACTCTGCCACACGCCTCATCTACATCAGGCAAGCAATCCAATTACCTGAAACGACTGTAGGAGATGATTTGGAGTAACTCAGCAACTCGTTAGTGATGGGACATTACTCCCTGCAAGCTCAGCTCTGGGAACGGGTACTCATCCAGCTAAGGGTCAGTGACAGGGAACTCAAGGACCACAGTACTGTAAATGGCTACAGCTACTTTTGCAGCCACAGTCTGACCAACTTCTGCTTCTGAACTCTGCTATCATAGTTGAGGAGACACTCAGTTTGAATCCTTGCTCCACTTACAGTAGCAGCATGAACTGAAGATGAACCAAGCACACTTTAGAAAGAATGAACTTCAAAACAACAGAAATGCAAAACATCTGAGCTGTCTTCTGCTATGGCTGCCACCCAGCAATTCAGTTCTGTGTCACAGCAACTCTCTCGCAAGGCCAGAGTGAGTGAGTGACTGTTCAGAAAACATCCGTTTTATCCTTCACTTTTCTGTTTCCCATCCCAATACAGCTGTTATGGGCTCATGCTCCATTCAAACACAAGCCAGAAGACTACTTGTAACACCACAGAAGTGTGAAGCCAGCAATAATTAATTAGAATTCCAAAATGATGATTTTGCCACAGGACACACCAGAAAGCAGCAGGAATGGGCTTCCCGAGGAGGGGGACAAGCTAGAAGCCAAGGGTAACCCCAGCATAAGCCATGCCCTCACCAACAAGGCACAGTCCCACAGGGTATAAACATGGTAGTCAGAGCTGGGTGCAGTTTAATGGGATCCATCAATGGTCCAGGACAAGGAGAGCAATGAACCAGGTCCAGGGTCCATGCAGGGAGTCCAGCAAGGAGCAAAAGGAAACAGGACTATAACAAGCACCTAAAGTCCATCCAGGAGATGAGACCTACCTCCAAGGGAGTCTATCCAGGAGACCAGCTGCCTACTGCAGATATCCAAGGTCAGTCCAGGAGGCCAGTACTCCTACAGCACAGCTCAGGGAAGGAGTGAATCCCCAGGCTTGAGCTTAAATAGGGCAGCAGGACCCATGGGCAGGGCACGTGGGTGGGAGTCCCAGGTGAGCCTAGTCAGGGCCATTAAGGCCTATTATAGTGCACTCAGGGCTCTAACGTTACACAGCTCAGCTCAAGGTGTAGAGGCCACAGACACTTCTCACTGCTGCAAACTCCTCCTTTAGCATAGGCATGTGCTCAGGTGTCCTCTGCTCTAACTTTGGTTAGCAAAGACTGCATGTTCAGTATGGCTCCAGAGCTATTAAAATAGTATTGAGAAAGGATTCCTATGTCACACTGAACTTCCCATAACTAGGGCTAGATCTGCAGAATCCTTCTATCCCATATACAACAGGAAGGTACAGCTGCTGTAACAGGACAGCTGAGGATTCCCCACCTCCAGCTGGGAGAGCAGTGATGAGACTGGCTATAATCCACTTCCCAGGCAGACTCTGCAAGCATGGCTGGGACTAGAATTTGGGGGGAGAAGGGGGGGGTTGTTTGCTTTCTTAGGGAAGCGAGGAAGAAGAGAGCAGAGATTTGTCCACAGAAAATTTTGATGAATTTTTATTTAGAATCATGGAATCTTTTAGGTTGGAAAAGACCTTTAAGATCACCTAGTCCAACTATTGACCCTACTCAACCAGGTCCGCCACTAAACCATGTCTCCAAGTGCCACATCTACATGACTTTTAAACACATCCAGGGATGGTGACTCAGCTGCCTCCCTGGGCAGCCTGTTCCAATGTTTGATAACACTTTCAGTTAAAATATTTTTCCTAATGTCCAGCCTAATCCTCCCCTGGCACAACTTGAACCCATTTCCTCTTGTCCTATCACTAGTTACTTGAGAGGAGAGACCAGCGCCCATCCTACCACAACCTCCTTTCAGGTAGTTGTAGAGAGCAATAAGGTCACCCCTCAGCCTTCTTTTCTCCAGGCTGAATAATCCTAATTCACAGAATCACAGAATCATCTAGGTAGGAAGAGACCTTTAAGATCATTGAGTCCAACCATAAACCTAACACTGCCAAAACCCCCATTAACCCATGTCCCTTCAGCACCGCATCTGCCCGTCTTTTAAATACCTCCAGGGATGGCAATTCCACCACTTCCCTGGGCAGCCTGTTCCAATGCCTGATAACCCTTTTGGTGAAGAAATTTTTCCTAATATTTAATCTAAACCCCCCTGGCCCAACTTGAGGCCATTTCCTTTTGTCCCATCTCTTGTTACTTGGGAGAAGAGACTGACCCCCACCTTGCTATGATTCCCTCAGCTGCTCCTCATAAAACACATTTTCCAGACCCCTCACCAGCTCCATTGACCTTCTCTGGACACACTCCAGCACCTCAATGTCCTTCCTGTACTGTGGTGCCCAAAACTGAACGCAGGACTAGAGCTGTGGCCTTACCAGTGCTGAGTACAGGGGCACCATCAGTGCCCTGCTCCTGCTGGCCACACTATTCCTGATACAGGTCAAGATGTCATTGGCCTTCTTGGCCACCTGGGCACACTGCTGGCTCACGTTCAGCCAAATGTCGACCAGGACCCCAAGGTCCTTTTCTGCCCGGCAGTTTTCCAGCCACTCCTCCCCAAGCCTGTAGCACTGCCTGGGGTTGTTGTGACTCAAATGCAGGACCCGGCACTTGGCCTTGTTAAACCTCATCCCATTGGCCTCAACCCATTGATACAGCCTGTCCAGATCTCTCTGTAGAGCCATCCTACCCTCAGGCAGATCAACACTCCCGCCTAATTTGGTGTCACCTGCAAACTTACTGAGGGTGCACTCAATCCCTTCATCCAAATCATCAACAAAGATATTAAACAAGACTGGCCCCAAAACTGAACCCTGAGGAACACCTCTTGAGACCTGATGCCAACTGGATTTAGCACCGTTCACCACAGCTCTCTGGTTCATCCAGCCAGCCAGTTTTTAACCCAGCAAAGAGTCCACCTGTCAATGCCATGGGCTGCCAGGTTCTCTAGTGGAATGCTGTGGGAGACTGTGTCAAAGGCCTTACTAAAGTCCAAGCAGACACATCCACAGCCTTCCCTTTATCCAGCAAATGGGTCACCTGCTGAGAAAAGGAGATTGGGTTTGTCAAGCAGGACCTGCCTTTCATGAACTCATGCTGGCTGGGCCTGAACTCCTGCTTGTCCTTCACTTGCCATGTGAGTGCACTCAGGATGAACCGTTCCATCATCTTTCCTGGTATCAAGGTCAGCCTGACAGGCCTGGATCCTCCTTCCAACACTTCTTGTAGATGGGCCTCACACTGGCAAGCCTCCAGTTGTCTGAGACCTCCCCCATTGAGCAGGACCATTGATAAATGATGGAGAGTGGCTTGGCGTGCTCCTCGCTCAGCTCCCTCCCCACAGACTTGTGCCTGTCCAGTTAGCGTACCATGTCGCTGACTGCTTCCTCCTGGATTATGGGGGGGGTCTATTCTGCTCTCCATCCCTGTCTTCCAGCTCAGGGGGCTGAATACCCTGAGGATAACTGGGTTTGCTATTAAAGACTGAGGCAAAGAAGGCATTAAGTACCTCAGCCTTCTCCTCATCCTTGCTGACAACCTTCCCCTCCACACCCAACAAAGGGTGGAGATTCTCCCTGGCTCTCTTTTTGTTGTTGATATATTTGTAAAAACCTTTTTTATTGTCTTTTACAACAGTGCCCAGATTAAGTTCTAGCTGTTCTTTTGCCTTTCTGATGTTTTTTCTGCATGACCTAACTAGACCCTTATATTCTTCTTGAGTTGCCTGCCCCTTCTTCCAAAGGTGGCAAACTCTCCTTTTTTCCCTGAGTCCCAGCAAAAACTCCCTGGTCAGCCAGGCCGGTCGCCTTACCTGCCGGTTCATCTTATAGCACATGGGGACAGCCTGCTCCTACATCTCTAAAACTTCCTTCTTGAAGAATGTCCAGCCTTCCTGCACCCCTTTGCCCTTCAGAAAATGCCCTTCATAAAAACAGGGAAAACCAGGAGAGGGAGAAAAGTGCAACAAAATGTCCTAACAACAGCACTCCAGGAGAAAATTTTGAAACCTAGTAGTGTGCAGCAAGGAAGGGGTGGGAGGCACATGAAGAAAGATTTAAATGCTACTTAGAGTGAGATTCAAAGTTTGGGCACGGCCTCAAAGAGCTGTTCTCTCCAGCAATCCTACTTTACAGGGTGCCAGCGCCTGCTGAGTTCCCACTGAAAACAGTTGCTGTCCTATGCACAATCCTTGCTTTGGTTCCAAGTGCTCTGCTTAGCTCATATTTAACTCACTCTTTAATATTTCAGAGCTAGTATTTATGTTTTCCCTTTTAACAAACAGCCTAGCATAGGAGTAGATATCCACTTCTTGGATGAGGGTGCTGGTGGTGATACCAGGATAACCCACAACTCCTCCAGTTACAGCCTCCCTGTGATAGTTCTTTATCCTGAGCTTCCCATCACTTGCATCCAAGACTAGAAAAACTCTACTTCTTGCTGTTGACATCCATGGGAGAGGTTGTTCATCTTAAGCCAAAATAAGCTCCTAGTAAATGTACAAATTCTCTGAGAATATGCATTGCATAAACCAGGGTTGTGCACTGACCTTAGCAAAAGCAGTTATGGCAGAGAAGTAAAATCCTTAGTGTACATAACAAAAAAGAAAGACGGGTGGCTTTTTTCAGAGTATTAGGTCCCATAATCAGTAAGTTAATATGAAACAGTAATTGCTAAATAAATCCCAGCAGGTAGTGTTTTGCGTGCTTTTGTATAAAATGGGATCCATTTTGCTAGGAAGCAATGATGAGGGAGGGAGAAAAGGCTTAATAACTACATCCTTATGGCTTTAAGCAAGCTAATTCTTCTTTTTCTGTATGCCTGTTAATAAAGCCAGCTATTTCCACTGTTCCTAGAAACTGCCCCCCCCCCCCCAAGATGGCATTTAACAATTCAATTTCCACATGCCTTTTCAATGACATGCTTCCCACGTTATTTGTGTAATTAGGCTATAAAGTGTTTCCCAGCACTGGTGGAATTGGATGTTACTTATGCCATAATATGACCTCACAAAAGATGAGAGAAAATAGAGATTGTTTTGTATGATATTCTGAATTTGCAGCTTAAGTTACCTGATTAATGGAAGAATAACACAATTCATACTTGAGAAAGGAAAAGATAACTCCTTTAAAAAGAGTCAGATTTCTGAAGAAAGCTGCTTTCCAGAATACAGGAGAAGTTATGTCAGACAGTGGATTAAATCGCTTATTAATGAAAGTCAAAGGACAGTGGTTGCTTGATTGTCCAAGACAAGAGTCAGGGAAGCAATCCATGCAGAAGGACTATGGATTGCAAAAAGTGCTGAGTGCAAGCACAGAAGCTCCAGATATCTTCCTAAAGAAAATATAGAAGAAAGTGGCACACCTCTCCATTTCAGACTTCTGGCAAGTGAAAACACCTTCTTGAACAAACACAATGAAAATGCTCCCCTACCCATCCACCTCACTGTTCCTGTCCCTGTCCCCGTCCCCGTCCCATCAGTCAGGGCAAATATTTGGCCTCAGGGTTGGGGTTTTGCCGTTGTTTCAGATTAGCACTTCTGCTTAGAGTTTTGCTAGCACAGCCCAATGAGCAAACCCTCTTCAAATCAATGTTGGACACTATTTTTTTGCTATATTATCCAATAATCCATCACAGCATTAATTGAAAACAGGAGCAGGATTTTTTCAGATCTGCAAAATGAGTTTGAAATGTATGCCTACTGTGAAAATGAAAGACAAAAAAAGAGAAATGTATTAAGTGAAATCTAAGAATCTGCAAACCCAGTTGAAATTTTAATGTGACATTAAAACTTTCCAGTCTAAAGCTTCTGGGAAGGAACTAGGGGGAAACATTGTGGCAAGATTTTTCACAAACTATTCAAATGCATTGAGAATTATATTCTGTGGAGACAAAATTCACTGGCAGACTTGACAAAAAGAAAGGAGATGGCAATGTCAAAATATCACGCTGTTACAAAAAATGTTGCCTTTCAACACTTCCTTAGTGATATACATTGACTCTTTCACACTGTGTGTACCTTAAGTGAAAGCGCTGAAGAGTTTAGGCAGCAGAAAGTAATGCCTAGATGTATTCATTTAGCTAAAATTTCTTTTGCAATTTGCCCTATGACATATTGAATTTTTTTTCCCTTTTTTTGCCAGAGAGATGTAAAATCTATTTTTCACATAATTCTATAAACAGGTTTGTGGTACAAACACATTGAAAAATTTTTGTTTTCCGTTTTGATATTACCTAGGAATTACAAATTTATCTTGAATGTCTCCTGCAATATAATTTTCTTATAATTTTAAATATGCATTCTTGCAGTAAGGGTTTGTTGCAAACCTGGTTACAAAGCCTTGCTCCTGATGGTAACTGAAGTTATAGGGTCTGCCTGCATCTCATTTTGGGAAGGAAAGACAACTCCTACAGAGCCACCACAGGGCCCAACACAAAATAAGCTTTATTTGCTAATAAAACTTCCAAGACTAATGATTTTGGGGTTTGTTATTCAGTAAAATGGAGAAGTTGTGCTGGTGGCTGATGGTATGACAAGAACATTATGCATAACAAAGAAGAGGTAGCGGAGGGGTATAGTTAAACATGTCTGCACTGGCCCCCAGCTTTGCTCTCAGCTCATTTAAATTAGATTTTGGGCACATTGACAGCTGTAGTGGTTGACATGCCTCCAGATGGTTACATCAGGAGCTTTCTCCTTTAATTTTTTGCACACAACCTTTAGAGGTTGCCTGTAATCTTCACGCACGTTGTGGTTCTGCTTCCCCACAGTTTAGTCCAGCAGGGAAATTCAAAAAGTTTGAACCGCACCTTGAGTACCTTTTCTTTCCTCCAAGGAACCCTCTCTGCAGTAGTAAATGCTGACAGTTTGCACTGAGCACCAAAGTCATATTAATGAATCCTGGCCCTTAGCTTAGCCCTGGTGCAGACTGGCATCTTTTACCTCAAAGAAGTTGGCCCAGATTGACACCATTTGGAAACCAAGGATCAACCATGATCCCTTCACAGGCTGCCCGGGGATATGGTGGAATCGCCATCCCTGGAGGTATTTAAAAGACAGGTAGACATGGTGCTGAGGGACATGGGTTAGGGGTGGTTTTGGCATAGGTTTATGGTTAGACTCGATGATCTTGAAGGTCTCTTCCAACCCAAGTGATTCTATGATTCTATGATTCTACAATGATCTGCTTCTAAGCCACGGAAGAGGTCTGATTATCTAGTTCATGCTAACCAGAAGTGTTCAGGAGTCCCTTTTCTGTTCCACGCAAATTCTGTGGTCTAGCCAAAGATTCAAAACCACTTAATAGATTTCAGCGGGTGTTTGAGATGTATAGCTAGCTCTGCACTAACACTGCTTGCTTTAACAGTCCCGGTTACAGAAATGTGCCAAACTATACAATAAGAGTAGTGCAGTTGCAGTTTACCATTAGTTTCTTTTTCCTGGAAATTCATATGTATTGCACCAGTAGAAGAGCATATGGAGATGCAAACACACACTCTCAACACACAGGAAGCTTTGCTAATATGTCTGTAACCTTTTTTTTTTCTGCTGGAGGAAACGCATGCTACGCCTAACATCAGGCCAGTCACTGCAAAAAAGAGATTGGTCTGAATGGGCTATGAGCTGGTAAGCAGCTGGTCTTCTTTCCACTAGCAATGAAAAAGACTGTCTGTATTGCATATAGTCTGAATGCTAGGAGTGTAAGACAAAAGCAATGGAGGCATCCTTAGACAACACAACAGAAATCGTCCCTAATTTTGCAATATGATGCAGCTTTGAAATGGTGAGTTACTGAACAAAATTGGTCCTGTTTTACCTCAAACCAGGACAGCTGTCTAGATTATCACTGCAGCCATTTCATTTACTTAAAATAAGCTATTCAGGTCCTGAACAAATGAGTCAGCACATGGTGATCTGTGACCTGCATTAAAGACCGTTCTTGCATCTCCGGAACTAAACACAGGTTTGTTTCTTAGGAAATGATTTTAAAATCCATCATCTTATTAATACCTTGTTATTTTAAATTTTTTTGGTACTATCTGGTGATGAGACACGTGCTGGAATGGTGCTGAACTGGACAGCTGCTACATTTACTAAACGTATTTAGTAAACATTAGGACTTAAATATGGAAAGAGTGTCAATTTAGACTCAGCAACTAAGATGAAGGAAAGCTTGTATAAAAGGAACATGAAGTTATGTGACCAAGCATAAACAGAAAAAAAATAAATGCCAGAACAAACGTGATCAAGTCTCACAGAGTGCAAAGCACGTAAGATATGATTTAAAGTAATGACTTATATAGTAATCTCGTAAATTAGGCCACTCTGCATCTTGATTTTGCCACTTTTGGGGGGGGCGTATTTTCAGGTTCTCTCAGTAACCACAGTGTCCCTAACCTCACACTTTTAATCTTTCAAAAGCGTTGGTTCTCTCTAAAGGAACAGTCAATAGTCCAGGATTCAATAAAACTGTTGAAGTCAGAAACACCTGTCTCGCATCCTTCAGAATGGCTTTTATTAGAGCATTTACTTTCAAGTTTGCGGTTAACAAGGTTCCAAAGTACTCAAAAAGTAGGATCAATGCATAAATGAATCTGTTTCACAACCTATATTTCAAAATTAAATTAGTCTGAAAGTGGCTGAAATAAGTAACACTGGATCTAAGGTCTCTTGACATAAATAACAGGCGATTAGAAACAGGCAAATAGGACAGAGAAAGTAGTCACTAAAACCAAGGCTCTGTTCTGCACCTCTCCACCATTAAAGATGATCTGTTTTCATTCAGCATATTTTTCTTAAACAAAGATCTGTTATTTAAGCAAAGTACATTGACAGCCTGTTTAGCATATTTGGGAAATAAACTCTTCCTGAATGTGTACCTTTTTTCTTCAACATGTAATACTAATTCTATGAAATACATACATGAAGGAAGTATCTACTTACCCAGAACATTTATTCCAGAGGCCTTCTCTTTCTTCTATAGCAAGTTGATTGTGATCTCATTTCATAAATTATTTTCTTTCTCTTTCTGAAGATATAAAGAAAATATATTGAAAAGCAGCACATACTTCTACGCAGTAAAAGTGAAATATCTGAATCAGCACAAATCAAATGTTACAACTTGAAAGATCCAATTGGTTCCACTTACCCCCACTGTAAAGACTCGGAAGACAGAGGTGCAAGGAGCTGTTACGTTCCATTTGGTAAAGCAGTAAGAGGAAGAAATTGCGGTGCCCGCCATTCCTGCAAGAGCCTTCAGGCTACCAGACAACTCATCTAGTAAAAGATTAGTGGTTTTATCACAAAGGCAGTTACATTTCAGCTGAGGTGAGTAGCTTCTATCTCCAAACATCAGGGAAATTCTCAAGTACTTAAAAATATTCTGATTGGCACAATTTCTATGCAGTATTAATTTCTTTTTTCTTTTGTCCAAACCCACTGAGAATGGAATTCAATTTTTTTTTTTTTTTAATAGAAGCTGGGCCCCCACTAAGATCCTGATTTGTGGTTAAAATGGACTATTCTGTTCTTTGACTGGCATATAGAGTTCTGATCAGCTGCCTGTGCTGAAAAAGATAATACGTATCTAAATTCATTAAGTTTTTACCATTGCATTTCTGACAGCTAGCCTTGGAGGCACTGGAGAGATCATAGGGAGGCACTAAAGTTCACCACATTTCTCTGTATTTCTCCTTGCCCAAGAGAAAGAAAGAAATATAAATCTTTCCCTGAGCTATTAAATATATATATATAAAAAGAGGAAAAAAATTGTAAATGGATGAGATCAGAACAAATATCTAAAATTACAGCAGTATTCCACATTTCCATCCTTATTGCAGATGATTTCTTTGATCCTGCTTACTTTCAGCTGAAGCCCAGCAGTAGGTGCATACCCTGATCCCTGCTGTATTCTGAATGTTAGAGCTGAAGATCTCCTGGAAACAGATGGATTCACTCAGTTTTGTACTTGCATGTAGGGGACTGTGCTGTTCAGAGTTTTCATTTCTTTTAATTTGAAATTGGCCAGCAGAAAGACTGCACATCTGCAAATTGTAGCCACTCTTTAGATATATTGATGGATTTTTTTTTTCCTGTCTGTGTTCAAACTGCAGCATTGTTACGCTGTCATCTGGCACAGCAACCACACATCTTGAAAACAAAAGCTCATAATCCCAAAGGATTCCCAGATAAAATGAGCAAATATACTTGTTTTCTATCTTTCTCCGCAGCCCTTTCTATCCCACGTAACCAGACTGAAGCCAACGTTCTCTTCCATCAAAGCATTCAAGAGGGGGCTGAATTATTAACCAACTGCACTTTAAACATGCAAACTGCTTTGTCTTCTAGAGGAAAACCAGAACATTCAAGCAACTTTGAGATTCATACTAATTAGTTACATTTGTTTTTACAGAGTTTCTGTTCATGACACTCATAGTTCAAACCTGTAACTGCAGGGAGATTGGATGGGAATCAGCAGATCTCGCCTGTCTCCATCACTGCATTTACACATACAGGAAACTTCACCTCTCTCTGTCTCCTTTTTCCCATTTGTAATGATGCTGAATTCTCTTTGTAAAACAGTTTGCAATCTAGTGACAAAAGAATACGTACATAAGAGATTATTACTAAAGCAATAATGCCAATGTAATACAGCCAGTGGTCAGAAAGGAATACAGCATGGTACCAAAATAGTAGTGGAGACAGCAGAACTGCACAAAACCATCAGTGGTTTTAGGTTTAAAATGACCAACAATGAAATCAGAATCAAATGCAGTTAGAAATGGGGAATTGTAAGACTGGCCATATTTGCTGGGTTTGGTTTTGTTTGTTTTAAGATGAGTAAACTGGGAAACTATAAATCACGATAGACGAAGGGGGACAGAGGAGAAAAAAATGACACAAGGCAAGATGGATCTTAAGAAGATCCATCCAAGATGGTCTTAGAAAGCTGAGCACAAACAAACAGTGTGATCAGCAGTACAGCAAAATGTGAAAGAATGCAAGTAAAAGCAAAGGACGTGGGTTATCCTTACAACCACACAGCAGAGTCCTGTTCTGGGAAAGAAACTTCAGAAAGGACTTCAGTAAGAGGAGAGGAACGAAGAGGAGCCAGCAGACTCACAGCAGCTCATCAGCTTACCATCATATCCCCACATGTTCCCACAGTCAAGAAGGTTGCATGTACAGCCAGGAGAATTGTGAGTAGGAAGAGAAAGTTCTACCTGTGGCAACATGGCAGCTCAGCTTGCTCTCAAGATGAGGAAAATGCTGTAAACCACCTTCCACCCTAAGCAAAAGCATCTTACCTTCTTAAAATTTGAGTCTGGGGTTTTGAGATATGGTCCTCCAGGAAAACTGGACAAGCACTCAGTCCATAGATGTGGTGTTCCTCAGGGTGGACTTAAAGTACAATGGAAAACAAGGAGCAGTTTGGAGAAAGAACATCACTTGATCACATTTTACTCGTGTAGAAGTTCAGCAGGCAAATAACCAATGACATTTTGGTTCTCATGGGCAACAATTTCAACTGCTTTCAAAGAGTACTTTTCTCCACCCCTTCACTGAGCCTGACACAGGCAGTGAGTGAAAAGGCATGCCAATAACACAATTTCCTTAAATAAATCCAAATCTCTCACCAGTTACTTGCCATTCTCAACTTCTCTATCAGAGGATGCAGTCACCAAACCAGTCAGTCCGGTATGTCAAGAGAATAGTTTCCCACGCTAGGAGAAAACAGTTGTGTTACTCCCTCCTTCTTCTCCTACAGCTTAACCTACCCCAAGAGGGGCACATGCCAGCACATTTCAGAGATTGCCAACCTGTCTACAAAGGGTGACCTCTTCAGCAGGCAATGACAAGGGCAAGGGACAGTCCCTCCTCACACCACCTCTCTCTTGTTGTACACCGGTTAAAGCTGGATACAGGTTTGCACTGAGCTTATTGCAGCACTGTTTATCAGGATATGGAGGGCTGTGCTCTTCGCATAACTTTCTTGGAGTGGACTCTGAGCCCATTTTGTTTTTACATTCCCCGCTTTCGAACACAGAGATCATTGATCACATTGATCTAGAGTTTTCAAGGAAACATCAAGACAAAGATTACAATCGTCCTAGTGCAGCAGACCCCTCTGTTCTGCACGTGAAATGTGACTGCCAGGCAAAGTTATTGCCCCAGAGTTAACCCTGCTGGTGAGGAATCCTTCTTCGATTTAACACATGGTAGCTTAAGACCAACACAGATGTTTCATACATTGTTGTCCAGGACATCCCCAAGCTGCCACATGTATGGAAAATCCACAGGCTATGACCCTTACAGAAGGCAAAATCCTCTGCCTATCAGGGAGCCAGGATCGATCAGGACTCTTACAAAAGAAGAATTGGGGTGGCTCCTTCACCCAAAACGAACAGTGCCCACATCAGGGGAGGAAAAAGAAAAAAAAAAAAAAAAAGGGGAAAATCATTTTATTCAGAAAACTTATAAAATTCCAAATTCACAGCCACTCCTCAGATCA
Organism: Chionis minor; assembly: GCA_013398295.1. NCBI lineage: Eukaryota > Metazoa > Chordata > Aves > Charadriiformes > Chionidae > Chionis > Chionis minor. Next base: position 24,975 of record VZSF01005714.1, read on the forward strand.
CAAACCTCCCTTTGTTTCTGGAAAAAAAAATTCCCCCCTCAAACTCACATAAATTCCTTCTTATCAGGGCCACGTATGTGCCTCTCAAAAAAACCATGCACTTGCTGCTGTGAGATGTTCAGGAGGGAGAGTTAGATTCAGGGAGAAAGACCATATGCCAGCTTTGCAGTGTTGCGCAATCATCCTCATTATTGAAACATCAACGTGCAGAACAGAACCGCCTGGTGAGTACAGCCAAGTGAGTACTTGTTGAAGATGGTCATCTGATTAATAGGGATGAAGAAAAAGCGGAGGCACGCAATGCTTTTCCACTTCAGTCTTTAATAATATTGACAGACCGTGGGCTTCCCAGCCCCCTGAGTCAGAGGATCACGAGTATGGGAACAGTGACTTCGCATTTGTGGGCACTGAAATTGTAAGGGGTCAGCTGTAACAGCTGAATGTTCACAAGTCCATGGGGCCTGATAGGATTCATCCCAGAGTGCTGAAGGAGCTGGCAGATGTTATGGCAAGACTCCTCTCGACCATCTTCGAGGTCTTTGGGAGTCTAGAAAGGTCCCCGCTGACTGGAAGCTAGCCAACGTCATTCCGATTTATAAGGGTATGAGGGAAGACCCAGGAAACTACAGACTTGTTAGTCAGTTCCTAGAAAAATTACAGAGAAGATTATACTGGGTAGTACTGAAAGGCACTTAAGGAATAACGCAATCATCAGGCACAGTAAACATGGGTTCACAAAGGGAAAGTCCTGTTTAACTCATTTTATATCATTCTACAATAACATCACCTGCCCAGTGGATGAAGGCAAGGCTGTAGATGTAGTTTTCTGGATTTCAGGATGGCTTTTGATACCGTCCCTCACAGCATCCCTCTGGACCAGTTGTCCAATTGTGGAATGAGCAAGTCCACAATGCACTGGGTGAAGAACTGGCTGAAGGGCAGAGCTCCAAGGCTTGCAGTGAATGTGTCTACATCTGCCTGGCAGCCAGTCACCAGCGGTTGTTCCTCAGGGCTCAATAGAGAGGCCAGTGCTGTTCAATACATTTGTCAGTGGTCTGGATGCAGGAGTTGAATATACCATTAGCAAGTTTGCTGACGATACCAAACTGGGAGGTGCTGTTGACTCTCTTGAGGGATGAAATGCCCTGCAGAGGGATCTAGATAGACTGGAGCATTGGGCAATCATTAATAGCATGAAATTTAACAAGAATAAATGCCAGATTCTGCACCTGGGGTGGAGTAACACCTGCAGTATAAACTGGGAGAGGAGTGGCTGGAGAACAGCCCTGTGGAAAAAGATCTGGGGGTGCTGGTTGCAGCAGTTCTGTTCAGTTCAGCCAGCAGTGCGCCCGGTCAGCCACAAGGGCATCCCGCGTCCTGGAGGGCATCAAACATAGCACAACCAGCTGGTCAAGAGAAGGGATCATCCTGCTGTATTCGGCGTTGCTGCAGCCTAACCTTGAGCACTGGGTGCAGTTCTGGGCCCCACAATTTAAGAAGGATGTGAAGGTCCTTGAATGCATCCAGAGGAGGGCAACAAAGCTGGTGAAAAGGCTGTAAGGAATGTCCTGTGGGGAGCAGCTGAGAACTGGGTTTGTCTAGATTGGAGGCGTGATGTCATTGCTCCCTACAGCTTCCTGAGGGAGGGACAAGAAGAGGGAGGTGCTGAGCTCTTCTCCCTGGGATCCAGTGCAGGACACATGGGAATGGTTCAAAGCTGTGTCAGAGGAGGTTCAGACTGGCCGTTAGGAAGCATTTCTTTACCAAAAGGTGGTCGAACACTGCAGAATGCTTCTGAGAGAGGTGGTCGATGTCCCAAACCTGTCAGTGTTCAAGAGGCATTTGGACAATGCCTTTAACACCACGATTTAACTTTTAGTCATCCCTGAAGTGGTCAGGCAGTTGGATCATCGTTGTAGGTCCCTTCCAACTAAAAATATTCTATTCTATTCTAAGAGTGGCTGGAAAGCTGCCTGGTGGAAAAAGACCTTGGGGTGCTGGTGATCAGCTGGTGGAACATGAGCCAGCAGCATGTCCAGGTGGCCTAGAAGGCCAACAGCATCCTGGTCTGTATCAGACATAGTGTGGCCAGAATCACTGGGGCAGTGATTGCCCCCCTGGACTCGGCACTGGTGAGTCCCCACCTTGAATCCTGTGTTCAATTTTGGGCCCCTCACTCCAAGAAAGACATTGAGGTGCTGGAGCACATCCAGAGAAGGGCAACGGAGCTAGTGGGAGGTCTGGAGCACAAGTCCTGTGAGGAGCGGCTGAGGAAACTGCGCTTGTTCAGGCTGGAGGAGGCTGAGGGTAGACCTTCTCACTCTCTGCAGCTCCCTGAAAGGAGGTTGCAGAGAGGTGGGGGTCAGTCTCTTCTCCCGAGTTACAAATGATAGGACAAGAGGAAACGGCCTCAGGTTGCACCGGGGGAGGTTTAGATTGGACATTAGGAAAAACGTCTTCACGGAAAGGGTTATCAAACATTGGAACAGGCTGCTCCACTCCAGTGGTGGAGTCAGTATCCCTGGAGGTGTAGCACTTAAGAATATAGTTTAGTGGTGGACTTGGCGGTGTTAGGTTTATGGTTGGACTCAATGATCTTAAAGGTCCCTTCCAACCTAAACAATTCTATGATTCTGTGATTCTAAAACAAATTAAAATAATGTGGAAAGATTACGTAAATAAAACAAAACACAGAAATAAGCAGAAGAATACATATGGTCCTTCCGAGAACTTAGGGACAGACTGAAATAGTTAGCAGAGCTTTTAACAAAAGCGTTGACAGAAATAAAGCCTCATAAGGCCTTTTCATTTAATTACAATTGTTTCCAGGGAACAAGCAACAGCAAAAGTTGCTTGGATTTAAGAAATCAGACATTCACATGAATAGCAATTCAGCCCTACTAATAGCCTATTCAGTTTCAGAGCAATGATAATTTGTCACCTTGTGGTATTGCTTCAAGATGAGCTCGAATCCAGCAAGACTAGATGATATAGCAGAGGTGGAAGATCTTAGTGGAGCTGCAACAGCCACGGATTGTAATGCAGCTCAATAGCAGCAGATATGTGGAGCAACACAGTCCACGCTTGAGAAGCCGGCATGCACAATACACACTTTGGAGAGGTTTTGCTCTAGTCATGCTCTAATCTGAATGACCTGAATGGTTAGAGGCTGGAGCGCATCTTTGGGTGTGTTTTACTTTGAATGAAGCCAGTGGCTGCAATGCAAATCCAAGGGTGAGAAACGGGGTCTGTCAGGATGTCTCCTTCAAAAGTGGACTCTTGGTCTGAACTAAGACACTAATGTAGGTGCACGCTGTATTTCACGCCTACACAGTGTGTAGAAGCAGTTTCTGGCATAATTGCCTTGCCTTCACTTGATCCAGATTCTTACCTGCAGATTCTATGTTTCTTAATGCTTCTCTTAGTAAAAAAAATACTTGCAAGTTGCTATGAGTTGTCAGGGAGAACTTTGATTAGCTATACTCTACCTGGATTGCTCATCAGTAACCACGAGAAGAGAATACACAGGCTGCATCCCAGCTAACACCGTTTCTTGTCTATATCCCCGACTCCAAAAACC
>VZSF01005715.1:1486-51851 GCA_013398295.1 Chionis minor
AAAAAAAAAAAAGATTGGGATGGAGACCTGAAGGAAGATGTAAATAACTCCTCCCCTCGTTTACTTGGGGATTCCCTGGGAGTCTCAAAGGGCAAGGAGGTAACATAGCTGGCTTTTATAACAGGATCACAGGTCCTGACACAGGGTCACGGAGAATCTATGCTTGGCTAGCCCTGTGCTCCAGTTTTGTTTAGCTGGTAGCTAGCCCCTTGAGGGATCAATGTCAACTTAAGCATGCTAACTTCTGCAAGCGACTGCTTGGCCAGTGACCGAGAGCCGTAACTAGTTCCTGGAGGGCTCCTGAGCGCTGCTGCACTCGGAGCTCGAGCACTGCCGCCAGGCTCTTTCTGCCGCTTTGGAGCTCCTCAGAGAAAGAAATCCAAGTGGCGACAGCATAATGCAAACTGTCCGTTTTCTGAAAACAAAAGGTGGGTAGACGGATTGGAAAAGCGGCTTGGGTAGGGATGCGGTTTCTAGACCGAGGCACAGAAACTGGAGCCAAGTCCCACTGCGGTGAGCGAAGTTTCTGTGTACTTCAAACCCACTTTGCTCTCAAATTCTGGCCTTGGGATTGGTATTAGCCGTTCTGCAGATCCGTCATACGCCCACAGATGATAAACAAATGTCAATTCAATATCCCGCAAGTAAAGGTACTAGTGTTCAGCAAATAAAATAGGAGCATACTATCTCTGTATCACATATATGTCTTAAATTAACCCATTAGGGAAGGAAGTATACAAATATATATGCACACAAACATACATATCTGCTCACATTCTGGTTTAACTAGCAAAAAGCATTGGAGACTAGAGCTGAGTTACTAGAGTACAGAGAAACTGTGTTAATTCCCTGGGAGGTTGAAACTCGTATTTTAATGTACAGAGTATGTAGGTTTTACTTAATTTTATATTACAATACAAAGGCTTTTTAGGTCTGCAAGATCAAGATAACTTTTTGTTTTATAAAAAGATAGCTTGTTATTAATTTATCTAGGTCTCATTTTCTTTTGATTACCTGAATTACATTAATGAGTAACTTAGAGTGTAATTATCTGAATGACCATTCCTTTCCCTTTCCACTCTTGAAAAAGATTATCAGTCAACTTCTGCTGTAATGTTGTATCTGTGACCATTCTGACCGTGCCCTTTGGTGTCTGCCACTTTTTATTTTTTAAATGTAATTTTGTACTCCCCTGCCCGAGTTTCTTTTAAAAAATGCAGCCTTGTAATTCCTAATGATAACAAGCAGGTTTTTTCTGATCATCATAAAGGCCTACGCTATGAATTCCGTATTTAAAGGAAGAGTTTAAAACTCTAAACACATTTCTTTCTTCTCAGTTGTAAAGGGTGTTACTAACTTGCATTTGGAAATTTGACTGATACAGACAGCAGTCTTCCTGGTTCTGCAAGCAGGCAGTTCCAGTGTTTCAGCTTTTGCACAGTAGTACTTTAACGAGCAGCAGCCATGCATAACTAACAAGACTGCAAGTCCAGTGACTGCTTTTTAGAAGCCTGTACCTGGCTCTTAAGTTATCCAAAAAGTCCATTTTATATTGTTGCAGCCATACGACAAAACTATTACCAGCAGGAAAGTGAAGTAGTTACTCATGATGGATAAGATACAGGAGAAGGAGAAAAAAAGTTTTTAAAAATGGAGCCTGAGGCACAGGAGGAAAGCAGCTCAAGCTCCAGCTATCCTTTTATAGTAACTGGTGTTTTAGGAAAGTGGGAAAGAAAAGAAAACTCTCTCTTCCTTCCAGCAGCTTGACAGTGATGGCATGACCCTTCTAACTGAAGACTGATAGCATTCTTGGATAAATCTTCATGCAGATTTCATTTCTAGTATCTGGAAATAAGAAGTATTGTTTTCCCTAGTTACTTCTCTTGAACCTCCTTCTAGATTCTGGGTCTTACCATCTAGCTATTTTGATGGATGTCTAATAGAACAGTTTTCGATTTTGGCATTAATGTTTCATAAACATTTTAAATTACTGTAGCAGTTTTCACGGCTATTTTCTACATGTACAGTTAACATTAAGAATACTACAATATATATAGATGATATTAGCTAATCGGGGCATTACTGTAAAATGTGTACATAATGTGTATACCAGACACACCTAGAACAGACTAAAAAAGTGCTCTCAGCATGGATTACAGCTACAAATAAATCTTTTGCAAAAGATGAATCGACATTAGGAAATTAGTAGTAGTTCATCAGATGAAAAATAAGCCCTTTAGATTGCACAAAGAAGTAAAAAATAAATATGCAGAAAACCAGGCAACACTAGCTGGCAAATCAGAATACCAAAACCACTGTAATTTTTCAAGACTCTTAGTATACTTGTTTCTGGCTGAATGTGGTATGTGCATGAACATCCTTTCTTATAAAATAATAAATTTCACAAAGATTCCACTGTATGACAGTGTACTGACTGGCTGTCACAACTACTGACTAAATATTAATTTTGGTAGTCTTTCCAAGTTAAATCTATGAACTACTATATCTGGATAACTTTTAAATCCCTACCCACAAGTGAAACTCCAACAAACCGATTTCCTGACTGGCACATTGTCTATCCTTGTTTGTAAAGACTTGTTTAGTAATTTACTTTAGTTCGTCATTTTTATTTTTATTAGTTGGTTAGAGAAATATTAGATTGTCTCTTTTGATTTGGAGTTCATTTCGTTTTAGTTTTACAACACTAAACAGCATGATAAACACTGCAGGCTAACTAGAAGGAGCTCCACATTAGTGCAACCACTTCAGTTTCGTAACTCCTGCAGATTTTTATCCCTTACAAGCATTAGAGACATGATTTACATACCAGTGAGGGAAAATGAAAATGAGGAGGAAGCTCATTACAACCCTGTAAGTGTACTTAGTTTCTCCTAACAGGGACTAGATTAAACCTGGCCTCTGTCACAAGAACTGGGAAGGGGGAGAGCAAAGGGTCCTTTCTCATACTGCTCACGGACCATTAATGCTCTCTTCACTCAACAGAGAAAACCAGACCCAAAATAGGAAGGAGGATCTGGGCTACTATTCTTTCACCTTCGCTCCCCACCCCCAGCCTTTGAGCTGTAAAGAAAGGATCAGGTTGCACTATTTTAAAAGCTGGTGCAGTACGTACACTTCCTCGGCATATTGGAGAGCACTGGGAGAAAATCTCTCTCCGAGCTCCCTGCAGGAAGCACGTGCTGCTTCACAACATCCTTTACTCACAACTGTGCCCTATCATCAGAGCTAAGCCTTCAGTTAAGTGACGAAAACCTCCCCTGTAAACGTATGATATTTTTAGGGACGTATGCAAGTAAGAATATTATTGAGCTAGCTTACCTTTGACACACGGTTTTGAAAGCTTCATGCTTGACACAAGTCATAAAAAACAAATTATCACAATAGCTCAGCACTACAGGTAAAGTAGACCTGTAAATAAATGAAAGAGGAAATTCAGTGACTTAGAATAATTTCCTGAACATGCTTCAAGAAACTGGATTGATTAACACATTAAAGAATACAACTGCTCTCTCTTTCATCCCACCATCTGAGCGCAGATTACTAGTTACTGTTCCAACAGGTGTTTCAAGTTAAATCACACAGCTGATGTTAAATCTACACCAAGGTGGAAGATGGATGGTGTTTTGGCCAAGGTTTGGAATGGGAGTTCAAAGGAGGGCCATAATCCTGTCCCCGACTCCGAATTTCACCAATGGCTTTTCGATTCTAATACAGGGACAATTAAAACTGTCCTACCTCTCACTGAATCTAAGAGATGCCCCAAGGCTACATATATTAAGGTTATAAAGAGACTAAAATAACCTAAGATCTGAAATAAGCGTTTAGCAAGATTTTGTTGACCCATGTATTTGTCTTTTCAACATATAAAAGCCACAGTTCCAGAGGCAAGGTGACTACTGAATGGCAAAAGGCTAACCCAGCTGGGAAGGTCTCCCTTAAAGAAGTTCTCATGCTGGATCACACCTCCACATAAAAGAATCAAAAATTAGGGTGATTGAAATCCTCACCAGCCTTCCACGCTCTTCACATTAGATACGAAGACCTGACTGGGAAAGTGTACTAACAGCCTCCCGTCTCACCTAGGGAAGGCTCCCTCTGTAGGGCTTGCGGAAGGAAGCCGTAAGCCTCCTCCTGTTGGAACAGGGGAAGTTTTGGGTGCAGCGGAAGAGTCTGCACAAAGCACTGCATAGACGCTGGGCTGTGAGTCCGTGGCACTCAGAGGCTAGAAGAGCTGTATCGTTACGGTATCGTCGGTCAAGTGGCCCAACAGTGAGAAGGTATAAACGCTGTTTAATCTTGCCTCAGCCACTTCTAAGAGTTTTAAAAGGAACAAAATCTCATTCCAGGCTTAAAAAAAAATAATGGTTGAGATCTATAGATGAAATCTGTATGTTAGATCCAGGTATTACTACTGTAGTTGTTAATAATACATGATTTCAACATAAGAACTGGCAGACATTTAATTTGAACACAAAAATTTAAATAACGACAGCTTGTGTCATATCACAAGAAATTTACCAATAGTAGCAAAACTGTTCTTTTCTTACGCATAAGATGCTTCACTCCAGAGGGAAAGCCTGCTAGAAATATGCAAGAAGCACACAGAAATGGAGGGAAAGATAAGAAAAGAAATTTAATAGAAGTTGCTGAGTTGGATGACTGAAGTCTTCATCAAATAAGAAAGCAGTATCTTCACCTCCTGATGCTGTGTAAATGAATGAATCAAAGCCCCCACATTCTCTTGCAAATTGTGTCACAAGGATTCTACCTCTCTATGCCCCAGAGGTCAGGAGTGACCATGTACTGACCCCTGACTGGCTCCTGCCGCCTTTTCTTTAATACAGCGAGCACACACGTCTCGAACCACTTGAGCCCATAGGAGTGCTATGCATCGCACGCTGCCCTCCCTTCCTTTTTTTTTCAGTCGTAGCAATACATACCCCCCCCCCACAAAGAAATTTCTGATAATCTTTTATGTCCCATTGCAGTCTTGCACTGAGAAACGTCTTGATATTTAAGCAGACATGTGTTAAGGTATAAGGAAAACCATAAAAAGATAGTATTATTTGAGGGAGAGACTCAGCAGCTTTTCAGAAAAAGGAATACTTTATTTCAAAGAAAATAAAATCTTCAACGGAAAGAGGCTCATGTTTACATTATCACTAAAACTTTTGCTGAAAGGGGAAGAAACAATAACTGTAGATAGCAGTTCAAAAGGAAGTTCTGTTACAGCGCAGACCAAGAAATTTAAGTTTTTACAGTGTACAAAACGTGATCAATGCTGAACTCTGCATTCGCCTTAAATACCAAGCTGGAAGTGTGGGCTGCCCTTTAATGTGTCCAACAGCCTTAATGCTGAAATCTATACAAGGAGATAATTAATACAATAGCATTCACCAAGAACAAAACTGAGATATTCTTTCATTGAAACTTCTCCAGCTCTAACAAAGACACCATTGGGGAAAAAAAAAAAAAAAAGAAAAAGAAAAAGAAAAAGCAGCATTTCAAAGACCACTGTAGATGCTGGACATAGACCCATTCTTGAGTTAAAGACAGACATCCGCTAGCCAAAAGGAATAACTCGAACAAAGGAGAAACATTCAAGTTTCAGCCTTTCAAGTTGGAGACCTCTAGTTTCAACTTATCTACGTTTTCACACATCAGTAGGTTCAGCGGAGTTAGAAATACCCAGTACGTGCAATGAAAACAATCTCTATCAGTGGATACGGCATGAACACGATAACATATGTTTTCCAAGCACGGAGCGATTGTCAAGCAATTACTGTTTGTCAAGGCAACGCACTTGATAGCCAGGGTCATCTAACCCTAGGTCATCTCCTTCTACCTCACCGGCAGGCCGGTGGCAGTAACTCCGATGCCCAGCTTGCTTTGATTTGCTGGGAAGGTGAGTTGCGGGGGCAGGTTTCTCTCCCCGCAGGCGGGGAGGAAGGCGAGGGGCGCAGTTACTGCGCCATGGCGGCTGACACAAGGAACAGCTGCCGGGGTTTTGTTCCCAGGGGAAGGAGGGCCCGCGCAGGTCAGAGGGGACTCTTGGACAACTGATGATTAACCAGGGCTTTCTAAAGCGCCTGCAAGGCCCATATTGTGTTTGTTTAGGACCCAGAACTACAAGTGCATGTTATCAACAGACTGGGTGGATTGGGTTGTGTCTCTTGAGTTAAATTATCAATTCTAACTACCTTTTAAAACAGAAAAGAGAAAGACCTTGTCTTACGTAGTCTGTTTGGGTCCGATTTTACATTTGCTTCTTTTTTTTTTTTTTTGCATTTTAAAGGCCCTTATTCAACTGAACATACCCTCTTTACAAAATATGATCCTTTTTGCTATCCACATTGTTATTCTGTGCCTGTATGATTTTTATTTAATCATCTATATAACTAACCTCCGATTCTTAATTTTTACATTTTATGATAGAAAATTTAATGGCTTTTCTTTACCACATGATTCAGTCTTCCAATTATAATTTGTAAACTGTGTGTAGATGGAAAATGGAGTTCAATTAAAATGTAGCAAAAGAGCACTTCATTTTTTATCAGTTAAATTAAATAACCATAGATGTACCTAACATGTAAGAAAAAAAATTTATCAGAACATACTGCACTGAAAACTGATTTATTCAACAAGGACTAATCACTGCTAGTTGGTGAACTTAAGTGATTGTTTCTGGTCAGCGCGACCTTCAAGACTTCAGAACTAGTACATCTCATCCTCTTACAGTTTTCATTCATGAAGCTGATGAGAAATAATGAAATAGCCTGCTTTTTCATCTCCCAGTGGATTTTTCAATTTTGAACATACTAGTCTTTCCTATAAAGTAGATGAGTACGTTAGAAGAGAAAAAAAGCTACCAGAAGTAGGTTCAGCATTCTGTAGGTTATAGTTCCAACTGCTCTGCCAGTGACTTCCACTCCTTTAGCAGTTTGCCTTTCTCTAAAACTTTGGCATCAAAAAATGTGTTGCATAGTATTTTTATTGTGTTATTTTAAAATACTATAGTAAATTTAACCTTAATACAGGCTGCCCTACTTCCATACTTAATTTTAAGTGGTCTTGTTAAAAGAGAAGCATTTAATTTCAATAAAGTGTACATGTAGAACTCATTAAACGTATATTAATCGTTCCAGGAGGCCACACAAGTAATAGAAAACGTGGATTCCTTCTTGTCTGATTTATCAACCATTTATGCTATAGTATGTTCAAAACAGAATGGGTTCCTACTGTGCCTGCTGGTGTACACACAAAGTTAAAGAGACAGAGTCCTGGCACAGAGGTTTGCCTTCATTTGCTCAACACCTGAGGTGTTAAAAGTAAAAAGCCAAATAGGAGAGGCTTTTTTCTTTTTTTTTTTTTTTTTTTAAAGCACTGGCTGTTCAGGTGCAGATTTACCAGCAGCAGGAGGCAGAGGGTGAAAGGCTGCTGTGAAGGGCTCTAGATCCTCTCCTGTTCCTCCATCCTTTCCTATTCTCCTCTTCCTCAAGCTCTTGCTGTGTTCACCTATGCCTGCCTACTGAAAACTGGAAGGAATTTAAGCTAACCAGGGAACTGAACATAAGCATTGACCACCTTAATCTTTGCTAAATATAGAGACTTCCCATTGAATTTCCTTGTCCTTCCTAAGTGACTTAGAAGGATAAACCTACTACCAGGACTACTCCCCAAGTGAAAAGGAAGAGAAGGAAAGTTCTGAGAATTGATTCTGAGAATGATCTAATGTTGTGATCCTGGCTTGCTGGATTTCAGAACATGATTTACAGATTTGGCATTACAGACGTGTGGATTTGATTTATTCACTTAACAAGGATCAGAAGAAAATTGCTCCTCCCAGATTACTATGATGGAAACAACACTATCCCATGGATTTTCTATTGTTTCTCCTTGCTCTTTTTTTTGGTGGTCTCAAAGATTTCCTCTCTGTAAGAGAGAGAATCCAAAGGCCAGCATAAGAAACAAGAAAAGTCACTACTCAAAATTACAATGGTAGCAACAAGTTTCTCAAGAGATAAAGATGAAGAAAGTTTGCTTTAGGTAAGGGCATGATTAAGTAAGGAAAAAGAGATGAGGTAGAGGCATTTCATTTAACATAGGCCATAAAATATTTGAAATACCACAGACTATGCAGTTAGCAAAGTTGCCAGTACAGTAACAGGGAAGAGAAGGACTGACTAAGGTTGGTTCTAGTTGGTTGAATTTAAAGAGGGGAAAGTCCTGAAAGTACTTGTTTCATTTTTGCAAAGACTGTGAGAAGGCCTAGATTCATAAATAAACTGCCTTTTAAGAATACAAGAGAGGTCAGACTGGTTCAGGCCAGGCGTACGCTTGGCCAATTTATGTATCTCCAACAGCAGACATAAGCCAACTCTTACCCAAGTACTCTCGCAGAGAACAGCAGGACCAGGACAAGCACAGTTGCTATTGCCCCATGGGTTCCAAGCATCCGACTTTGTTTTAGCTCGGGGGGTATCCTGAGCCTGATGTGGTTTGTCTAGTCAGTGACCTTTACTAGATCTCTCTTCCAAGGTCTTGTGCAGTCTCTCCTCAGATCCATGTGAATTTCTTTCATTCATATTGTCTAGGCAAAGAATGCCATGAGGATATTACTCATGGATACATAAAACAATATAATTTATTGTATTACTTGGTTTGAGCCTGCCTACTGACAGCTTCATCTGATGCACCCTCATTTTTTTATTGACAGAGAAGGTGAATAGTTGATCCCTGTCCAGCCTTTTCACGTGTGATTTTAGAACATTTATTGCTGTTTTGAAGAAGTGTTAAAGGAGTGCTGTAATTAAAGCCTCTGAAGAAGAATCCATTGCCCCTGTGCTGGAAACCTATTTCTTCTTAGCTCTGCCAATCAACCACCAGTTTGCCTGCTATCTGTGGCAGATGCTGAAGCTGCTATTACACAGAAGGCCTTCCAAGATCCTGGGGAACTGGAAGCTTAGATGAGCACATTCTGAGAGAGCCATTCTTTCCCACTGTTAGGGAAGATGCATTAGAGGAAAAGATGCAGTCATGCATATTGTGCTCTTAAAACCCTGCTGGTCTTTCTGCAAGCAGAATCTAAAATAATAGTAGGGAGTGGAAATGAAGAGAAGAAAATTTGCCAATCCACAGAAATCAGCCCCACTCTAAGAAAATTACTTGCTAAGAACTAAAGCTCAAGGAATCAATGTAAACTTTATCTGAAAACTGAAGTAGAAAACTGAAGATAAAGTAGTTCAAGCTTCCTCTAAAGGAGGAGAGCATTGTTTCTAGAGTTTGGCAGTAGACCTTAAGCAGGCACAGTTAACATAATAGTTAAACCACCAGAAGCTTGTGAGAACTTCCTATTATTTCACTGGGAGATTCATAACCCATGCAGTATAGCTCCATTTTCCCTGCTATGTGTTTTACAAGGCACGGGAATATTTCTCAAGCGAGCAGGAAAGCCAGTTTCTATTAGTAAAAAATTAGATAGGTAAGACAGGTCTCCATTCTTAGGCAAAAATATAAATGAAGGCCTTTCAGAAATCTTACTGCAAGGTACGGTATATTGTACCCCTGTACAGAAGATAAGCAGCTATTGCAGAAAAATGCACTCTTAGAGAAATTATGTAAAGTCCAGTTAGTGTCAAAGCTATTAAACAGTCCTGTACTAGTGAAGTAGAGGAGGTTAAGGGAGATTGATGATGCTAGGATATGCAAACAGAAAGTCTTTTCATTTAGGTGCCTGAGTAACTCCAGTTAAAGTGACTCTATTTGACACAAAATGATCTGTACTGTTGCAAAATAGTTTCTGTCAGCAGACTTCACTAAGGCAACGCCCAGTCTATCAGCTATAATCATACCGGGTTTGGCTACAGGATCTGATTATTATTTCAGAAGAGTATGTTTGGCTAAGCAGGTAAAGACATTGCACCGAAATTTTCACGAGACACAAAGAAAGGTTAAAAAAAAAAAAAAAAAAAAAAAAGGCATACAAACCCCATGTTATTAAACAGGTAAACAAAACATTTTTTCAGGCGGTCTCAGCATTTCTCTCATTAGGCTGGGACACCTATTTGTGTCCGTTACGAAGAGGCGCACGTTTAGCGGGCCCCATTTGAAAAAGGTAATTCTGGAAGACAGGTCATCGCTGGTGACTCCCTGCTGTGCTGATGGTTAGACATGCTGAAGGTTAGAAAGGCTCAGAGCCCCTAATGTTACCGACTTTAACCCCAAACGTTGCCTAGTTCTGACTGGCTTAATTCAGAGCCGTATGTCACATAAAAGTTCCTGAAGATGGTCTTGCCCCTCACTGGCTTGTTGACAAAACATGTAATTAATTATTATGTTGACTATCAGCACTTATTTGGTAAGTCCCTGAAAAACAAAATGAAATGTACTTTTTGTTCAAAGCAGAGGGTCCTGACTCTGAGATATTTATACGGAGACAAAGCATCCCCTGAGCATCACAGAGATTTTGAATGTGAGCAAATCCCTACCTCTGAATAGACCTGTCTGTCACCCAGACCTTTGGTACATTAAGGTATGAAGATGACACTGTACTGAGTACTGTTTGTTCAAAGTTTAATAAGGAGAGGGCTTCTTTGTCTACCATAGACATCTGATGCGGCATGTACCAGGGTAGCTGCAAGGCTGTGGTTTCAGTCAACTTTGTGTACAATGTAGATAAAGTACAGACTGTTTTGTGAGAGACTATAAATGCTGAGATGTTTTCACCCATCTTAAAGATGACCGAGAAGCTGATTTAATAGACCTGTTACTGTCTGGATCTCTCCTCTGGGAAGTAAAAAGCTCTTGATAATATGATGTATAACAGCAAAATCATAACCAAGTGTTTTAAATCAATGTTGGTGTGTTTGTAAGTCTGAGAACTATTGATCATACAGTTTGAGACCTGCGTGAACTGAATTGATCCTCTGTTGTGGTGCTACAGTTCAGCCCTTCATCTTCTGAGACAGGCTGTGATGACAGCGGCTTTTTCTGGGAGGAGGCAGGGGGAACACAAAACCAACAAAAATTTCCTGCTCGGTTCACGAGAAAGACTGAAGGGTAGCACTCTGTAATGTAGTCCAGTGCTCCTACGAGGAATCCAATGTCTTTTCTCTGCTGCACAGGCCCCCACGTAAAAATTTTGCAGGCTGTCAGTTCAAAATCCCTGAGGATTAGTGATTGGTTAGGAGATCATGGATACTACTCCAGTCTGAATTTGAAATAGCAAATGGAAGTGCCAAAGCACTGATAGCTGACACTGAACTGCTCGCCCCATCACCCTTCCTGTAAAGTCATAGCCACAGAAGGCTCTGACGCCGATTTGTAATGGTACATTTGCTTCTGCAATCAGTCGTAGAAGGGAACCTATTTCTGGTGTTTATCGTTTCTAATAAGCCGGATAGCTTGTTAGAGAATAAGAGAGAGAAAAGCCACGAGACCAACAAGTCACTCAGCACTATGTACAACACGGTACTGAAAATACAAAGACAATCACTACTATCAAGGCTATAAATACATAATGCACTCAACACAAAGCCAGTCACTATCAGGTCCCTGCAGGGAGTATGCAAGTAGTAAAATGGGTCTTTTCAGGCCCTGAACTTTAAAATACATGAATCAAAGACATGCCATATTGCTGATGAATTTTTTATCCCTTGCTACGTGCATGAGCAGCAACTTGTGCTGGGAATCATGCTCTTCTTGCCTCCATCAGACCTCCCTGCCAATACAAGTGGTCCTTGGTAATGGACAGGTCCCAGAAGCTCAGAATCACAGCTTTTAGGACACTGAATAAGAGACACTGTCTTAAATCATAACTATAGCTTTACTTGTGGAATTTAGAAATAAATTGATTTCTGTTCAAGGGAAGTCTTCTCCTTCCCTCCCCTGCTGTATGTTTCTTCTTGGAAAAAGCAAATGTTAAAAATGGGACATGTTGCCCTCTGAAGAATCACACTAGGGAAAAATCTTAAACCCCAGTAACTTGTGACTCCTTTATCCATATATATAGAGATAGATCTAGTATGTTAACTCAAACTGTGTTTTGTTAATGTTCATAAGGAGACTTAATTTACCACATGAAATTAATTATACTATTACATATAAAATTAAATGAATCACACAGTACATACGCTGCATTATTTCTACCTTTGTGCTATGACGGAAATAATGAAATCATGCATGTTTGTACTCACAACACTAATTAATGCCCCGAGGATAGTGGACATGAAGTAGTAGTCTGCTGATACCATCTCAGGGACTCTGCTTGTCCATATAATTTGTCCTTGCACTTATGGGGCACATACACACCAGCAATGAAATCCATCCACATAACCACTCAAAGAAACAGCCAAGAGCATCCCAGATGAGTTATTCAAGGTTTTTGTAAAAACTGGGCCATTAGATAACACTCTATGCTTTGGCCAACTTAGATGGAAAACTGGGCTATACAAATTCACACACACAGAAACTGCATTAAGAAAGCAACCATCTCTTTATACTGTGACTGTACATTGCGATATTAGTCTGGAGAGCCCAAAACTACATACATTTACACTTTCTAGTCACTCCAGAGAAAATAGTTTCTTAATTCTGACATTTTCTTATTTATTTCTCAAAATTGGCCAAAACACTTCTACACTCTTAAATGCTAACTCTTACACTTCCCCAGCCAGATCCAACCATAGGATTGTCTTTCTGAAGTACAGTTTCCACTACTTTGTCCAGTACTTAAGTAAGGGGATTACCACCACTTTGAAACATTTTTAAAGCTGCTAAAATAACTCAGAATAACTGCACATCATGTTTTACCAGTTCTACCTCCAATTATACATTCTCCTGCCAACTTAAATAAAAATAATATCATTCCAGGCCCCTTATATACAGTTGTTTACCTCACTTAATCAAACTGAATACATTCTTTTTCTTCCTAACCACTCGTACTTATGCTTACTGGTTGAGTGTCCTTAATTAATCTGTAAGTAATATTTTCAAAATTATTAAATGATAAATTCACTGGCACTTTTGAAAATGGGGGTTAGATCCTTCTATTATTAGGTCTATATTTTTCTGAGTATCATACTATCCAAAATAGACATAGGCACGTTGCTGGGGGTTGATTTCTGTAGTAGCTGCACTGGGCCTCTGAAGATATGCAGGAAAATTGTATTTCTTATCATAATAAATCCCCTTTGGTTAAGTGAAAGTTCTCTTTAGCCACCAAAATTATTTTTAAACTGTTCAACAAAATACTAGATGGGAAAGCTGAAAATATAGTTTGCATTTTATAACTTCAAAACAATAAATATACAATGTGAATTTTCAATTACAAAAATTATTAAATTAATATACACATTGAAAAGCAAGTTCTGACAAGTAAAACCAGACAACCTTAGATTTCAATTGTAAGTAAAAGGAGCCTTAGTAGTTTTTTAAATTTTTCTCAATTTGTTCAATTCATTTAGGCATCTCACAATTTAGAGCCATTATTCTCTCTTCACAAAACACCCTGGATCATAAACTACTTCTTTGACTTTCATGAGAAGTCACGTCACTCAACTTTCAGAGGCCTTTTTAAAGCAGTATTTCACTTCTGTCTAGGAATTATATTTTCCTATTCTTTTAAAAAAGTGTGAGTTAAACATTCTAAAGTTATTTGCTAGACATGTTCCTCCAAAAGCTTCTCTGACCTATACTGGTTTTCTTCTATATAAACTGTATTAACATAAAGGTGCAGTGGTACGTGATTCATATTCTCGAATAATTCTATTCAAGTCGACAACAATCATTCTCCAGGTTGGCTTGTGTTATAAAGGTTTTAAGACTTTGGTGGTCTCTTTCCAAGTTAAGTCTCAAATAGCACAAATAGATGTCTCCTACTTAAAAAAACCCCACACACCAAAGCCAGGTAAATCTAGATGATTCAAGTGTGATATTAAATTGAAAAGTTACACTGGAACCCCTTGGTTCTATATCAAGATAAAAAGACACAAAAAGTGTTAGAAAAGTGAAGGGGTGCTACTTCTCTTACTTAGATCTTCCTCTCTGGGAGGTTAACGGAGTGAAAGCCACTTGATTCTCTGTACGCTATTCACATTTTTAATACAGCTGCTTCTAATAATTGAAATGTTCTAACACAATTTGAGGGAAGAAGGTACAATAAAATGTACATTTGCAAATGTTCACATTGTTTCCTGTCACAGACTCAATACAAGAAAAAACACTGGAAGATAAACACTTTAAAGACTTTAATTATTGTTTGACATGAACACGTAAGTTCTTAAGCAGCTAACAGATTATCACAGTAAAAAATATAAACAGTTTTCTCATCATCCTTCAAACTGAATTTCTTAGAAAGAATAGACATGCTAGCCAGTATTCTGAATAGACTGAATTCTGTCAGTATTCTGAATAGGCAAATGATCTTCATTCCTTCAATATCCTTGCTCTCTTATGGTACATATTTTATACTCTAACAAAAGCATACACACAAATGATTCGCATTATAATCAAGGCCATGAATGCTGGTAACATGAACCATACATACTCTTTAATGTTGTTTTTGAGTATAGGAAAATAAAATATCTTGAGGTTTGGAGCAGAAATACAAGTGATACTTTCTAATATCACTAACTAATTTCACTTTAGGGTTCCATTATCACAGCATAGATACTCGGTTTCATTTTTATTACTACCAGGCTTTACTTATCACAGTAAAAATAGGCTGTTAACCACAGAAAGTAAAAGTCATCATCAAAGTTCTGGTTTTGTTTAGGAATCAGCCTTTTTCAGATATTCTGTCAAATAATAAACTGGTTATCTATATGTGACTTAAAAGAAACGACATGTGTTTTGAATGCAAAATATTTCCCCATAAGACCTACAAAGATATACATACCTGAAAAGCATGTGCTAGATAGAATTAGAAGCCAAGGAAAAAGGGTATTGACAATGCTGAAATCAGCTTCCTGCCCAGAGGATCAAGTAGTGTAAGCAGAGTAATAGTATTGCTTGCATGAACAGGTAAAATTCTTTATCCTTATCAACGATCTGTAAATAGAAATTAGATGTATATGAACTTTAAAATTAAAATAAGTGAACATGAAAATACAAAGGCATACAAAATACAAGAATACATCTATTGACAAAAAAATACCTGTGTTTTTGATGATTTATCATGCGTTCAGACTATCCGATTTCATCTCCACATTCCAAATTTATTTTTCAAATTACTTCTTAATATTCCAGATTAATTATTGAGTGGAGCCAACAATTATGAAAGAAGACAAATGTAAGAGCATTGTGATGACAGAAACTTTTTTGTCTAATCTGTTCTAAATTGCCAGTGAGGAAGATACTTCAGCATCACCAGATAGCCTGATTCCAGTCTTTAACTGTCCTTGTACTTAGAAGGATTTTCCAAATATGTAGCCTGTTCTTCTTCACTGTAAATTAAGATAATTTTTTCTCATCCTCCCACAATTGGCTGCAAAAGACAATTGATGACCATCTTCTTCACGATAATCTTCAGATGTCAGATTATTTCCCTCAGTCTTCACTTCTCTAGATTAAACAAATACAACTCTTTTGAAACGTGCCTTATAAATCTTGCTTTCCAAAAACATTTTCACTCATATGCTCTCCTATAGATTCATCTTTACCTGGAAATCAAAATTATTTTCCTTTTCCAGACTTTATTTTAGCACAGAGATACGACAGTTTTATTCAATGACTTTTATTCTGCCCATTTTGCATGAGTGTTCTTTCATTTTGCTTCATCCATAAAAACAGGTATTATCAACGTTACTTCCAATTTTGTGGTACTCCAGAGCAGTAGGCCTCACAGACCCTTGAAACAAAATACATCTCTCCATCTCTTCAGTAACTTTTTTTGGAAATCAGTAATGACACTTGATTTTCTTTGAATGTAGAATAACTCACTTGTTCTTGTTTATTTTCCTTTTTTTCAAAAAACTGGATAAAACAGGGATTTTGTATACCTTCTTAGGTACTTAGGTATACTACTGTATACCTTTTTACCTACTTAGTAACACTTTATTTTTACATTTAACAGCTAAAACAAAAATTATAATATTCTTAATAAATAAGCAGACAGATAGATAGATGCACAGGCAGGCATAAATCTACTTTTCTTTGAGAATTAACAGAAGAAGATTTGACTCAAAGCCTCTATGTCTCTCTATTGTCTCAAAACAGATAATGTCTGCTGAAATGGAGGTAGAAGGATGTTGCTAGTTGAACTATACTATGGAGTCTCTTTTTGATGATTAAACAATTATTAGTTCATGGTAAAAGTATGTCATGTTCTGCATTGTTTTCAATGAGTTTTGTCTGAATAAAACAGAAATATTCTGGATCAAGAGAAGTAAAACAAAGGATGTAAGATAATAACAGATCAAAGAAGTGCTCTAAATGCTGCAGTGGCTGTCTGTCTTCACATTTATTCCCAGATTCCTGCCTTTAGAGAATCTAGTCTGTTTATTTTTTTTAACCGGAGATAGTTTATCCCGGGAATCTCCAAATTATTTCCTTGGAAAGAAGAAAGGGGAAAAAAAAAAGTGTAAAACTGGGCAGCAGTTTATGACATCTAGCCCAGATTTTCTGCTTCTTTGCCCTACTTCACTTGCACAGACTATGCAACTATATACCACAGTCACATATGAAAGTTCTTCTAAGAAGTGGTTTCTATGGTTTGGTTTTGCTTTTTAATATTCGTCTAGTTTATTCATAGGGTACTTTCATAATGAATTCCTGAAATTTAGTAGTTGTTCTTTGTAATCTAGTTATTCTATCCATCTGCAAAACATCCAAATCCCATGATACCCAGGTGTGCTCTCAATATGCTAAACAAGTGAACAGGCTTAAGGGTTCCCCGCAGCATTACACTCCTGCGCAGAGCCACCCACTCCCCCACGTCCAGAAAAGCCTTCACAAATCCTCTGCCCTTCAGCCAAAATTCTGATGTAGTCATCTCCTCCTTGCCATGCTCCATCTTAGCTTCCAGCAGCTCCTGAAAACTGTGTCCCCCCACTTCCTCAGGCAACATAGAGAGGCAAACCCCCAACAAGTGATTATCTAAGCAGGAGTGATGGGCACAGAATGTATTCCTAATGAAGACAGAAGCAGTTAATGAACACTCCTCTAGCAGAGAGTTGTACCTGTGCCATCTGCCATAACATTTTTCAGAATCTCTTTTCATAGAAGTCTTAAAATGACTCTTTTCCTCAAAACAGGAACTACCAGTTCCGGCAGTTCAGACATTAGGTTTAGAATATGTAATGTATTCAGAGAGAAGTGGACAACTTCAACTATTTTGTTTGGTTGTTTCATGTCATGTTGTGAAACTATGCTCGAGGGGATCACAGTATTATAGTTTTATATAATGCATTTGCATTTCAAAATTACAAGGTCATTATAAGAAAGAACACTTCTTTTTCAGCTAGGTATGTCATATATGTGACAGATTTGCTTTATGTTTCTCTCCACCCACGTGTATATAATTCTCCTTTCTTACATTTTTCATTTATATACTCTTGCTTCTTCTAACGTAGTCTCTATTATTTGCAAGAATTTATTTATATTATTTGCAAGAACATAACTCTGCTGAAGCCAAAGCAAGCCAAAGGTACAGAATCGTACATCCATACTACAGAAGTGATTTTTCCAAACACAGTTCCCCACTGTGTTGCACATAAGGTTGACGACAATGCAGTAAAGCCAGAGCCAGTTAGTTCCTCCAGAAAAGCTGCCTGCATTTCTGCAGAACTGCTTCTCCAACTACTTAATCTAAAGGCAAATTTATTGCTGAATAGTTCTTATGATGATCTATTTGCCTTCCAGTGTTCCATTAAGAATAACTTCCTATTAAGAATTGTTTCCAAACACCTACTCCCAAGCTTTCTTCTCAACTTCTGGCCACTTTCCTTTGATCTACAGCACACTAAAATTTGGCCCAAATTATTTATTTCATTTATGTCCTGAGCACTTACCAGAGGGGCTGACCCCCTTTCAGAATCTGCATATAGTTTTAATTTGAGCAGTTTATTTCCTCAGTTTACCTTTGAGTAACTTAAATGACAATATTCAACTGAATACTAACACGCTACGTTCCAACATTGTCTGACTTGCCACATTTTCCCTTTTTATTTTCTGTCTTCAGCATTAAGAAGTTAATCCCATGTCACAAAGTAGTCTATGAATGTAATTTTATTTCCCCTTTTTGTGTATGCTGCACATAGTTTTCTACAACCTGTAAAATTAGAAATGATCATGAAAATAACTGGTGACCTCACTAGGTCAAAATTACATCACATACTGGAAAACTGTCCAAGTAATACAGAGATTATGTTAATCCCAAGATATTATTGCATATCCCTTTTTGAAATATGTATAAATATTCAGTAAAGCACTTATCCCATCATGTGCACGATGAGGTCACTATTTTACATTGAAGCGTGCCCACTTCAGGTCCTTCTCAAAAGTCTCAGAATAAAACACTGTAAGCAAATGCATTATATTTCAGGCTTTTATCCTACAAGGAGGTCCATGTAGGTGGGACGCAAACTGCATTTTAATAATGAACTAAATCTGTTTACACAAATAGTCTTCTCTATTGTAATCTTGCTTATTTTGAAAAGAATATTCACATATCTAACTGGCTTTCCAATTTCCATTTAAAAATACTTCACATCAGATAAGTACTGTTTTGCCTCTTACTGTCCTCCTCTGACTTTCTCAATTTACCCATTTTTCAGACTTTCTATGCTTTCTTTCCTTTTAATTGTCACGCATTATATCCAAATGTATACGTTCATTGACATTTCTGTTCAAGAAACAGTAGTCTGAAAGATACCTATAGATTATCGGTTTTCATGCCATGGTGATTTGGATTCGGAGCAGGCTAGTACCGTTGTCATTACTGCCAACTGGATGTAGCTCACAAGGTTACCCCCGCGTTACTGAGCTAACCATGGCCCAGGCGTGTGCTTGGGTTCTACCAGGGGATAATCCATGCCATTTAACTGCTAGCACGCTCTTTGGAATGCTTTTGGCCCAGGCCAAAACAAGCACTTGGGCAAGACACAGCAAGATTTGGGGAACTACATAGGTTGGGGACCGTTCTTAGTAGGCACGTTCTTGGTTTGTTCTTAGTCTACTTAGAACAGTAGACTGTTCTTGGTTTGAACGAGGCCGCCCTGCTTCAGGAGCGCAGCTGGATTAGCCCTGCCAATGTGAGCCATAACGTGGTACCGACTCTCAACTGGGCTGTGGTCCATTTTGTTTTCTAGTACAGATGTCGTCTAAGAAATTAAATGCGGTTGAAAATCGGTAGAGAGTAGGTGTAGGTTCTTACGGTCCCACTACCAAACCCAAGCGAAGGATGAGAGCTGCTGGCATGGGGCAGGGATAGACCAGCGTCAGGCTGACTGTGACTTCCCCACAGCAGGCGAATTCCCAACCTGTGCGTAGGAATGGATCTTGGCTACCTTGTGCTACCTCCAGTGGGCAGAGCAGGGGTGCAGACTCTGGACCCCTTCAGATTTTCAGATACTTTTCTGTATCTTCAATTACCACTTTTCTTTGCTGCCTCTTCAACTATCTTTTCAAATAAGTGATCTGATTTGCAGAGAGCAGTCTCAGATTTCCTTTTATTCAGTATTACTCTACAGGAAACAAAGAGGAAAAATAAAAAGTTGAAGAAATTTGAAAAAAATCTGCTTTCTTTAGAAGTTCCACTTATTTTCAGATTGTATTAGCAAAACAGTAGGTACTAAGTAGACAATTAGGCTTTTCCCAGATCGCCTCACGTGGTCTGAGCTTTCTTCCCGTTTTATCTTTGCACGATGGCAAGCTTCAAGTTCCCAGTTCCAGTTCCGTTTTCTTCTCTCCTACTTTATACTTCACTAAACAATCATTTACAGCAGAATCATGCTCTTATTCTATTGCAATGTTATTGCTGAACCAGCTTTCTACTATTACTCTCCAAAACTCTTTACATTTCTGCCAGTGATTTTCACAATATGTTTACCCTTTTTCTGGTCTCTTCATTAAACCAGAAGTATTGTACATTCATAAGGTCTTCATTTTAGATCTAATTTTTTTTTTTTCTGATCACTATAAGATCCAGGACTGAATTAACTCTCGTTACTTCTTCCAGTTGTTTAATATCCTCCTGTAGCCTATTTTGAAACATTTCTTGCATGTAACTCAAATTCCTCTTTTACAGTTTTCACACATTTATTTTCATATACACAGCAATATATGTGCCTATAATATAAATACATTATAATATGTGTGTGTATATGTCATAATTGTAGAGATCCTCATAATCCTAGAGAAAGTCAAATGAAACAAACCTTCATCACATTCTTCATGGATTTTGCATCTTCCATTTTCATTTGTGAAATTATTTCTGTGTCTGCCAACCATGTGAGTTGCAGGATCTGCAGGCAGGGTCATTGTTTTATAAATTATGCTTCCTTCACCTTATCTTCCTTATACAGCAAGGGATAGTTCTATTTATGTCCTAGCCAGACTTGTTTGTAATGCGATCAAAGAACATGTCACGGAATTTGCAGTGGTACTGCACCTCTCAAGACCACATGTACCTAAGCTGTGTTTACGAACAGAAAGTCCAATTTTTTCATGATTATTTCCTGCAGGACTTTATAGATGAAGTATGTTTTCACATCTCAATGTAGCAATATTCACTCGACTTTATTCTCCTCTTGCAAGTGTTTCCCTACTGTTACACTTACTCATTTGCTGAAAAATCTTTCCTGTTTTGTTGCTATTTCTAGCTATGCTTTCCTCACTGTTCTTCAGATAGTAAGAACACAGACATTTAAACTGGTTGTTTTAACTGAGACATTATTCCCCAAAAATTGCAAATCAAAAATACATAAACTTGAGTGTAAAAGTAACTTTATCTTCAAACTACAACTCTAAATTTTAGATGAGTAGTACTATTAAACAAGCGATCATTTTGTAACTTAACAAGCGATACCAATACAGTACTCTCAAAACCAAAGTAATTTTCTAAAACTATGCTAATTCAAGTCATCTTGATGTACTTCCTTCTAACAATAATATGCCATTGTTAGAATTGTATTATTTCTCATGATGAGTAAGACCTTATTCCATAACTACTCTACTGTAAAATGAATAAAAGTATTAAGTAAGGGACTATTTCAGGATCTGTATTGTATTATATAGTTAATAGAAAGGGCAAATCTTCAGTGAGCAGTGGTGGCAATTTCATGCATGCCAATTTATACCATTTGAGGATATAAGCCAGAAAATCCTACCAGGTTTTAAATAGTTTTTAATATTATTTCTTTCTTTTTCTATGGATAATTTTAATACGGTTTGTTTTTACAAAATTACTTGCAGTTGATTCATTCTAACAAAAAACTTATTGCTACTACTGTACAACACAAAAACTCAACATCGGTGTAACTGTTTCAGGGATTCCAAATCTCTGCTTTCTAATCCTTGTCTGTAATGTCATCCTCATGCTCAGTAAATCAATCTGGCAAAGAAGGTTCTTTTTTTAATGGGCTCAAAATGATGCAAAGTCCTGCGTAAAACTACACTAGTTAAAAACTTTTAGGCACCATAAACAACATTCTCAGCCATACCTCCAATAACTTTCTAGTAAGTCGCTATTCTGTTATTGCAAATTACTGTAAGAAGAGGCTTCAGGGTCACATTTCACACTCCTGAACTTCAGTTTATGTTTTACCGTGTACTTGGCATTCCCTTTATCCCAATGCAAAGAATTCAGATTATCTAACGAACACTTAGTATGGATAATAAAATATGTAGGTATCTACCCCTCAGAAAACATTAACTTTTTTTTAGTATTTCTGCTATAACAAAGCATGATTTGCAAAAATTCTCCCGATTCTATGGATGTATGTCTTTCAGTTGTCTTCTTTTTTTTAAACTTTAACTGCTTATATTACTATCAATACAAAGCACTTTTTCCATTAGCATTTCTCTTTATCTGCAAGTAAAATCTGAAAACTTCTGCCATACCTTTTATCAATGCAGCATGTTTGCTTTCATTCAGATGCTCTTTTTAAGTTAGCATTCCTATATTGAAAAAGTACTGTAAGTCTATATTTTAACAGGAATGTTTATCCCTGTTGGTAATTATTATTCCATTGATGTAGGAGCCAAGGTACTTTGATCCTATGACATGTCTCATAAGGCTGAGAGGGTTGGGGTTGTTCAGCCTGGGGAAGAGAAGGCTCCAGGGAGACCTTACAGCAGCATTCCAGTATCTTAAAGGGACCTACAAGAAAGCTGGAGAGGGACTTTTTACAAGGGCATGTAGCGATAGAGTGAGGGGTAAGGGCTTCAAACCGGAAAAGGGCAGATTTAGATTAGATCTCAAGAAGTTTTCCACTCTGAGGGTGGTGAGGCACTGGAACAGGTTGCCCAGAGAAGCTGTGGGTGCCCCATCCCTGGAAGTGTTCAAGGCCAGGCTGGATGGGGCTTTGAGCAACCTGGTCTAGTGGGAGGTGTCCCTGCCCATGGCAGGGGGGTTGGAACTAGATGAGCTTCAAGGTCCCTTCCAACCCAAACCATTCTATGGTTCTATAAAAAAACTGAGAATGCCGTCACTGAACTGTGAAGTTTCTTATCTGGTTTACTGGAAGTCTTAAAATAGCAGATGCATCCAGTGTTTAGAAGTAAATATATTCTTGAATATATATGATCATGCCTAAGGCAATATTTTAGGCAAATGGATGCACACGTGGAAGAAAAATGCATCAGTATTGAACTAAAAGCGTTAGGAGAGTTCAGTACAGAAAGGAACAGGAAACTCAGGTTAACAAAAGGAACAAATAAAGGTAGAAGACAGAGAACTCAAGACAAGGAGAGATCTTCAATATCTCTAAACCAAGAAAATATTACCATAGGGAGGAAGAAAATAATTTCACCTTTAGTAAGTCAGACTTCACCAGTGCACAACTTTCAAAATCTATCCCACTTTTTGCAAAAGAGCCATGTAGGACTCAATTTTTAAAATAAAGACTAATGCTATACTTTGTTAAATTTAAATATCTTTAATATTGATTTTATATTCTTCGCATTTGATTTTACATTTCTACAAACATCCTCAAATTACAAGTACATTGGAAAACTAGCGCATTTTATATGAAGGCAGAACAACAATACTTCTTGACTATTCAAAACCATAAAAAATTCACGAGTGCCATATTCTTCTTTTTCTCTGTCTTCACTACAGTACTCTCTCTCACAGACAATACTGGTATCAGCAACAAAGGAAAGAGTCATCAATCTTCCACATCAGAAGTTAGGACAATATTCTCAGCATGGAAGGTAGGGTGGTCAGAGAAGTAGCAAGTGAAAAGCTTCAGAAGAGATGGTAGCTAAAGAGTCAGGAAAAAGGAAAAAAAAAAAAAGGAAAAGATAAGATCAAAAAGGACAGGAAAAAACAAAATACACAGGAAATAGCAACAGTAACAATTGTGCTTATTCATTTCAGAAACAATACAAGAAGAACATTGACAGAGAAGGTGAGGAGTAAGGCAGCCATTCTTAAAAAGAAACAGGGCTACAGAAAAGACCTAGTATGGTATGAAACGCTCAGTTATTCCTCTCTAAAGGTGACAGACCACTCACTTAACTTCTAGTTTAGGCTAGTCAGTCCAAAGCAGGATTCCTGTGAAGTCAGTAGACTGAAATGGGCACCTCCAGAGGGCGATTCATCCGATCCTAAGGTCTGAATCTTAGACTCTGAATCATGTATCTGAAATATAATTAATTTTGCGAAGTTCACTAGGTATTTGTGAACCTAGCAGAATATCTTTAAGCCCAATAGTTATGGATAACAACATTCAGATTAAAATAATATGAGAAACAGCATATTTTCAACTTCCTTTAGTCTGAACAAAGAAAATTTACTAATGACTTTCATCTGCACCGAACATGTAATAGGTTTGCATTGCATAGGATTTTTTTATTACTGAACATTATTTGTGTTCACTGTACTGAGCACAAAAATGTAGTCTAACCCAAATAAAAGAAAGTTTGCTTTTCTATTAGTACTAATTATATACCACTGGGGCTTTAAGTTTATCTGCTGCAAGGAAAAAAAAAAATATCAAAGCTTGACATCACCGGGATTCTGTATTCCCAACATTAAGACCTGCTTCAGGAAATATCACATTTAACTGATACTTAAAATGGCACTGCTGATATTTCAGTGATTTGCTACTAAATACAGTAAATACTGTTGTAAAAAAATGCTGAAATCCTATCTCATGGTCACGGATACTTACATTATAATGGTTATTTTTAATGAACTATAATTAAATACAAGAGCCATAGGTGAAGGGCTGGTTTTCAAGGTGGTATGTAGCCCAGTCTCTATGCAGGAAGCTTCAGCGTGGAGCAGGTCTGTGGGGACAACCTCTTCACACCACCTTCACCAGCTTGTCACCCCAGATACAAAAAACAAGACTCTGCTCTTACAAAACTGCAGTACCAAAGCATAAATAACCAGAGAAGAGGTCGGGAAAGGGAGCTTTCCTCCTTGGCACTGATCTGGGGGCTGAAATATACACCAAAGGGACACTTCACAGTCTACACTTTCTTGCTAGTATGGAAAGTATGACAGACATAATCCTGGGACTGTGCAATTCATACCGCACTGGAGACCTCTGCATACAATGGTCTTCCATTAATGACTATTTCAGAGGACAGTCGTCCTGATACTGCCTATTACATGAGGACAACACAGAGTTGTCAGTTACAATGCAATTAAAAAGACATCTTCAAAATCTAAATATTGGTCCACTTGAAATGGGATTTTGCACTGAAAAATTGTTAAGATCTAAAGAATTCTAGAGTCATGTAACATAATAGCGTAACACTAATGCTAAACAATGTAACTAAGGGCTAATTATAAAATACAGCACAAAGTGTCTTATTTAGAACTTCTAAAACATGTATCTGCATTTTATTTCATTTTCCTTTTAGAATGAGCATAATGAGTACAGCTATGTCAGTTTTTCAGTATTCATATCTTCACTGGGTGCCCTTAAAAACTGCTGCTTGGTGACGCAGACGCTGCACAGGAAAGGGAACCCTGTTACACAGCAATTTATAGCGTAATTCTTATGCAGAGTTACCTCTCTATCAGAAGAAATTAATACGCTACCTTCCAAAAAATAGATGTTACCACTGAAAAATTATTTGTGAATTGGCACCATAAGGCCTTTCCCTGTCCACCCATTTTTACTCTTTCTGACCCCAGTCAGCAAAGGGGCAGTTTTAGAGGGAACGTTACTCTGCTGCACATCAGCTCGGGGCTCAGTGACACTGAAGTGTTGCTCAGGTGGACAGGGAAGGTGTTTTATGCATACCACCAAGTGAATATAAGAAAATGGAAGGTCCCTATCTCTATACTTAAAAATAAACGAGTTTTTAACGTGGTAATTCATGGTAATCATGTTATAGTCACGATATAAATATTAGTTAATTTCACAGTTTTAAAAGTATATAATTTTCCCTAAACATTTACTGCGTTATAATGCCATATATACTCATGGGAGTCATGGAGTACCTAAGCACATAAATTAACAATTTACTGAATTAAACCTTTTTTTGACAATTTCCTAATTTATTTTATTTTATTCAACAGCTTATGGTTGAAACCCACACACTGATGTCTAACCTGCAATGAAAGCCAGTGTAAGTAATCCATTGTTCTACAGCTACATTTGGTTATGAATCAATTAACTTTGCCTAGTCCTGTTGAATAATGATTAATTAGCAGTTTTGATTTTCAATTTGAGCATTATTGCAATTAGGTTTTGCACAAAAATTTTGCCACTCTTAGGTCTTATTTTATTGCCTGCCTGCCTGTGCCCTGACCCAAATGCTAGTGACTAGAATTAACAACAGAAATATAGATAAAAACTTGGCTTTGTTTTTTTGATGTCTACTAGTGTTGTTTTTACGAGCTAACTAAGGAAGACAGAACATTGGGGCAGTCATCATTTTCTAGCAGGATAATGCATTTTGTGATTGAGGGTGTCTCTGAAAGTCAATTTAAAGCCTTCCTTAGAAGCAACCGTGCTAAAGCAAAAATGCACAGAGAATAAAGTACAGCTCAGCACAGCAGTTAGTCAGAAAGCTGAAGTCTCGGTCTGTTTTCCATGCAAGCATAAAGCATAACATGTCTGAGCACTAAATACAAAATATTAGTGTCAATACTTACCTGACTCCTCCCTTTTCACCCTGTTATTTCTCCTATGCTCATTACATTGTTTTACATCTTTCCCCTCCTTCTGTAAAGGCAAATTATTTCCTCCTCTCCATTTCAGTTTCTTCCTTTCAAATTTGCTTTTTCCTACTCACCTGCGCAATTTCTGAAATTCCAAAATTCAAAAGGGCTATGGATCCAATCCTGGGGTGAAATACCAAGTCCTAAAAGTTTTTAGCATGACTTAAGATCAATTACTTAAATTTTAAGTGTTTGTGTTCTCTAGTTTCCAACAAAGATATAAAATCACCAGAGTAAAGTTTAGCAATGAAAATCTATTTAGATAACTGTAATCTTAGAATGAGATCACTATTCTGTGAAAAGCTCTGCTCATACAGCAAAACATAACAATGATTTTTACTGATTTGGAACTATATTATTATATCTGATACCTTATTTTCATGCTTAGCTATTATGAGAAGCATGCATCCACTTCTCTACTTTAGTAGCCATTTTAAATGATGCACTGAATTCTTCAGCAAATGAAATGATTCGTGTCTTTAAACACTTTATAACCAGATCATGAGAACGTATTTAGAGTTAAGACTACCATATTGTACACAAATGTAAATATTTTTTCTCCCGTAGCAATTCACAAACAACATTTATTACCTGTATCCATGGCACACATTTTTAGATGCCAGCTATTCTAAATACAAAATCCATCTTTACAAGATTTTTTTCAAGTAACTTAATAGCCATTATATCAAATGTTATTTCACACATAGTATCAACATTTGATGTTTCACTGACATGATAACAGAAAGTCAGCTCAGTATAAGTTACTTTGTAGAAGACAGTGCCAAAACTTCAAGGTGTTACCTCTCAGTAATCACGACTTCCCGCAGTCTTTAAAGACAAAATGACATAAGACAAGCAAAAAGAGTAAAGCCAATTTTTAAGGACCAACATTGGCTAACTAAATGAGTGAACTCTGTACGCACTACAAAAATTGCTCATGAAAGAAATGCCAAAACAGTTTTACATCAAAATGTACCCTCTAACAACAACAACAAAAAAAGTATGCTTTACTTTATTATTGTTATGGTGATCTTGATACCTAACCTATAGGTATTGCCAGTTGCTGAAAGGCTTATTAATTAATTACTAAATTTGAAGCTTTTACAGAAATCATGTTTCCGGCTAGCTAAGTTTAGTCACAGACATAACTATGTAATCCTATACTAAGAAGGAAAACTGTTAAATAAAAGCTTAAGACTTATGCCAAAAAGCCCCCCTGCATTCAAAAAAACCCTTGCATTTAGGGGGATACCCTACGACATCAGCTTTCAATCTTTCTGCAGACTCTTTTGTTTTCATGAACAACTTATAAGGATCAGCAAAATAATAATTAAGAAAAGCAACCATCCTGTCAGTAAGCTCCAAATTATCACCAGTAGGTGCAGGATGGATTAATTTATTTATTTTTAGGAAGGTCACAGAAAAATGCAAATCAACAGGACCAGGCTTTAGAAATCCAAGATTTCTTCTGCTGTTTAGTAAGACAAATATTATCTAAAAAATCATAATTCATGATGTGGAAAAAAAAAATCAATCACATTCTACTGAATACTACATGAAGAGGGGAAAAAGAACAAAAGAATTAATCTATGATCAGCAGATTTCACATGATGGGACATGTCCACTCGGAGAATACCATACTGTATGTTGGAAAGGAGAGGCATTGTAATTTTTCATCCAGCACTTCCCCAGCATCTCGTCGGAGTCCCCCTGTACTCAGCACTGGTGAAGCTGCACCTCCAATACTGTGTTCAGTTTTGGGCCCCTCACTATAAGAAAGACATTGAGGTGCTGGAGCGTGTCCAGAGAAGGGCAACGGAGCTGGTTAGGGGTCTGGAGAACAGGTCTTATGAGGAGCGGCTGAGGGATCTGGGGTTGTTCAGCCTGGAGAAAAGGAGGTTGAGGGGAGACCTTATCGCTCTCTATGACTACCTGAAAAGAGGTTTTAGCGAGGTGGGGGTCAATCTCTTCTCCCAAATAAGAAGTGTTAGGACAAGAGGAAACAGCCTCAAGTTGCACCAAGGGAGGTTTAGATTATTAACAAAAATTTCTTCACAGAAAGGGTTATCAAGCACTGGCACAGGCTGCCCAGGGTATTTAAAAGACATGTAGATGTGGCGCTTAGGGACATGGTTTAGTAGTGGACTCGGTAGCGTTAGGTTTATGGTTGGACTCAATGACTCGAGGGTCTTTTCCAACATCAGTGATTCCGATTCTATTCTATGATTCACTTGTCCATCAGCACCTGCAGTGCAGAACTTCATAGGCAGCAGGCAGAAGAAAGTACAGTGGGACAGAAGAGAAGCTTTAGATGGGAGGGATTTGTGGGACCATTTGCATCGTTGCACATAACCGTTCCTGCAGTAAGCAGGAAAGTAGGTTTTCCACTCAAAAGGGTCACGTGCGGGAACTGGAGAAGATGGGCTTCCAGAATACACACAAAAGGGCATAGCTAGGGCAAGTGTGGAGTGAGCTAGATTCAGATAGAGCTGCAGCCACGTTCTGTGGTAAAGTGACTTCCAACTGACCCCAATATATTTATCCAACTATGATCTCTCCAACTCTTACAGAAACCCTGGTCTGATCCCTATTCCAAATTCTTTGTTCACATAGGTTCACATACACTTACCCCCAGTACTACCCACACACCCCATCACTCCCTCTGTACCCATATGCCTTGTCTAGATTCATGAATGCCTTTCTCCTCTCACTCACACGTGACACCAGGGAATAACCTTTTTCCACACCACAGTCGGAGTCACTCTCTTCTCCCCTACACGTTCCTTTCTGATAGAAGACAAAGATGCCCCTCGATCTCACATTCAGCTAGTAGCTTAAGCCTGAGCAAAGACAACTTCACAATCACGTAAGTTAGCAACAGGTATGTAGCAAGATGACATAAAAAGACACACAACTCCCTCTCATTTTCTATATATGTATCAAAACATATGAGGAAGAAATATGGAATAAAAAAAGGTTACATAGAGCATGCTTGCCTGTCACCTTTTAGTTCCTTTTAAAACACTATTGTCAGCAGTTTGTTTCCAATATTTCACTTAAATTTCACAAAATACACTACAGTATTTCTAGATTAGACAACTGATTTCTTCAGGATAAACATATTTATACCATTTGAATAAGGCATTTCTCAAATTCAACACCACCATAAAGATGTGCAGTATGTTGGAAAAGACAACATCTCTACAAATTACTCATGGATGTGCTTGTAACGGTAGTCAGGACAATGGGAAGTAACCTATGTCAAGGGCAACTAAAAGCACTGATAATACAAATACTTTATGATTCTGGAAAGTTTTCAGTAGGGGAAAAAAAAAGCAACAAAGAGACTTCATATGAGGACAAAGAAGATTTTTACAATGTAAAATTACCATTCAAGGAGCTGACATAAATTAAAAGGAGTTGGTCAAATAGAATTGTGATTTTTTAAAAACTAATAAACAGATACTGTACAAAGACATGCTAATACTTGTAAGGAAAGTTTGTGTCTGTTAATAGATTAAGGCAGAACAGAAAATTATAAAATCTATTTTTCTGGCAATGAGAAACCAGGTATTAATTCAAAGATGGATATATATTTTAATCTAATGGAGTTGACAAGTTTCATCTTTGATGATGAGGACCCAACTCTGGAAACATTCCAAACCCGCCCGGATGCCATCCTGTGCAACCTGCTGTAGGTGGACCTGCTCTGGCAGAGGGGTTGGACTAGATGATCTTCAGAGGTCCCTTCCAACCCCTAACGTTCTATGATTCTGTGATTCTATGACCCAAGACTTGAAAAATTATACTCACTTCTCAGAAAACTAAACCCATTATTCACAAGTATATATGAAAAGTAGGGGTAGCAAAGACTTTTAGTGATATTTAAGGACAATGTATGATTAAGACCCTCACAATTCTGTTACTGGGGAGGGCATGGTGGGGACAGAAGGGTTAATGTTACCAGACTGCTCTTCCTGGCTCCTTTATGGGAAACTCTGGTGGTTGTTTCTGGTGGAGAAGCACACAACCTATCTAATGCTGAAAAAGTGGACACTGCTCTCTACCTTTTCATACGCTCCAGAACAGTGGTCCCCGTATTTTTGGAACAACAGATTGTTATCAACCCTTAACGTTTTTCAAGAACCACCAAACACTCATCTGATCAAACTTTTAATTGGAAACAGTATTTAAAACACTGTTAACTATGGTTTAGCTAAACAGCTGTTCAACATACCATAGCTTTGTAGTCCACTAGGGGTTTGTGGACCATTCCAGCTGTTTCAAAGATACAACGATGTCTCCTACTCCATCCCTCCCTCCAGAACTTCTGTTTGATGTGTGAAACACTTTTGCTTCTCTATCTGATTTCCCCTGGGATTAATTTTAGGGGCTGCTACTGCTTTTAGCTTTCTGAAGTAGCAGTAAACTGGCACTCTCCATTGCCCACAGGTTTGTACACAGCAGAAGTAAAACCGATCTGCCCATCCACAACATTGCTACTGCCAGATAAAGGAAGAAACAGAAGCAGAGGATAAAAACA
Organism: Chionis minor; assembly: GCA_013398295.1. NCBI lineage: Eukaryota > Metazoa > Chordata > Aves > Charadriiformes > Chionidae > Chionis > Chionis minor. Next base: position 32,395 of record VZSF01005715.1, read on the forward strand.
TATGTGCAGATTTAGGAAAACGGAACCAGTTGCATTTGATTCATGTCTGAAAATCTACCATCAATCAACGAGGACTACAAACTTCTATTTATAAAAAAAGTTGTAATTCTGCACAGGTTGGATTTTTGCCACATCTGGTTCAGGGCAAGTGGAGTTTTCAGTAAACAGTTGGGTTTTGTGCCCTTGAAAAGATCTATCTGCAAAACTATAGCAGATAAAACTGCTGATAAGCAGCCTTTTGCCATCTTAAAGATCACCTAAATTAAACAAAACAGTCACCAAATGCCCCTTTTCTTCTGTTATGAGAAACAGGGAGTTATAATCCTCTATTAAACGCTTCTATGTATTCACTTCTCCCATTACCTAGTCTTCAGTCAACATTCTTCCGAACTGAGAAATCCTGATCCATTTACTGTCCCTGCAGAAGAGCTATGCCCTACCTCTTAGTCATCCTTTTCTATATCATATACAGTTCTCATCAATGCTCAAAACTAACCAACATGCCGGTGCCAGTTCTCTGTTTCAAATACCATTTTATCACTTTTTGCTAGCATAAACTCCATCCAGAATGATTTTAGGAAATTAGCAGGAGCTGCTAAAAATACGTGCCAACGCTAGTATAGATGGCTTGAGAGCCCCGGCTTCTCACAGCAGCAAGATACTACCTATCAGTTTAACAGTAATATTCCACCCCTGTGATAGGCAGGAACTGCAGGATCAAAACCTGTACTTCAAGCTCATCGGGTCCGTGAAACCCTGGAAATAGGGAGGAAAAATCTTCTCTTCAACTTGCAGCCACTGCTGTGGTTAGAAAGAACAGCTACAAGTCCCTGGCTTCAGGAGCTGTAGGACTGGTCACAGCCTGTGGAGCTCACAGCTTAGAGGGTGATGGCTGCTGTAATCCAACCACCGCTGCCGCTCTCTGCTGATAGACACGGCGGAACAGCAGGGTCAGCGGTATCTGGCCTCTGTGACAGCCACGGCTCCTGGATCACCACAGTTCCTGCTGTGAGATCCTTCTGCAACTCTTCAGGGTTGACATTAGGTCTGACTCCAACTGAGCATTTTCCTTTCATCATCTGCAATCTTCATCACTGCACTTTTTCAGACCATTTAGGAACAGGTGGACCAGCAAAGGTGCCAGTAAAAATCTTTGAGGTGGCATTGTTAAAACTGCCTATTAGTTACCGTACTGTTCCTTAACTTGTAATCCTCTACTAATCCACAAAGAATTTTAAGTAACTCAATACTTCATTTTGTTAACAGTCTTTTTTGACAGAGTTTTTAAAAAAACTTTTAGGTCAGCTTTTCCTGTGTATCTGTTGACTCCTTCAAATAACTAGCAAAGCTCTAAGACAGAACTGCCTTGTACAAAAGCCAAGATGATGGTTGCCTATTACACCTACCCATGTTCCTATTAATTATATTCTTTATCACATTCACTGGCATTTTGTCTGACATGGTAGTCAGACTTATCAGTCCATCAGTCCACAATCATCCCTAGAGCCTTTTTTAAAACTAGTGTCACATTTGTTACTTTCCTTTCCTCTGTTATCAAGGGTAATTCAAGTGATAGATCATACAACACAGTTCATGGCTGACCAATTTAATTTCTGAATTTTTCCAGGACTACCAAATGAACAACATGATATCTGGCAATCTGTTAATGTTTATTCAATCAAATTGTTTGAAAAATCTTTTACTTGAGATTTCAGATCTGAAATAGTCCCTACGAAGAACAACTTTTATGTGGGGATGTCTCTAATTTCCCTGTAATAAACCTTGCCAAAGCAAAGGGCTAATTTGTTTCTTTCTGTGATGGCTTTGTCTTTAAATATTCTCTTTATCCACAGTTAACTATTGAACTCACCTCCCTAGCAGCAAAATTTATACCTGAAAAAATAGCAGGGTTTGGCTTTTAGGATTTTAGCCTGTTGCACTGCAAAATCTTTTTGCTCTGCCTTACAATAGGTCTACATTTAACTTCCCAGAATTGCGCTCTTTTCTGCTTTGCTTGCTTGGATTTGACTTTTTGAAAATCTCTTATTTATTTCTAGTAACTTTACTGTTCAGTTGTGTTGGACAATTCTTATTCAATTGAGTTAGAATCAGAAGTCCCCGTGTCTCTTAACATTTATTTAAACTGTATCTTCATTTGTATATAATTCCTCTTTTTAAACTGTACTGGACTACATTTTTAATCTTTTTCTCTCCTACAAGTATGAGAAACTTGAGTATGAGATGAGACATTGCTACTGAATGGCTCTTCTACAGTCACTTCTTGGGTGCTGATCTAGACCAAATCAAGCGGTCTCCTCCCTCCTCTGGATTCTCTAGCTGGTTTGCTCAAAGAGTTCTTCATGGTGATACCTAAAAATATAGCCTGTGCATGATGGCCTAATGTGGCCTACCATTAAATTTATCCAGTCTGTATCTAGATAACTGAGGACTCCTATTACAGTCAAGGTTGTATAGCTTCACCGGTCTTCCACAGTATTTCACAGTCACTGTCTCTGTTCCATCAGCTAGTCCAGAGCTCTTACTAGACTTCTCCTACTGAGACAGACAACCATTTGTAATTATGTTTTGTGGTTTATTGTGACAAAATTAACTTACTTGACTATATTTGCTTTGGTATATACAGTGCCATTTTTCTGCATAGTCCAATGTACCATCTCTGTATCAGCTAGGCGTGAAACATTCTACCATGTCTGTATAATCTATACACTGACATTTCAGTGTCCCTTTGAAAGAAAAGGGATGCACGCAGACCTGCTTCCAGAAACAGCATGACATACCTGGGGAACTCCTGGTGGAATTCTTGCTTACCACTCTTCTGAAGAATCGTTACCTTCAAGGCACGATGGAAACAAAGCACTAAGAGACACCAAATCAAAGCTAGTGTAGGTTCCTTCTCAACAGAGAAGCATTTGGAAAAGGCCTGACCAGCAGTACGGCTGGAACAACGGCTTGTAGTTATTCAAGATTTCTGTACCAAGAGATGCTGTGTCAGGAAGAGAATTCACTAAGGTGCAAAGGGGTACTATAAAAGTATAAAATGTCCTTTAACCTTCTACATACAGTGCAGAACTTCACAATACTTGCATTTACTCCCTCCTATGAGAAGGGAGAGCCTGTTCTTACTGCTGTGAAGAGAAGAGAGGGATGCTTTCAGGACACAATGCCAGTAGCTATTGACTTGGGTTTGACAGTTGAGAAGGTCTCTGGGGCTGGCATTTTATCTGCTGGCTACAATTCACTTCATTCCCTTTTGTGAGGCCTCTAGTTGGAGCACCTTCGTTCTGCATTAAGTATGATGTGACACTAGGGACAGCAGAATCCAACAGCTACACTGCAGTATCCAGTGGGTATTCATTATTATTTATTTTTATTTGCATTACCATAAATCTTGGGAGGCCTCACCCTGGACCACTTCTCATTATGCTGGGCCATGAATAAACACACAACAAAAAGTAGATTTGCTTGAATTCTACATAAAGAGAAGAGACAACAGAGAAATTATGCCAGAGTACAACTGCAATGACACAGTACTACTGTGATAAGCGTTGGCATTAATATACCTGCAATACAACTGTTGTCTAGTTGGACTGTCTTAACCTTCACAGTACATAAAACTTTTAAGAAGATGTTTAAAGGAAGATAGTGAATAGTTCTGTTTATGAAGAAGTCAACCAATACATGAGAGGCAGCTGAGGAGAAAATATCCAGTCTGAAAATTAAACGACCAAATGATGGAAGCCGGCATCCTATGTTGATCAAAACCAGTCAACCTCTTGATACGGAAGGAGACGTATCAGGTAGAAATAGTCTTGATGGGCCTTGAAAATAAAGACAGATAGCTTATCTTTATTACTTTAAACTGAAGGAGGAAATTGAAAATACCAGAGGAGTAAGTTTGGAAACTGATATTTACAGTAGAGTAGCACTTTGACTAGATAAGGAGCATGGCAAGACTGCATTTGTCAAGGCAAAATAAAAAGATTTTCTATCAAAGATCCATGGAAAACCTGGCTGAAAAATATAATCATCTGATAGAAAAGAAAGACCATCCTTAAAGGATTGGAAAGGATTAGAAAAAGATTCCCAAAACTCAGATTTAGCCTAGATTTCATGGGTTAAAACAAATGACAGCGTGACGGTGTCATTCATAGAGAATGCAAAGAGGTTTTATGAAGGCCTCAACCTAAATATGAAAAAAAACCCCAAAAGACGCGTAGCTGTACCTGGAAATAAAGAACTGAGGGCACTACTGAAGAAAATTTTCATGCATTAGCTCTGCTTAGGAGTGGAAAAGATGAGAGGAGGTATATGAAACACATAAAACATTGTTTTTTGGATAAATACTGTGAAATGAGAAAACTCCTTCATGTCACATTTATTACTAACTTATTACAGCTATCTATGCTACCACATTTTGACTTTCAAGGGTTGAAGAAAAACAATGTTTGTGACATTATGATGGGTGCCTCATTCGACATAAATGAAAGCATGCCACATCCAGCTTGAAGGCAGGACAGTCACGATACAAGCCAAGCGCAAACAGTAGGAGAAAAAAAGATCTCACAACTCAAACTTACAACTAACATGCTGAATGTTCAGGCACATTCCTTTGCTCTTCCTTCTTAGTGCACAAAACCAGGGCTATCACCTTGGTTTGCCACTAAAGGAAACTTACTCTCTGCTGCTGTAGTTCGGTATTCCAGCTCTTGAAGGATTCCCAAGCCCACACAATGTGTAGCTGTGTAGCAAACGCCCACTCCCTACATTTGACAACATCAACTCTTCCTCTTGATATCTGGCTTCTTGTTCTCCTAGTTTCAGTCATTTACAGCATCACAACATGGGTTAAACCAAAGAAACAATCAGATTAGGTGCTTCACAATGGGGGTTAGATGCAGAAAGTAGTGTAAAGCTGGCTACAGCAGGAGACAATTCAGAGTTCCTTTTCTTCCAAATAACACTTATAGCAGCACTACCACAGCAGAACAGAGCTGTGCCCTAACATTATCTCCCTCAAAGAATTGGGGAGTTGCCATCACAGGAAGGAGTAGCAGTCACTTCTAGGTGATCTCAGTGGTGATGAGCGAGAACACTGGATACGTATGAAACATCCAGGGGATTCCTCATACCAAACTCACTAGCATGTCACTTTCCTCCCGTTTCTCATCTGAAACTAGATCTATTCTGCGGCGCTTTTGATCTGGTTCACGGTCATGGCTAGAGGAGGGTGTTTGGGGACTTTTTTTGCAATCCCCTAATCTCCCTCTTCTTTTCTTTCTTCTACACAACTTATGCAAGTAAGAATAAACATGGCCAATAAGACTAAAAGGTGGAAACAGTAAACCATTAGGTCTGAGCATTCTAAAACCAAAATATGCTGATCAAGATTCTTTTATGCAAAATTAAACATCCAATGTTCTTAAATCTTGATTTCACTTAATATTGAAAAAATCTCAATTTCATTTTATATTGCAAGATCTCAAAAGAATCACTGTTAAGTGTTTTACGAGAACTTGGTAAATTCCCATCCTGTAATGAACATAATGAAATTGTGTTTTGAGCGCTGTTGAAGATGATATATTTCAAAATCATTAAGTTCTGTGTTTGAACAAGAAATTAAGGCTTCTGCTTAGCACTAATTGTAGTTTAGCACACACAACCCATTGTTCTCTGTTCTTAGTTGTAAATGTCATCTTGAATCCCCAATTCATACAGGTAATTCACAACTAGTCACTGCATCTTCTTCAAAAGCCCATAGACCCCCCTCCACCAAAAAAAAATAGTACAGAAAAACCAGAAGTTTTAAACTTAAATCTATCATATATTCAGTGCAATGAGAAATACCAGCAGCAATGTATTTAGTTCTCATTTCAGGCATGTTTTTGCCACCCATTTTCTGGGGTTTGGATTTTGGTTTTTTTCATTTTATGGGGTTTTTTGGCTTGTTTTGGTTTTTTTAATTGGACTCTCTAGTCTGCTTTTGATCTGAGTTTATGATTTCTTCTTTGATCTTGCTCTTTCTTCAAATAACTTAAATTTCATGCTGTGCACGTGCCGAGCAAAAAAAAAAAAAATTAATAATCTTGTCCTCGTTAATATTTACTCACCAGTTATTATCTGTGTCCTTGCTCCATGGGAAAGAATCTCTAATTGTCCTTACATGCAACTCCTCTAGATCTTTACAGACTCTCAATAATTATTTACAAATTCAATAACATTTCCAGTTCTTCCATTTTTCAGATACTAAGACCCCATTGAAAACATTATTGTATTTGAATACCAGAGAGGAAATACCACATCATAAAAAAGGGCATGGAGTTTATAATACCCCTTCTGTTATACAGGGAAAACACCTACGTGTAGTTTTTTGCTCATTTGTATATAAAAATAGGAGTCATAGCAATGACTGTACCCATAGCTACAGGAAAAGAAATTCCTCCTTAATCCAAGTACAGATATTTATAGCTATTTTGGGTGAATCCACTGACATACGATATGCGTAATTATTATTGATTAAGCACAAAGTACTTAGGTACAATAAAATATGTCGTTCCTGCCTAAGATCAGAGCTAATCAGCATGCATGATCAAATTCACTCATAATGCCAGCTCAGTTTAGTTTAATTTAACCAAGTTACATTGACACAAGTATAAGTGTATATTTATTAACATTTCAATGTTCAACTCAGCAAGACAATTATGTTAGTAAATTGGTTTGCAATATCTACACAAATTTTGGTGGTATAAAAAGTTTTTATAGATCTATAAATTTCAGAAAGTTTATGGGTGAAAATACAGAGCAAGTTAGAGACACACTATTCTGAAAATAAAGAAAACAAACAAAGGAAAACTCCCTACGTAACAGCAGTACAGAAGGACTCCAGGTTCACACGGTGACTTACCCAAGAATAATGAAATCCTTATTGGATATATTGTATATATTTTCTAAAAAGAACTAAAGTCAATTGACTTAAGTCAAACCTCTTGATTCACCTTTTTATCATTATTAGTTTGTCAACATCATTAAAGTCTAACTATTGAAAAATTTAATCATTTCAATGTACTTACAGCTGAATTTTCTCATCATGTGACCAACTATCCACAAAGCCTCAGTGCCATTAAGAAGTTTTGAGGAATATATTATTTGGTACTGCCAAGAAAACATAATTAAAAGAATGCATGTAAATTATTTTTATTTTCTAATTAGGAATGCTTTATGATTATTTCATGTCTATTTGGGGGAAAAGCAGGACTTACATTATCCCAAAAGGCAGGTTCCAGCACAATCAATGATACACTGACAGAATTCACAGTAAGGAGTCACAGTAGGGTCCTGATCTTGCAACAGAACTTTCACAAAAAGAACCCTGCACTATTGCAGAATCTCCTTAATTTCAATAGGGCCCTACCCACACATAATCAATTACAGAGTCCGCCTATGTGGGAGTAACAACAGTGAGAACAGGACCTGTTCCTCCACACACCTGTGAAAATATTGGGATAAAAAAAAGGAAAATTAGTAACGTGCAGCAAAGACTACTGATAGCCTGTTTTATTACAGCATTTAGCACATAATAAAGGAGTTCCATACATCTTTAAGTTGCATATTATTTATAGGACTTTTTAGCTCCTTCTTTAAAGAATCTTGGCTTAAAATTGCTTAAGGCTTTTACATGTAGTGACAGCACATTATGGGACCTTTTACCGATATGTATTTGAAATATAAATTTTTAATTATTATTTACTAAAAATTAATTGGTCTATGATGCAAGTCGCTTTCTAGTACTTAAGCCTTCTTAAGATCTGTTCCACAACACGCATTTCGGGGACACAGCACAGGTCTGTGAATTTATTGAGGTCTTCTCGATCGAGAAAGTCTCTGACCACATATAGCAGCATCCAAGACCAAGGTCTTTGAAAATACATGATAAAAAGTAGTTCAGTATTAGTCATTTTTAAACTAAAAAGGGTCAGCTTTTTTAATAAAACATCCTTATGAAAACCAACTATAATTAATTATTTGGTAAGTTTAAGCTCTTAGTGAACATTTAAAACACAGGAAGCATGCAACATAATGTTAAACAAGAATATACCACCACTTCACTGTTCACACAAAACTTAACATTCGTGATTTGACCTTACAGTTTTTATTAAAAACACATGTATGTTGATCTTTAAAAGGAAAATATTATAAGTTACAATGTTTTTATATATTATAAAGCATTTAAAACCAGGTTAGCCATAGGTTCCATGAAATAATATTTAACTGGTGACACTAGGCAAGAGTACTGGTGATAAAGGTTATAAGAACAACCTCGATATCCTAGAAACATGCAGAAGACATTTCTGCGTTCCTTTAATACAGATAGCATTAGGGAAACAACGATATTTTTCTAAAAAGATGCTGGGGCTAAATTAAAGTATTTGAGAATCTAACAAAAGAACCAAAAGTTCCATATAAATGGAATGCAGTTTTTTCTTTTTTTTTTTTTCCCCCCTAACAGCCAGTTGTTCTTTTACTGGCTTTGATTTCATGAAACAACAGACATGAAAATAAGCAGAGAATGGAAAAGAGTGTCACAGTTTTTCATTTCTTGCTGCCAGGTTGAGACGGTTTTCAACCGGGCAGGAGGACAAACAAAAAAATTTAAAATACACATCAGACTTTGTGACAAATTTCAAAGCAGTTGTCTTACAGTATTGAATTGGAAGTGTTTCTTCTTATGTTACTACTTTAAAAATTTATGTTTCATATGTGTGACTCTTAGGCTTCCGTTATTCTGAGAAATTCAACTGTTTCTAAAGAACAGTGCTACAGTGCTAAGTCCTGTTTAAAAAGTGTTATAAGATACTTTGACCCCCGTCTAACATTACACAGAAAATTTAAAAGTATCAGACATCTGCCAAGTTACTGCTGCCTACCTGAGCCTGCAAAGTGAGCAAACCAGTACCTCTGGCAAGTGTAATGTGCCCTTCTCTCACTGTCTGAGAGGAATAGACAGACCACGCCTTTCAGGACAATCGTGGTGCCCAAAATCATGCAGCTACAGATTTAGCATTTCCAAAGTTGCAATGCAATGTGATAACTTGGTGCAGCCAGACCCTAATATTATTTTCTGTCCCTGTGCCTAGCTCCACATATTTCTTCCTAACGGAAGTTAATTGGAATACAGTGCACGTTTCCTGCACTGCTCCAAGAGCGTAGCTTGTAAGATGGGTCAGGGACATATAGCCGCAGTCTAAATTACAGTCAGTTGCTGGGGACAGCTGAAAACAGTTTTACAATTTTGACAGCCTAAGGAATAGCTCAGAGCCGACATCCAAACAGTCAAAGAACTGAAATACTGAAGCTGCCTCAACAGCTTCTCTGACATGGACACAAAAAATACGCATCTAATCCAGGTACAGAAACTACCATAAAGTGGAATGATTCACAAGCGGTTTGGGAGACTACAAGGCCCTGAAGAAACAGAATTTTTTTGCATGACTAGCAGAAGTAACACAGTCTAGTTACTAGTCTAGCGTGCTTGTACATGCCACCAACACACTTGTGCAGTAATCCCAGGCTGATACTCTTCCCATTCCCTTCTAAACAGATTTCCCTAAATTCCTGCAGAAAACAAGCAGCAGCTCACATTGTGGCAAGGTCTGAGCTACACATGCGTTGACTGGCAGGCCATCCAAGCATGCTGACAGGCAAGTCAACAGGTTGAACAGAACAGAAAATTTCTGAGTCCTTGCTGCAGCTTTTTCTACCCCGGGGACACTAATTTGAGCCCTTTCTCTACTCCCAGCTGCTAAGTTTCAATCAAATTGCAGAAGCTTGACATTGTGACCTCTATCTCTGTATCAAATGCAGCTGAAATTAAGTGGCAGATTGAAAAGTATTTAGGAGACAACATAAATCCTATGTATCTTGTTTTCTTCAGAAACTGGGCATGAAAACACTGTAGCGTAATCACTGTGAAAATAACTAATGAATTTTATGTCACTTACTGTTTTCATTCATGAGCTATACCACAAACTCAGCAATAACAGAACACAGATTTTTACGTGGTGATAGCATAAATGAGTCCAGAGAATGTAGAGACCGTTTCAACAAAACTGTCTTTGTTTTGCCACTGTGAACAGGGCCCTAAATATATGTCACTTCATAAGTGCGAAAATTTAACAGAAATAAAATTTTATATATCTTTTTTGAACTTACCAAGACTGTAGTTGACTGCCTTTCATGGAGACCCCTGCTTCTCTTCCAATTCCATGCTGTCTCTCCTAAGGCTTAAGAGAAGTTCAGTGATACATAGCTCAATAACAGAACAGTGACATTAAGTCTACTGAATCTATTCAGTATAACTGGACTTTTCTTTTGTGGGGTTTTTGGTTGGTGATTTTTTTATTTTTTAAAATAAACATAGTGATTTTTAAAGAATAACCTTAAAATCATAGAATCATTTAGGTTGTAAAAGACCTTTAAGATCATCAAGTCCAGCCGTTAACCTAACACTGCAGGTCCACCACTAAACCATGTCACTAAGTCCCATGTCTACATGTCTTTAAACACCTCCAGGGATGGTGACTCAACCACTTCCCCAGGCAGCCTGTTCCAACGCTTGACAACCCTTTCAGTGAAGAAGTATCTCCTAATATCCAATCTAAACATCCCCTGGTGCAACTTGAGGCCGTGTCCTCTTGTCCTAACACTTCTTATCTGGGAGAAGAGATTGACCCCCACCTTGCTACAACCTCTTTTCGGGTAGCTGTGGAAAGCAATAAGGTCTCCCCTCAGCCTCCTTTTCTCCAGACTAAACAACCCCATTTTCCTCAGCTGCTCCTTGTAAGACTTGTTCTCTGGACTCCTCACCAGCTTTGTTGCCCTTCTCTGGACACACTCCAGCACCTCAATGTCTTTCTTGTAGTGAGGGGCCCAAAACTGAACACAGTATTTGACGTGAGGCCTCACCAGTGCAGAGTACAGGGAGACGATCACTTCCCTGCTCCTGCTGGCCACACTATTCCTGGTACAAGCCAGGATGCTGTTGGCCTTCTTGGCCACGTGGGCACACTGCTGGCTTATATTCAGACGGCTGTCGACCAACACTCCCAGGTCCTTTTCCACCAGGCAGCGTTCCAGCCACTCTTCCCCAAGCCTGTAGCGCTCAATGGGGTTGTTGTGACCCAAGTGCAGGACCCGGCACTTGGCCTTGTTGAACTTCATACCACTGGCCTTGGCCCATCGATCCAGCCTGTCCACATCCCTCTGTAGGGCCTTCCTGCCCTCAAGCAGATCAACACTCCCTCCCAATTTGGTGTAATCCGCAAACTTACTGAGGGTGCACTCAATCCCCTCATCCTTGTTGAGAAAGGTATTAAACTGAAGCGGCCCCAATACTGAGCCCTGGGGAACACCACTTGTGACTGGCCACCAACTGGATGTAACTCCATTCACCACCACTCTTTGGGCCCGGCCTTCCAGCCAGTTTTTACCCTGCAAAGAGTATGCCTGTCCAAGCCATGAGCAGACAAGTTTCTCCAGGAGAATGCTGTGGGAAACGGTGTCAAAGACCTTACTAAAGTCCAGGCAGACAACATCCACAGCCTTTCCCTCATCCACTAAGCAGGTCACCTTGCCACAGAAGGAGATCAAGTTAGTCAAACAGGACCTGCCTTTCATGAACCCATGCTGACTGGGTCTGATTACCTGCTTGTCCTGCATGTGCCACATAATGGCACTCAGGATGATCTGTTCCATAACCCTCCCCGGCACCGAGGTCAAACTGACAGGCCTGTAGTTCCCTGGATCCTCCTTCTGGCACTTCTTGTCGATGGGTGGCACACTTGCTAACCTCCAGTCAACTGGGACCTCCCTGGTTAGCCAGGACTGCGGATAAATGATGAAAAGTGGTTTGGTGAGCACTTCCACCAGCTCCCTCAGTACCCTTGGGTGGAATCCCATCCGGCCCCATAGACTTGTGTGTGTCTAAGCACTGTAGCAGGTCTCTAAGCATTTCCCCTTGGATTATGGGTGATTCATTCTGCTCCCCATCCCTGTTTTCCAGCTCAGGAGCCTGGGTACTCTAAGAACAACTGGTCTTACCACTGATGACTGAGGCAGAGAAGGCACTAAGTACCTCAGCCTTTTCCTTATCCTTGGTCACTCTGTTTCTCCCCACATCCAATAAAGGATGGAGATTCTCCTTAGCCCTCCTCTTGTTGCTAACATATTTATAGAAACATTTTTTATTTTCTGTCTGTCTTCTATGGCAGGAGTCAGATTAAGTCCTAGTTGGGCTTTAGCCCTTCCAACTTTCTCCTGGCATAACCTCACAACATCTTTGTAGTTGTCCTGAGTTGCCTGCCCCTTCTTCCAAAGGTCATAACTTCTTTTTCCCCCGGGTTCCAGCCAAAGCTCTCTGCCCAGACACACCAGTCGTCTTCCCTGCTGGCTTGTTTTCTGGCACACAAGGACGGCCTGCTCCTGTGCCTTCCTGAAGAATGTCCAGCCTTCCTGGACTTCTTTGCCCTTCAGGACTGCCTCCCAAGGGACTCTTGTCAACCAGGCTCCTAAACAAGCTAAAGTCTGTCCTCTGGAAGTCCAAGGCAGCAGTTTTGCTGACCTCCCTCCTTACTTCTCCAAGACTCGAAAACTCCATCATTTTGTGATAGCTATGCCCAAGACAACCAACAACCATCACATCACCCACAAGTCCTTCTCTGTTCACAAACAACAGGTCCAGCAGGGCGCCTTACCTAGCTGGCTCCCTCACCAGCTGTGTCAGGAAGTTATCTTCCACACACTCCTGGAACCTCTTAGACTGTTCCCTCTCAGCTGTATTGTATTTCCAGCAGACATCTGGTAAGGTGAAGTCCCCCAAGAGAACAAGGGCTAGTGATTGTGAGGCTTCTCCCAGCTGCTTATAGAATATTTTGTCTGCCTCTTCATCTTGGTTGGGTGGTCTATAACAGGCTCCCACCATGATATCTGCCTTGTTGGCCTTCCCCCCGATTCTTACTCATAAACACTCAACCCTATTGTCACCATCATTAAGCTCTAGACAATAAAAACACTTCCTAACACACAGGGCTACCCCACCGCCTCTCCTTCCTTGCCTGTCCCTTCTGAGGACTTTATAGACATCCATTGCAGCACTCCAGCTGTGCGAGTCACCCCACCACATTTCCATGATGGCAACTATATTATAGTTTTTCTGCTGCACAATGGCTTCCAGCTCCTCCTGTTTGCTGCCCTGCTCTGCTTACTCTCTCTATTGATCTAGCACTAAACTTTGACTTGCTCGTTTCTCACCAAAAAGTCATAGTTGAAATCAGAGCGCTTTATTTGTTGTTGGATTCCAGGAACTCATGAAAAAAGGAAAGAAACTGAGAAAGTATAATGACCTCTCCAAAACTCCAGTAAAAAGAAGAGAGACAAACAATAGTCGGTGTGGAAAAGTTAATAGAAAACTGGATGTTAGAGGAAAGGTTAGCAGGAAACAACGGGTATAAGAAGAATCAGGGAAGTGAAAGTGATTTAACCAAAAACAGATTGGAATAAAAGAAACAAAATTATCTTCTTAGAGCAGTGAGAATGGGCTTTTCAAAACTGTTTGACATTGGCCTATCTTTTCTTCTATTGAAGTAAAAGAATTACATCAATTCAAAAAATGCTTTAGGAAAACCTTTAAGCCACTTAACTTGAACCATTTAACTTTAAGCATACGGAGTACCTAAACCCTGTTCAGCTAAACAACTAAAGAAGTGCTTAAATTTGAAAATAAATTTAAATTATCTTGTATTCATTCACTATGTCTGTAGTATTGAGCATGCATTCAAATTTGAGCCCCAACTCTTTACCCTGCTAACATGCAGACTCACACTTTAGCGCTAGTCTGGCTCCAGCCTATTGGTTAAGGCAATGTCAAGTACAAGACACAAGGGACTTATGTGGGTTCAAACTCTTCTCTCAAAAGCCATACTCATGCAAGTACTGTGACTTAAGTACAAGATTAATTGCTTGATGAAGCAGAATGTAAATAATTAAGTTCTTAACGTTAATTCAAGAATTAACGGTCTCAAGAAGAAAACTAAAGAAAAAGTAGCTGAGAAAGAAAAAAAGAAACAGATCCTTAAATCTGTATTAAAAATAAATGACCTCCCAGTTAATGCACTCTGCCTGAAAAATACTGCTTCTTTCTGGTTTAACTGTTAAATCTTATTTTTAATACACGAAATGGTAAATAATCCTGCCAAAGGTTAAATTAGTTCAGTGGTTGATAACAGTACTAAAGTAATTCTTAAAAGAGGGCGTAGTTCAGTTGTTCGTATAAAGGGCTCACCATCTCTGCTGCCTAGTTATACACACTTGCACTTCCAAACCCAATTTGGTAAATAGCTGGGAGAGGGATAATATCCCATCTTATGATCTCTATGGTAACAACCTTAGAGATAGGAGAAAATGTGGAAATCATAAGCCGCTAGTAGGGTTCTGTCCCTTTTACTCCTTACTCTACAATACAGTTACTGAAGGAAAACAGAAATGGAGCCACTTTTTGAGATACCAAAAAAGGTCTACGGTATCTCTTGGCATCCTGTGAACTTCTGATCATTGTGATCTGTCTCCTGAACTACAGATCATTCTGCGCACTATTTTAAGCTGCCACCTATCTAAATGACCAGGAAGCAAATAAAAACACTCAACAGCTACATTCTTACACACACAACCCCCTGCTACCAATATTCCATCCTTTATCTATAGCTGTAAAAAAAGAAACTCCCTGGTTTTAAGTTGTATGCTTAACAAATCCATACATATAAGAATTGTTGTTTAATAAAGTTAGGGCCCTTGAAGACCTGATTAAGGCAGTTAGAGACAGAATTAGTTCTTCTATAGATGCAGCCACTTTTTCAAAAAATTATTAAATAAAATAATGTTGTTTTCTTCTCAGGAGAATTACGAGCATTACTAAAACTTTATAATAAAGTTTTGAAGCTCGGATTTCAAAATTTCCCAGAAATTGGGAAACTAGAGAAGCAAATGAACAACTTACATCAAGCTGTCTTAGAAGAAACAAATTGAACAGCCTAAAAGCAAACAAATTAGTACTAGCTAAAGCATTTCCAGATCCCTCATTCCTGCATTCATTTCAGTAGCATTTAATTTAAATGCAGGCATACATATTTGCAAAGTTTAAGCTTCAGTCTTTCATACAACTCCATGTATCTGAACTTCACTCCTCTTGAGTAGTGCTACTGAGAAAACTACTCATGTGAACAGAGTTAAGCACATGCATAGGACTAAGGCTAAAGCAAGTAATAAAGAAATTAGTGAATGAATTCAGTGTATCACTAACAATTATTTTTGAAAAGTCAAGGACAGCTAAGAAGATAGTAAAGCTTGAGAAATTAACAGCTGAAATACTGGGTGAGGGGGAGAAACGAGGTTACGGTCCCAGGAATCGCCCTACACAAATCTAACTTCAATACCTATCAAATAACAGAATCAATGCTAAGAAGAAATAGAGCATCCCCTCAACAACTCACAACAGCCACACTAGTTTCTCACCATTTGATGAGTCCTCTTCAGTTCAAGGCTGAAGTTCATGGGTGCTGTGGAGAAGATCTCTTGGAAACTGCTCTGCTGTAATTAATCCATGAATAAAGAATAGGCTTCAGTTTTCACAGATACCAAGCCAGCACTTTTCACAACCATTAAATCCACAAAACGATTAAAACATTTAGAAGTTACAGCTAGGCCATTTTAGCAAAACTTTAGCACGGAACCTAAGTTTAATAATAATATTTCTTAAATCCTCAGGGATATGTTCATTATTATGAGTCAGGCCTACAGCTACAGCCTAAAGTCAATATTGTAAGATCTGAGTGAAATATAGTAAATCCAGCCTTTTGACTACACCATTAGTCTTTATGCTACATTGAGCATATTAGAGGCTGAAAAAGAAAAAATTAAATTGGAAGTCGGCTATTGAAAAATCAGGAGGTAGTTTACAGTTAAAAAAAAAAAACAGAACAAAAAACAAGAGTTTTTTTCATCTGTAAGTTTATAGGAAATCTAACAAAGCAGATGCAAGTCCTAAGCTAGCACGTACTTCCTGCAGTCCTTACTGGTTACAGAAGCATCCCTAGATCTACACTGGCAAATTCAGAACTCTTGTTTTCACTGTACAGTAGTAAATGCTGTCCACTTTAGTCCTTTCTGGATTATAACCTCTATCATTGCTAGCAGACTGAAACTGCAGAAGTAATGAATTCCAAATCCTGTATTTGTCAGGGTAAATCAGAGACTGAATGGCTACAGAAGGAAGTAGAGAACTCATACATGAAAGAGGATGTTCAACTACTGTTACTAGGTTATTAAACTGAAACTTTAAACTTCAACTGATATCAAATTTACAGAAGGGGTCTGAAGGGAGGCTTAGATGAATCTATAACAGGGATCTAGAAGGCTGAATGAGCATCAGAGGCAAGGCAGGGCTCAAATTAGAAAAATAAATAGAAAAATATTTGGAATTCCCACTGGCTGTATCTCCATATGCCATACCAACACAGAATACCAAAATAATATGTAGATGTGCAATTATTGAAAAGAGTATTATAATTGCTGTGTGTGGGTGTATCTTGGTGCCCTCCAACCTGTCAAACTTACCTAGGAATGCGACCAGGCGAAGGCAATGGAATAACATGCAAGTACCAAGGCAAGCCAAAGAGTCTAACTAAAAAGTTACACGGTAACGACACAATGCCAGCTTTCATTACAACAAATTCCTCTAATCCTCATAGTTGTAAAATAAATCTTAGAAACACATAGCAAGGTAATTTGTAAATTAATGTCTGCCTGAGTCAGAAGACAGCCTCCAGCTTTCTAATCATCCCTGACTAGCTATGAGCTTCTGTGCCATTTTGGCAGATCAGTACCTTGCCTTGGTTTTGCCACCTCTCAACTAGACCTAGGTAATTCAGTATATCCAAGCACAAAGTCTGCTGCATATAGCAAACTCCAAGTACAGGAAGCTGGGGGGATGGCATCTCAGCCATGTGGGTTATCTTAAGTCCCTCTCTTCTGCTCTATACTGATTTTCTCCAGAACTTTAAATCACAAATTCAGGGTCTCAAGATCCTCCAGGGCCTAAATCCAGAATTCCTAAAGAAACGCCTGCTAGGTGTCTGGGCGGGATCCAATTGTCAACAGTTTCCCTCTTCTGACATAAGAGAACTTGTGCAACAAGGGGGAAAAAAGCTACCATTTCTAGAGCCAGAAATTTCTCAGGGCTGGTGCAAGTCTATGGAATGAATGCGCGTAGGAGCTAAGGGCCATCAGAAACCTAAACGTGTTTTGCTTGAAGAACAAAACACGTGACTTTGATCCTGCCTCACTAACACATACACACAACACCTATATGGAAGAAAAGACAGATAAACTGGAAACATTCAACTGCACACGCTCCTTCCCTTGGCAACAAGTGAACAGATAATATGACAAATGCTGGTTGTGTCACTTATTACAGTATAAGGAGATTCTCTGACAATATAATGGCACTGAGGAGAGGAATCTGTAACAGGGATAGGCGCTACTAGAAGGTGTTCAGGTAGCGCTGTAATGAGAACTGTATGAGGAAAGGAGTTGATTATAGAAACTGCAGCTTAACCTCGTATTTGCTACCACAGCAGACAAGAGTTCCACCATTCTGATGAGCCCAAGTTGTATGGAATGGAAATTTGATCTAAAGAATTGACATCACTTTTGGTGAGGCTCGAAATCCCTTTCTCTCCCTTCCATCCTCAGCTGTGTTCCTGCTGTGACTTTTTGGCTTCTCTAGTCACTGAGGAAACAAACTGATGATCCTCTCCCAGATGCTACAGCCAGAGAGTGCAATACCCACCTCCTACTACATGGATTTTTAGACCATAGCAATCGCCTTTCTCTCTTGTTCTGATACTTAGTTAAATATTTACTCATTCTGACCCTTAAATTATTATAACAGTGCATGATTTACCTTAAGAGATATGAATGGAAGATGTAAATCAAGACTAGTACATTAGGTTTATGTTTTGTGCAGTCCTAAGTAATACTGAGAATAACGATTGTGTAATATCACTAGTAAACGCTTAAGTCCGAAATACAAGAGCATAATAATAAAGAGAGCTGCTCAGTGTGCTCACACATAATAATATACATTTCAGTTGGTACAGGACTGGGGCCTGTGTGCATTAAGTATGGAACCTGAGAGCAAGTAATAGATATGAGGGGATGTAAAAATTTCACTTTCATTAAAAATCTTAATGAGACCTTAGGAATGACATCTGAAAGGACAATAGTGTGATTCATATAAGAGAAAACCATGTCCTGTTAAACACAATGACATACTATCTTCTATACTTTATTCTTATATTACGGTTGGAAAAATGCTTGAAAAATAATAGAGTTATTTCAGGGAAAAACTGTACATAATCTAAGTACCGAGAAGTGGTATCAGCAACATCATAATTTTATAATTTTTCTTTACTGTTTTGTTATTTCTACTCCAAAGTCCTCTTTTCACAGGCACATAACCTTCAGAAAAAAAAAGTAAAAATTAGAAGACATGTACTATCATCCTTTTCAGCTGAAAGACACACTTTTTGAAAATTTCAGTCATGGTAATTTTAATAAAATAAGAGAAAGAAAGGTAAATACACTGCAAAAAATATTTCCCCCTTTTCAACATAAAGGTTTTACGGACTGGAATTTTTTCATCTGGCTAATTTTCACTGAGGACTCGGTTTAAAAAATGAGGAATCAGTTTCTTCAGCAATACCAAACTTCAAATATGAGGAAAACACAACAACAAAAATGCACAACATTAGCTATGCGATTACTTACATGTTGCCTCGCACTACTTTTTTTTTCCTCTACGGAGCTCCAGAATCACGTATTTTCTGAGTAGCAGTAGTTTTCGTAGCCGTGGTGGTCTAAGCTTTTCAAGCCCAAAAAGCTCACTGTTTTCAACTGTGGCAGTTAGTTTAAAAAAAAAAAAAAAAAAAAAAAAAAANAAAAAAAAAAAAAAAAAAAAAAGAGAGAGAGAGAGAGAAATTACTTCTCCCTTCAAAACTTGTTCCGCTTATTTTTTTTGTCAGTGCAGCTCTAGAAGGGGAGCGGGGGGAATCCTGAGAAGCATTAGGCCCTGAGCCTGCAAACGCTCGCTCGTCTGCGAGTAGCCCAGCTGAGTTGAGGAGGACTAGCCCACAGAGGCGGAGGGAAGATTTTGAAAGTCCAGTGGGAGCAGAGCTCCCAAGCTCTCATTATGCACTTTGGAAAAATCTTCCCCCAAAGTCATGGGAACAGCAAGCAGCCTGCAGGTCCGAGGCCTCTGCTTCCCTTTCCCTTTTTTTTTTTTTTTTTTCAAAAGCGTAACCGATTTTAGAAAAAAAAAAAAAAAACAAAAC
>VZSF01005718.1:0-83307 GCA_013398295.1 Chionis minor
TCCTAATATCTGATCTAAATCTCTTCCAGTTTAAATCTGTTACCCCTTGTCCTATCACTACACTCCCTTATAAAGAGTCCCTCCCCATCTTTCCTGTAGGTCCCCTTTAAGTACTCAAAGGCTGCTATCAGGTCTCCCTGGAGCCTTCTCTTCTCCAAGCTGATCAACCGCAACTCTCTCAGCCTGTCCTCATAGCAGAGGTGCTCCAGCCCTCTGATCATCTTCATGGCCTTCCTCTGGACTCANCACCTCTCAAGCCTGTCCAGGTCCCTCTGGGTGGCATCCCTTCCCTCCAGCATTTTGGCCATTCCACAGAGCTTGGTGTTGTCAGCAAACTTGCTGAGGGTGCACTCAATACCACCATCTGTGTCACCAACAAAGATGTGAAATAGTACCAGTCCCAGTATTGACCCCTGAGGAATGCCACTGGTTACTGATAAACAGTCCCTCCCTATCCTCCCCATTTCCACTTGGACATTAAGCTGTTGGCCGTAACCCTTTAAGTGCAGCTACCCAGACAGTTCCTTATCCACTGTGTGGACCATCCATCCAATCCATGTGTCTCCAATTTAGAGACCAGGATGTCATGTGGGACAGTGTCAAATACCTTGCGCAAGTCCAGGTAGATGATGTCAGTTGTTCTTCCTTTATCCATCATTGCTGTAACCTCATCATAGAAGGCCACCGAATTTGTCAGGCATGATTTGCCCTTAGTGATGTCATGTTGGCTGTCACCGATCACCTCCTTATTTTCCATGTGCCTTAGCAGAGTTTCCAGGAGGATCTGCTCCATGATCTTGCTGGGCACAGAGGTGAGACTGACCAGCCTGTAGTTCCCTGGGTTTTCCTTTTTTCCCTTTTTCAAAAGGGGGTTATGTTTCCCCTTTTCCAGTCCACAGGAATTTCACTGAACTGTCATGACTTCTCAACAATAATTTTTCTAGCCCTTTACAACAGAAACAAAAGGAGAGTTTATTGTGATTACTGGCTGTATGTGGATATGTGGCTTCAAACCTGAATATAGTAACTGTTAAGACTGGTTATTTTATTAAGTGACTAAAAATTCAATATTTAAAAACAGTGATTTAAGCATAAAATAAAACTTATATAGCTTTAAAAACTTTCAAATACCCCACAGAGATGTTAGATGAATGTGCAGATTAGCCTAAATTTCTCTTTGTGACTAGAATTTATTCGTCCTTCACTCTATTAACTATCAAATCACATATCCCCAATACTGAATCACTTTTCTTATCAAATTACTTACATTACCTATCAAATCAGATTATCTGTATCTTGAATATAGTACAAATTCACTATCATTACTTAGAACACAAGCTATGAAATTATATTGTATATCTCTCAGTAAGTGATTAGATTAGAAAAGGTATATGGCATACTTCATAGTAATATAATTCAATACAGTTTTTATAATGTAATATGTGGTTTGCCAAGGCAGAACTTCCTTGACACTTTCAGAACTTGCAGATTTTTAAGCCATCTGATTATCACATTAAAGGATTATTGTTACTGGCAGTTCCTGATGGATACTGGGAACTGCATACTGGTAAAATGGTCATGATTCATGAGATACTTCATCAAATTGTTGGTGTTCTGTAGGTCAGAATAAATGACCATAGTTGTCCCTTTTCAACTTAAAAAATACGACTGTTTAAAAAACAAATTTAAAATACGAATTCAAATAAAAACCATCAATTGCCTCAGACAGTTCTTGCAATGATTTGCACTTTTATTTATTTCTGTAATCACATACATGAATTCTTCCTCACTTATTCAAGAATGTTTGTGAAGAGGAAATATGAATACTTTTATGGTCAAGAAATGTTCATGCAAATATGTGTTTGCATAACTCTTTATACCTTTAATATCTTTCAAGGTCTGTTCCTATTCATAAATGTTCAATAAGGAAGCAGCACACGGAGTCCTTCAGAAGGAGTAAATACTTGAAATAACTACTGCAATGAGGGAATCATGGAAACTGTAATGCATTTCCATGAAAGAGTTGCAGAATAAATGTTAGTAAAGAAGAATCCTAAAGATAAAAACTCCTGTCAATTGCTTCCCCAAACAGAAGACTGCGATGGATACATTTGTTAAATTAGCGCTTGTTTTACAATAAAACAATTTATTTAAAATATCATTAAAATGGTATTCCCTGTTCTGCTGATAGAATTATAAAGAAAAATGGTTGTAAAGACTCAAACTCCTCTAGCTGGAGTGGCTTAGAAGGGACATGATGGAGGTCTACAAAACCTTAAATGATAAGGGAAAGTGGGACAAGCAGGGACTATTCACCATGATCTCCAATAAAAAAAGCAAGGGCCACTAGATGAGGCTAGTAGGAGCCACAGTCTGATAGGACTTAAGGGCTGGGTTCTCATGCCACTGGTCACAGGCTTGTGGGACTCTTCGCCAAAGGGTGTTGTGAGTGCAAAAAGTATACAATAGTTCAAGGGGACGTTAGACAAGTACTTTGAAGAATGATCTGTTGTCACTAAACAGAAAAAACACATGAAGCTCATGATATTCCTTCGGCAGAACTTAGAGCTCAGAAAGTATGCAGGGAAATACCATATCCACTTGCTTATCCTTATCCTTTCTCCATCAACCACTGCAGTGGGTGGACCTCCTGTGTTTGGTAGACCCCCTTGTCTGAATGGCTGCTCTTGCACTCTAAAGGAACACAGTTTTTTGATATCTGCTTGGTTATAGGCAAGCTATCAGCAAAAGTGCCAATTAGGAAAGATTTTCCCTTTTTACTGTTCAGAGAGCAGACAGGAGTAAAACTTGAAGAAAACTGACCTAGTTTTGGTCCTAGTTCTAGTGAGTTAATCTCAACCTCATTAAAGGCCTGCTCTTGCTAACTGAAATACCTTGAAATATACACAGTAACTGCTGTTGGTTTGAATTAGGTCTAAGTTGGTTCTAAGGAATTCCATTACGTTTACAATGCAAATTTTAAAGATCTCTCAGTTCTGGCTTAATGTTTTCCTCACTGAGGAAAAAAACTAAAAGGGTTAACATCCCATAGAAGGCAACAAGAATGCACCTTGCAAACTCTCCTCAGTCACTGAATGAAGAGAGACTCCAACATCGGTACCTCTGATATTTCACCCTCTGTCAACCTCTGTGATCACAAGATCAAGACTTGAAAAACAAAATTTACTCTTTGGAGATTAGGTTATATATTTTGAATTATATATATGCTAATGAATAACATGATGGGTTTGTTTGCCCTTCAGAACATTGCATGAGACTGAAAGCTGCACACTAATGTGTTTCCAGTTTATCTTCCTGGTTTTGTAGGTCCACAGCAATTCTTGCTTTTATTTCCCATTGGGGAATCTGGACTGACAAAAAAATTTCTGTCTTACAATGTTTGGTTTGCTAATGTTTATACACTGGTTTGAAAACTGTTTTAAGCTACTGATACTTCTTTTTTGGTTTATAGAATATCCTCAAGTGTATTATCATTTCCCAGTTTGATTTGTAATGAAAATTATGAGTAATGTTAGTCACTAAGTCTTAGACTATGGCTTTTACAAAAAGAGTTTATCGTCAATGTACATTCTTCTTCTCTTTATTTTTATATAGACACCTAGGCCACAGTTCCTGTCTGGGTGCAATCTTCCTGGAATAATGCACCTAACGTAAATACTAGTGTTTTCATGTTCTAAATTCTGTTTCAGCAAGCATTTCCTAATAGTGACTCAAAATCCAGTTTTCATAGACATTACTGGTAACTGACTCATTTAGAGTGTATGCGAGTACTTAATAATGTACAGAATGCCACATGATCAGTAAGAGTAAATCATTACTTTAAATTAATTTTAATAAAAATATTTTTTCATGCTGATTTCCCTCAGCTGAATCCACAGTAACTCACAGACTAAGGAACAATAAATAGCAGCCTGTAGTTATTATATATCACATACCGCTTTAGGCATCACACCCTGAGAGAGAAACATTGGCCACAGAATCCAGGTTATTCCACTATTCTTTCCAAAATCTATTTTGGAATGTACTTTCTCATTTTGAGTAATAGTCAGAAGGAAGACAAAAGGAGATATTTCTACTAGTTCACCCGGAAGATGTTGTGTTGAAGAGTGCAAAAATTTCCTGACCCACAAAGTCAAGTCACTTTTGGGAATATTTCTTTCTTTGTGAGGGAAGAAAGAAGAAGGGAAGAATATGTTTTGAAATACTTTATTAAATGAGATTTTCATAAATTTTAAAGTCAGATGAAAATAATAATGACAATAATTAAAATTAATAATAATACTTGTGCATAATGCTATGATCTGAACACCTCATCATGCTTTAGATGTATAATTTAATTTGGCTTCCTGGGGCAACTGTTTAAAACATACAAGAAACTTTGTTGGTTTTTTTTAGGAAATGTAAGGAAGTACAAGAAGAAATAAGGGTCAATAGTGTAGCTTTCCTATGGAGGTGGAAATTGCACCAACAATACATATACCAACAGTTTGGCAACATCAGTCTGTGGAATGAGCAAGCTGATTATTTTTGCCTCCTTCATATCTGGATTTGTAATTTAGGTAGCTAGAAGCGTAAATTCTTTGTTGTTTTCAGTTTGCAGACTTAATTTTCAACTATGAAACAGACAGAAAGAACTTAACTCAGGTGAAAAACCTGCTTGTTTCTTTTCTCAAAGTCATTCTGCAGCAGCAAGGCCTAGAGTTATTCCCTAGAAGTTCTAACTTCTACCTTCCCTTCCATATCAGAAAGAGATGCTCAGTCTGTCAGCTCTTCCTTCCTCCGTTTAATATATCACAGTTTAAAAGGTAATTAATTACATCATTTCATGTTTCAGTTTCTCCTGATTTAATAAGAATGTGAGGTTAGAAAGGATGGGTTTGAAATTTGTCAATTTATCCAGGTCAGTTTGTCCGGATAACGGAGAAAAATCGTCTAGGCAGGACTACCTGCTTGCAGGTTAATTGGTTCAGCTCTTTCAGAGCTTTTTTACTGATTTTCAAGGCCTAGACTATCCCAGACTCTGCTTCACTTACTCCTTTCCAAATATAACATTTTATGCCTGCTGAGATGATCAGTCAGCAACCATTGCCTGGAATCATAGTTCTATTTGAATAAAACACTCTCTAAGACACATGAAAAAGAATGTCTAGCTAGGCATGGGTGAAGAACAGCTGATCTAAATATATCGTTATAGACATTAAAGCTGAACATTTCTGTGTTGGAAGCAATTCACATGCTAATTTTATAGAGATGCACATTGATTCTTGAACTAATCAGGTTTTTCTTTCAGTTGCATCCTTCTCCATTTTTCCAAATCCTGACCTGTCAAAAGAGTATTTTTACCCTGTCAGATAAGCTAGCTCTCCAATGCGTTTTTGGGTCCTGATCTCCCAGTGTTAGTGTAACAGCTAATTAATTAACTCAGGTTTTCTCTTAGACTGAGTCAGCTATTTCCTTCTGAGACAAACCCACTCGGGTAAGACTGTGGAGATGGTTTACTCCAATAAATATAAGGTGGGTTTATGTATGCACGTATGGCATAGACATGCAGGTAAACCTGCACCAGATTTGACTCTGTGGACCCTCCACTGGTGCTGCGCCCTTGAACATCTGCGCCCTTGAACTTACCGCTCCCTGAGGCATGTGACACTTCCAAAAAAACCCCACCGGTCTCAGTGCTTCTAGTTGTCACACTGAAGTATTAGAACAGAAAGAAATGCTCCAGAGGTAACGAGCGTGTCTGCCACAGAGGGTGAAGTCCCAGAGGAGTCCTAAGGTAAGGGTTATACCATGCGGCTGCAATCAGGTCATCTCCAGACACAGCCTTCAGCAGCACAGACATAATTGTCCTGCAACAACCTGCCCAAGAGCTAAAGGGGCCTCTTCGCTGGCCATGGTTGTTAGCAGCATAGATAGAGCGTCAAACACCAGTTTTATCTCTCACTCTTTCTCTTCTTCCCCCCAATTTCCTTAGCTTTTTATGCAAACTTTGCCTTGAGTTTGATATTACTTGTTATTACGAGTACTACAGGTGTTGATTCTTCATTTTGGTTAATCACCGTTGCTTCCTCCTTTTTCTATTTTACACTCAGCACAAAAACTCCCATGGTACTTCCGAGTTGAAAAATAATAATAGATTTATTTAACAAAAAATCATTCTGGCTCACTGCCAGTTTTTTAGCACGTTCCAAAAATCTCTTTTTCTTTTAAATGAACATCAAAGCCCCCTGTGGTCACCTGAGCAAGTGTCCATGCTAGAACCTACTTTATTAAATTTTTAATGATTTTTCTATCCTAGGAAGACTCTCTTCTGATGGCTTTTCCAGAAGTGATGACTCATCTCATTTCCTTAAATCCACAGGGTAGATTGCAATAGTGAGTAGAGCCAAACCTCTCATAGATTTTATTAAAGGCATGCAGGTGTCACAAAATGGTTTTATGTGTTATGTAGCCTATTATCTACATGAATTTTAAGTTTAGAAAAGCTTAGTGAAACTGCTATATTGTTTGCTAATTGCTCATGACTTACAATCATCAAAATTCACATATAATTTTTGCTCAAGGATTTATCTATTTTGATGCACTAAAAAGTTCACCTGCTGATTACTCTGTTCATTTTTAAAATAATTTTGTATTATTTGTCATTAGTTATTCTTAACAGGATGTAATACAGCAGCCTCTTCTGAAGGTGAAACTCAGTATCTACAAAAGTGTTTTGAAACAACTCCTTCCTTTTATTAGAGTGAGAAAGACAAGGTTAAGTCTGTCTTTTCAAAGATGAGCCTAATCTAGATTCTAATTACATTCCCAAAATCAATCTTTTGAAAAATCTGAAATACTCTAAGAAATCAGAGGCTGTGATATACCTGATTATTTCTGAGATCAGTGTGTTTTTTTAATGTTATCTGGGTTCAATGACATTAAAGACCAAGTAATACAGTTTTATTTTGATTATTGATATTTATATAAACCAGTCTGAGTATTGCAGTCTTGAGTGTTCCAGAATTCATCCCATCGTCTCCAGTTCTCAGCACAGCCACAGAAAGCACCTGCAAGTGCAGATTTACCAGTAATAACCATGGGTAAAATTTAGTCAGCCTGATTTAGGAGCTCTTTCATAAGAAATACGAAGTCCCTGCATATACACAGGACGCAGTCTTGTCCTCTTTTGAGGATTGCAGCTAAACGAACAAAACCACTGCCCTTCTTTTGTAAAACAGGGACACTATTGGGACATTTGGGTTTTAAACTTTTAAAATTGAAAAATGAATCCCTGTCCTCCAAAACCAAACATTTCTGAGACTGCAGGCAGTTGAAATGAACAACAAGGAGTTTCAGGTGATGCAGAGAGAATTTTAATGAGCTTGGGTACCTACAGTGCCAGGTGATCTCTGAGAGGAGCTGTTCTGGATCATGTGTTAGGGCAGAGTGCACTTTGTCTTTGGCAGGTCTGAATCCACACTACCCCACAGATTTATATTAAAACATATTAATAACACACATTTTTTAAATCCATGAATTCTAATTTTTTTTCCCCTCCAGTTCCTCTTCCATTTGTCTTGACCCCGTGGGCCTCACTTCTATGTGCTCTTTCATCTTCTCTCTTGCATATGAAGTTGCAACTCTTAGGAGAACTGCAGCTCCCAGTGGTAAACACAGTTCTGTCTGTCAGAGGAAAAATTCCATGATGATTTCTTTTGTGCAACGAGAGATTTGAGAAAGAGATCTTCAGACAAAATTCTAAGGTCCTTTCACGAGGAGGAATTCTGAGCTGCTATTCTCATCCTGAAAAGGCTGGAAGACCAGGGGAACCAATATGTGCTTCTTTTCATAAGGCCTCTGTGAAGCCTGCAAAACATTTTCACAGGGGTTCTAGAAGCTATTGATGTCCAAATAATGAATAACCTTATCCATTAATTATCACCACTTCTTCTCAAGTCTTATCCTAGGACGCATCTTATGCTAGGAGATTCGGGGGTTGAGTGTAAAGTCTACTGTTCCAGTTTGTCTTAGACATAGTCCTCGTGTGATGGCATTTCTGATCCAAACCAAAAATATAAGAGTCTGGGGCTGAATTTGGCAAAAGCATCGAATACCCCTGTAGATACTGTGGCATTCATAAATCATTTTGTTTATCTCATAGCATGGCATACACAAAGTTTGCATGTAGCTTCTGTCAGCCTTCCCTTGAGATCCTGATTGTCTTTAGGGATTTATGTATAAAGCAGAGAACAGACTAGAACTCCTGTGGAGGGTGATCCCTTTGATAATGACACAGCTAGTGACAAACATCCCACTACTGAGATTACGGCAAGGAATTTCAAAGATATGCCAATAAAAATCAGAAGGCAGGTGCCTGTTGGAATCCTTTCTAACACTTATTCATGTTTTACTTATTTAATTCTGTGTGGAAAAGGTGGGTAGTTTCCCCCCCCCGCCCCTGCTCTGAGGGTATTGTGGCCAACAGGTTATTTGCGGAGCAGAAGAAAACCAGGAATAATACATGGAACATATGTCAAGGCTTATTTCATTCAACCTAAAATATGCATGAGATTCTTCTGTAGATTCATTAGATTCTTTTATCCTGGGGATGCCTGCCTTGGAAAAACAGTACTTAAAAGAAGTTGCATATTTTAGCTAAAGTCCCTCAAAAAGTTTCTGTTTTTTTGTATTTCTATCATAGCATCAGTTCAGGGTCAATGAATTGATCTATTATTCGTGGTAGATCACTGGGTATTACCCCAGCAGTTGAAATGAAAGCAATACTCCAACTCTGACAGCTGTCGCAGTGGCAACAGCAGCAGGGAGTGCAGGAGGATTGTGCAGTGGAAGCAGCCTCTCCTGCCAGGAGCAGAATGACACCCCCCTGCTTCCCAAGGTTTTGCATATCTGTTCTTATTGTCACTTGAAAAGATTATGTCATGACCTTGTTGGAAGTGTCTGCCAGTAGTGCCGCCTCACTGGATTTTTCTTAACTTCTGTCCATGTTTCCCATGTAACAAAAGCAGGACGGATGTGTTAGTTTGCGTGACCACTAGTAAAATGTCTCTGTGTTGTGGAAAGTAGAAGATACTTTCAGCTGGCAGAGGAGACATTTTGAAATTACACCAGTAGTACTCGAAGGCTGCTATGCTTGGAAAATTATTTTTAAGCATCTTATGCAATGGTTTAGGAAGGAGAAGACAGCCAAAGGGTGGAGGGAACCACGGGGTAGGGGCTAGGCAGAAGCTGTACACTTTCAAATACAGTTCCACCAAGGGGAGTCATCCATGGGTGCTGAAAGGAATAGAATAGAATAGAATAGAATAGAATAGAATAGAATAGAATAGAATAGAATAGAATAGAATAGAATAGAATAGAATAGAATAGAATAGAATAGAATAGAATAGAATAGAATAGAATAGAATAGAATAGAATAGAATAGAATAGAATAGAATAGAATGGAAATGAATGGAAAAAAGTGAACATTACTTCCATCTAAAGAAGTGCAAGAAGAATCCAAGAAAATGTAGGCTTCACTTCAGTCCTTGATCAGGAAACACATCCTTTTGGAATTAATTTCCAAGCAAGAAAGTAAACAAATTAGTCACCATGGATTTACCAGTTCAAATCTTACTTGATACAGTGCTTGCCTTTTCTCTGAAGGAAAGACCACGTATGTGGGTGAGAAGGTACAGGGTTAATGCACCTTGACTCTAGCAATGCTTTTGACACTGACTCCTAGGCTTTCTTACTTGGAAACAGAGGAACTGTGGGCTGTGCAAAGGGACTGTTATACAGGTTGAAAACCAGCTGGACTGCCAACCTGCCAGGCTCATAGCGCAGTAATCAATAATGTGATGTTCATTTGGCAGAGGTAACAGAGTACCCTGGGGTCAATACTGGAGCTGATATTATTCAATATCTTTATCAGCAGCCTGGATGATGAGGCAGAGTACATTCTCAGCAAATTTATGGATGATGCTACATCAGGGAGAAAATTGACTGACATGCCAAATGGCAGAATTTCAATCCAGAAGGACCAGAGTAAAATACAAAAATGGACCAGCTGAAGCCTCATGATGTTCGATATGAAAAGTAGAAATGTTTCAACCCAGAGTCAAACAGCCATGTAAATCTGCACAGGCTGGCAACTGACTGGCTGAGAAGTAAATCTGCTGAAGAGGACCTGAGCAGTCAGAGTGGATGCTTGATGATTTGAATATCAGTGTTTTGGTTTGAGGTAAAACAAAACCAATTTTCTTTTCAGCAATTTTACTTTTCCATTAATCCTCTTCTAACTAGCTAACTATCTGAAATTAACAGTGTATTTTTCAGACCATGACTGCTTCTAGCAGATGACTGTTTATAGTTAATACCAAGGAATGGTATGCAGAGAGGCTCCTGCTTATACTTGCTTTAACACTCAAGGCCAACCAACTTTGTTATTTGCCCCTCTGGAGGCTCAGAAGTGTAAAAGCGTACAGGGGTCACACTTGTGGGGAGGAGCAGACAGGACAGGTGACCTCAAACTGACCCACAGGGTTTTCCATCCCATCTGCCTCATGTTCAATAGAAAAGCTGAGGGATCAAAGGGGTCAGCTCTGCCTCTTTCTTCAATGGCCAGCATGCAAGGAGGACTCTGTTTGTCTGCCTTTGATCCCAATCCATGCATTCCTGAATCTAGATCCAGAATCCAGTTCCTGTCTGTCACTGAATCCAGTCTGGGACTTTCCCAGAGCCTGCCGGTGATGTGATGTTCATCCTGGAAGATAGACACAGTTTTGTATATATTGTATATTTTCATTATTTTCATATTAATATGATTATATTGTCTTTTCTGCTGTTTTATTAGTAGTATTTCATTAAAGCAGTTTAGTTTCTTTTCAGCTCGTAAGTCTCTCTCCCTCTCATTCTTCTCTCACTTGTGAGAGAAGTTAGAGAGCATCTGTTGTTCATTTTAGTGGCCAGTCCAGCCCAAACCATGACAATCAGCCATGCCTACATTGTGCTTTTGTTTCACTTAAGACAAACTAAGTAAGATGAAATACACAGGTACATTAGGAGGAAAATGGGCAGTGGATCAAAGAAAATAGTTGTCATTGCTGTCTCATGCTGCTTGTGACTGGTGATGTTGCACCCGAAATTAATCCAATTTTAGGCCCACATATCAAGAAAGATGTTGAGAAAACAGGAGAGTGTCCTGTGGAGGACTGCCAAGATGGGAAGGGACCTAGGGAAAAATAAAGTCATGAACTGTCATGACAGTTGATAAAAGTGTAACACTATCTGGTAATATTTATACCCGATGTAAGTGGTTTCATTATCTCATGTTTACAACGTATATTTGAAGATCATTTTTGTATTGCTGACCTGGTTTTCAGGGATGACCATTTTCAGAGTGAGATTGTTACACAGAAATTCAACCAGTATGACCTTTCACGCCTTTCGCAGATGATCCCAACTGGGGAGTGGTAGGCCTCAAAGATAATAGGAATACGAATGTTCAGTCCTGAAAATGTTTTAAGATGTCAGCAGACTCATATAGAGATTGCTCAAGTTATGTTTTGAATCTTTACTTTGCATTGCACATAGCTAAGATTTCTTTTTTTAAGTAAAATCATTGATTTTCATGTAGTGACAAATGATACCAGCAACTGGGACCTTTGCCGCCTGTCTTAATTTAGTCTTTTTCTGTCTCTACAGGTATAATTTTTCATCTATAGTGATGTGCTACAAGGATATGCAGATGGCTGCTTCTAGAAAATCATGTAATAAGGTATCTGACATTACTGTTAGTGTCTTCAATTCAGTGTAAGGAATTTTTTTTCGTAAGCATGAGACTGCATCAACAAAACGGTGACCTGGTTTAGTTAAAAACCCAAGTCTAGCTGTACAGACCTCTGTGCAAAATCTGGGTCTTATTTTTACCATATGGGTATTTTATATAAAAGAAAATAGCATAGTCATGCTGAGTGGCCTACTTTGCAGTGAGCCTGGATACTGAAAGGGCTCATCAGTGCCACTTAGATACTGTGATTCTCTTCTCATTGAAATGAATGATCTTGGCATGCGATGTGTAGATGATAACTATAGACTGCATCATTTGGGCCACTAATTGTGTTACTGCGGGCACTGAATTCAGCTCTAAGTAGTCTGCAAGCCAAGTGAGGACTCACTGCACATCTTGCATGTAGCTCTATATATTTATTCTTCTGTTATCGTTGGTCATTATGTATTCAGTTGCTATTATGGACATAATGCTCTTCTCTCCACTTCTTGTCTGAACATCTTGTTCTCTCTATAAGGTTCCAGACCTGTTGGGAAATCAGCCAGAGATGCTGAAGCTCTCCCCTCTGGAATTTAATGTGCTGTGGTAAGTCTGTGCAGGCTGCAGATGGCCCTACAAGGGACATCAGCATTTTAGAGGGTTATAAAAACAAGGTGGCTAGTTTTCCTTCACAAGCAGGGACAACAAAGTGGCAATGTAATCTCAGGGAGGTGGTTTCTCACTCCTGCAGAAGCCTCAAGTATACCTGACATTGGCCTTTGTCACCCATTTCCATATTTTTTTTCTATTATGCTGATGAGTTTCATAGTACTTTAGCAAGCAGCCTGGTCCCAGGGAGTTAACAATTTACTGGTCCTCTTCACCCAGAATCATGTCTTGGTGCTGCTATGCTTGGTTACTTCTGCCATGGCTGGCTGTGAGACACTGGCCTATAAGCACGCTGATTATTCTTCTGCAGCAATTTGTTTCTGGTTAATTATAAGATGAATTTAGTTTAAGATCTGGGGAAAATCTAATCACATCAGTGATTTTGGAAAAGAAGGTAGTTCTGAAATCTGAAAGACAAATATCAGTTTAAATGGTTTGAAACCAGATCTTTGTAACAAGGGATTAGAAATACATATATTAGTTCCCTGGTTTTGATGTTGTCCTTTGTATTCTAAAAAGCTAGAAGGAATGACATGGAGTACGGATGAGAGGAAGGAGCACAAATTATTATTTAAACCACAAAGTAATGATTTTAAGGAGAACCTCTCAACCAATGAAGACCAGATGATTGAATTGCCCTATGCTGCTTTGAAAATGTAGTTAAAAATTGACAAGCACCTAGGAGTGTAATACTGAGAAAGCAAGGGACTTTTAAACAGTTTCTTTCTTTCAGGTTCTTAAATAATAAATAACATGCAAAATTCATTTTAAAAAAATGTTATTACTGAAGCAGAATACATTAATGAAGTCTGCCTGTTGATTTTGCTTTATAGTACTCAAAAACAATCAAATAAACAAAGAATAGGGAAATCTTATATCAAAGGAGATTAGACCCTTTAGTTAGCCCATAATATATAATTTTTTCTGTTGGGAATGAATGCTAATAAAGCCAGTACTATCAGGATATTGGTCATACAGTTGAAAAGCAGACAAGAACTGACTCGGAACATGCTTGTAAAATAAATAGCTTTTTAATATACATATTAAAAATATCTACAAATGTCTAGAATAACAGGTTTTGAGACAGGAACTTCTGATAGAGATGTCACTGTGCATAAATCTAGGTTTCTATATGTCTTGCAATTTAGAACAGCTAAACATTTTCCACACTGATAGGATCCACTTCCCCACCTTTGGCAGACAGCCCTCGTCTCACTGGCAATGCAGAGGCTGGATCCCACGCCATGAAGAGACCTATTTCATGAAAGGTCATTCATATCAGACCATCTTGTTCATATTCCCAATCAAAGGAAGAAAAGTGGGGGGAAAAAGAGAATATTTTTTTCTAACATTCATTTAGATTGGAATTTAAGTGTTCATATGCTATAATCCATTGATTTCACCAAAAGGATTCTTTTCAGTTTAGGAAAAGAACTCCATAAGGCAATTTGGTTAACTTTGCCATGTGTTCACTGTCAGATAGCTTCAATCCTGCCTCATTTCCAGCTCCTGGTC
Organism: Chionis minor; assembly: GCA_013398295.1. Lineage (NCBI taxonomy): Eukaryota > Metazoa > Chordata > Aves > Charadriiformes > Chionidae > Chionis > Chionis minor. Next base: position 13,955 of record VZSF01005718.1, read on the forward strand.
TCCTGTTCATCTGCCTTTCACCTGTATCATTTGCTCCTCTGCTCTCTTTCAGGGTTAACCAACCGGACCCCAAGAGATAAAATCCACTGCAGTTCCGGGGTAGTTTGCTCCTATGATTTCTCACAACCAGGGATACACCTAAGACTGTAACTGGCTATCACAGTAGGCTTATGTCTTCAATCTGTCCCACACATCCTCCCGAGATACCACGGGGCACATAACTGAGACCCAGTGCCCATCCTCCTGAAGAGAGGAGCTGTTGTGAGGACCTGCCCTGTTCTGGGTGGGTATGAACAAGGGGGGATTTGTGGATGGGCTTTGAGAACTTTTAAGAACAGAAACATTAAAAGGCCTGGAAGTCTAGTACAAGCATCAAAGTACTCATCGCCATTGCACCTCTGAAAGGGAAGTGAAATGTACATTCAGAAATGCTTATCTTCCCATCCATGGAAATTTTATCCCAAGAATCATAATTACAAAAACAACCTCAATGTGGTTACTGAAGTCATTATGGGTAAAGCGAGAATGCTCTTTCTGGAGGCGATAATTACAATTATGGTATATCTGTCTTCTGGGGTTATGATCTTGTCACGTACGCAGAATGAGTTCAGCTATATACTGGGAGCTGGAGCCTCAAGGAAAAAGTCAACACAGGTCCAATTCTGTACCTGTAGCTGAACATCTTTCCTCTGCATTGCTGCTGAGAATATGGTTGTCAGTGAGGCTTTGAGTATTGGTGGAATTTGCCTAAGTATATGCCTGCTTGTTGTTCCTGAACAACTCGTGAAAAAGTGAACTTTTAAAGTAGGTTCACTAGTATAGATTTATTTGAAGGAAGCTGTCATATGTGCAGGCCTGCCAGTGCAATAGTAACCTGAAAATATAAATCATGAAGAAGAATTCCAATGGAATGAGTGATTTAGCCTGCTGAACAGGAAAGAAACAAAAATAAAAATAGAGGGACAAAAGGTGCAAAATTTTGTTTATAAGGAAAAAATCCAGCACTTGGTGAAGAAGACAGTGTGGCAGAAGGTGATGATCAGAGCTGAAGACAGAGAGAGGTGAGAGCTATGACTAGTGTGAAAAGGGTATTGTACAGAGATTCCAAAGCAAGGATACAGAGTCAGAACTTAAATCAGAGTAAAGCAAGGAACTACACAAAAAAAAAAAAAAAAAAAANAAAAAAAAAAAAAGAGAAGATTCTGATCTGATATTGCAAAAGTCAGTTAAGAGTTAAATATACGTAGACTGGTGCAGTGAGGAGAATGCCAAGAAAGAAAAAACAGCCAGTTTGGAAGATGCAAAGAAAAGCAAAAGGAAGGAAGGGTTGGATTTCTGAGAGATGAGTGGATTTGTAAGGATGGCAATGAAAGCAGGAATATGAGGGGAAAGGAACAAGGAGGATGAATTTTGATTTTGCAGTCTACTGTCAGTGATTGGTGAAAGGAAGGAAGAAATACTGAAAAGTAGATAGGAGTATGTCTTCTGAAGTTCAGTTTTAGCATTTCTATTTTGATGATTTGAAAAAGGTAGAAAGGTAATCTGAGGAGAGACTATAATGTGAATCCTGATTAAAGGCAGAGCGATGACAGAAGTCAAGTTGACAGAAGACAGTGGTTGAATGCAAAACTCATTATTTTCTGAGTTCCCCCTCCCTCTGCTATGCACATACAAACCATAGAAGTAGCTTTAATGGCAAGGCCAGACAGTCTGAAGAGTTTGTCTTATCACTGCTATGAATCTAGAGCATCAGACCAGAAATCATAAAGGTTATATATAAAGTGGTTTTGAAATGCCCATTCCTCCCAAGCATAACAACTGCAATGTGTTCATTTATTTATTTATTTATTTATTTATTTATAACTCATCAAGAAATAGCATGCCATCATTGTAGAGGAAGGCTTTGGCAACTAGTCTACTCCTTAGTCAAGTTCAGATTATGTTAATGTAGCTTCTAAAAATGACTGCCCTAAGTAGGCAGATGTCATCCTAGGAGAGAGAAGGTAAGAAAAGGCCTAACTCTTGCCACTGCTGCTGCTTCTTCAGCTGCTGGAGACAAGGCAGCTCTGCAATGTATGTCCTCTCCAGCCACTGTGAGGTTGTTCTCATCTACTGTTCTGTTATTGTCCTATTTCATTTCGGGGATGAGCTTCAGTCGTGGATAGATTGATTCCTACCCAGACTGTGAATGCAGTGCCTTGGGAAACTTTAAAAAGTAGAAGCATACAAATAAAAATAATTATCATTTTTGCTATCGAAAGAAAAATTGTAAAGGTGTGTTCCATCGGCTTGGAATACCTTCTGGTGAACTACTCATCACCAACTGCAGCAGACAGTCAGAAAGTCTATTCCCTGCTTCTGCTCTGTTTCTGATTTGGTCCCTGCCAGTACCTATTTGTGGCTTATAAATTCTTCAGAAGGCAAAATGAAGCCACTTAAAAGTCTTAATACTTCTCCTCCACAACAGCCATTCAGCTAAAAGTGCTGAGAGGGAGATCAGGACAAACGGTTGTTTTTTCAGGGGGAGTTCTGCCCTGTAGATGACTGTTTGATGTCTATGTTTTTACATCAGGACTTTGGTAGTGATCAGAGGAAACTACCGATTTGCCTTGGGCATATGACATAAACCAAAATAATTTGGGAGGGATATTTTCGCAGCACAAACTCCTCAGAATGCTTGAAGGGCTGCCTTTTCATTGTCATTCCATTAGTGCGAATAGAAGCTGTACTTGTAACTCCCTGTGTAATTCGAGAAACTTCAGTAAGAACTGTAAACAACCTGTCAAGTCTTCCTGACTTTTAAGAAATCTTTCATTCAACTCAGTGAGGTTTTACCTCACAACCTCAGCTGCTGATTTTTCTTTTTGCTAAAAGTGTATGGGGTTATTTTTCTGTAAACAAAATTGAAAAGGCCAATTTTCTTCTGACTAAGCCTGATTAACTTTTTGTCTCTACCCTAGTAAAATTGATTTTCTGTACAGAAAGATTTAACAAATTATATTAATTTAAATACACTCAAAACCATGATGTTTATTAAAGATACAGCAAATGTGCCTCTCAGCTTGCAAGATGTAACTACTTAATCTCACAGTTCTCTGCTGGACTGCATGCCAAAAGCAAATGTATGCTCCATGAATTCTATAAAATGTAGAATAGTTATTTCCCATTATTCATTGTGACTGTAGTTAATGTCAAAAGAGAAGTTTAGAGGAAAACGCAGAGATCCTGGTGAGAAGTCAATGTGTGCTAAAGGCTGTGCCTAGAAGGTGTCAGCACAGCTGGGAGGAGTGAGGGGATAATCACAGGCTGATACAGGTCTCAGCTGGGGACCCCTTCCTTCCCCGAATGTCCTTCCTCTCTCCAAATATCTATCAGAATACCTGATCCAGGCTTCTCTGACCCTTTGCAGATATTTGAAATGGTAAGAGCAGACATACCGGCATGGACAGGTGCTGCTGAAAAGGGGATATCCCTGAGTGAGGCAAGGAGGCATGAACATTTTCCTTGTCCTAGAGCAACAGCCCTTGTGACCCAAAGAAAAAGGTACTGGTTTTTGAGTCGGAGAGCGGTAAAATGGAAAAGATGTTTTTATTATAAGATGGGCTTACACTCTTTCCATTTGTGGTCACAAAAATATTATCAAACCAATGTTCATGCCTTGGCACTATTAGACACTTGACGTTGCCATCTTGGGGAGCATATTTAGGATTAGTTTGCCCATTTTGGTTTTTTAAGGTCTTAAACAATTTCACAGTCTCTTCTTTACTAGAGGTGGGGAGAATCTTTTTCGTTTGGAAAGGGTGGCTAGGGCTTGAAAAATGAAACCTGAACTGTTTGTATATTAGCTTGTTAAAGAGATTAAAGGTTCTTATGCAGAGGAATGAATATCTGGCTAGGAAAATGGAAATTTCAATTAGTGCTTAGCCAAAGCAGGAACTGTGACTATAACTTGACTCAGTCATATTTCCATTTGTTCTCTCATTTCAGTAGGATTCAGTCTGATGGGATTTCAGTAGTACCTCATTGTGAGGTAGAACTGTAAGCTTTCCTTTTTTCTGTGAAAACTGACATTTTTCATTTTCTTCTTGAAACAGCAGTTTGAAGCTATGTTGTAAGTAATAAAGGGCTTCTGCTTTCTTTTCCAGAGATAGCTGGAGTCCACTACCCTAGGGAGTGACCTCTATGTTTACTTTTTTAACTACTTTAGTATCCTGAAATACAACTTGCTGTGTAAGAATGTCAGTTTATGTTACCATTAAGTCAGAAGCTTGACAGTTTCACACTTCTACTACTTCTGCTAGCTTTGGCTGCTAAAAAAAAAAAAAAGAGGTGAAATGCCATAAATTTCACACTCAGAGCAGGCTGGACAAAGCCTTGCCTCTGGATTTGTAAATGCTTATATAGAACTGACAACATATCTTAGATGCCTCCATTGCAGAGGCTTTGCTTCTGGTCTGACATAGTCAGAACCTGAATCATGTTGTATACAAACACTTTTCACCCAATGGGATTACAGGAAGCTCACCAAAATCAGGAGTGACTGTGATTTTATCCATTAAAGAAGATTAGCTCACTTGGCAGAAACTGTTGTTCGATTAACAGCTGTATGATATGCACCTGGAGGTTACCTGTAAGGTTACTGCTTAGCCATGCCTAGGTGAGAGATGGTTAACAAAAAGAATCTCCTTTGAGTCAGTGGCCTTTCAGGGGACATTTAGATGAGAGTGATGAGATCCCGTGGAATCGAATCTCTGCAATACGCTTGTTACTAGAAGGACTTGAGAAGCAATCCTGAATACAGCTGTAATAGCATTTATATAGTGCTGAAATTTAACTCAGCTCAATAACATCAGTTGTTACTATTTATATTACATCAGTGGCCAGAGACCCCACTGGCAGATCACAACTGCACTGGGATGAAATGGTACAAACCAGGGCCAATTCTATATAGATGCAGCATAAAGCATCAAAGTGAAAGGGCTGATTATAACCTCCTTTCCCATGTTATGAAATGCACTTCTCTGGCATTCAGACCCTGTTGCCAAGACAGCTCCTCTACTGCCACCAATGGAGAGGTCAGGCTGGAAGTGACAATTCTGTCTTTCATAAAAGTGAAAGGCCACATCTAAGTAGAGTGTTGAAGAATGGAGAGAGATCTAAACCCACATGTCTCTGTCTACATCCTACATGAAAGCTCTGTAGGGCACAAAATTTTGTGACTTCAGAACTTCTTAAATTCTCACTTGTCACTCCAAGCCATTCTGTCCTCACTCATTGGTATGCAAAATTATCTTCCTTTCCTATACAAAGACACCCTAAGCTTTATCCTATGTCAGTATACACAAATACCTGACAGAATATACTTTATTATTGAAAGAATGACCATCCATTCCAAACTCAGTAACTCAGGACATGATATTGAATGAATGTAATCATATCACACAACTCTTTTCATTAAATGGTACTTTTAGCTTTTTCTTATCTGTGAAGTCTTCAGCCTTAAATTATCGTGATTTTCATATTTTTTCTCTTTATGAGAAAGAACATAGAATCAAGGGGAACAATATTCTTTAAAGAATAGGAAGCTGTAATGAGGCTTCTTATAATTCAAGTCACTTATTTGAATTTTTATATATGCATAATTCTCATTAAAAGAATTCTCATGTGGAAAAAAGCATAAGCAATTTTACATCTTGCAATTTCTGTTTAGTAGGTTTTCATTTCATATATATACATACATATATATTCATACACATCTATATATTCCACACTATAAGGACACATTTAATTTAGCCACATGAATGAAGAGCTAAAATGGGAAGAAATGAAAACTAGGAAAAGAAAAGACAAAAAGGAAGTAAAGAGTAACTTTATGTGTGATAGTTCAATGACTTTCCCAAATCCATTTGTGCAAGCCTTTACTTTCAAATTGCAGATTAAGCAAGCATTAAGTGATGAGAGCAGAGAGTGATAGTTTGTATTTGAGGAGAAAGAGTGCAGATTGAAAAAGAAATTGTGCTCATCTATATGTGCAACACAATTTGTATGCTGCTATACGTACTTCGTAGAAAAGGACATTTTGATGAATGTATGCATGAAGCTGCTCACATTTGGCAAATGTAGAGAAAGATTTAATCTCCAGACTAAACCATTCCTGCAGAGAACAGTCTGGTACTCAAAAATTATACTTTTCTCTAAGTGTGGATTGATATGTATTTTACCCAAGAAAATGAAGGTTTTGCCATTTCTGATCACATTTAGTGTTTTTCCTGCAGCACTACTGTCTATGTCAACTATCAAGAATACTACAGTTATTTACGTCAATATTAATTACCTGCATAACTATTAGCACTTTAGTGAGGAAAAAGCACATTTCAAGTCCAGCGGTCCAGTTCCAAAGTATAAATTTTTGACTTTGCAACTGTGGCAATTCAGGGATTTCTGTGATATTAAGAGGTCATTAACTGCATTTCAGTTTTAAAAATTGCTGCATCCTGGAATACTCCAGCAGGTGAACCCAACAGTACGGTGTCAAGCTTGGTCCTCCTGAGATTAGGGAGAAGATGATGAAAAACAGCTTGCCAGGAGGGAGGACTAGAGTGCTAGGATTTCTTCACCAAACTCTGTCTCTGGAGGCAGCAGCTGAACAGAGACAGGAGGTTTACAGAAGTCAAGAATGGTCAGGCAAGGGTATATTTTCATAATATATGAATGTTATTTAATTGTGGGAACAGTATAGGGAGAAGGAAAACATTCCATAGGGAAGCTGTGCTCCTGTGGTGAAGACATATGCACAGCTGTAGGAGGGCCATATGGTCCTTTTTAAGCAGGGGTCATAAACCTCAGAACCTGGCTGTGTTGGTTGTTGCAGTGGGAACTGCTGGGAGAGTAGCTGCTCCTTACTTTGTACGCATACGGGGAGGAACTACGCATTTTTGGGCAGTATTTGTGTACCACTTTGTAGCAGTTGTGTAAGACAAAGCCTACGTGGTATCCTTTGGGACTGCATACCCTGGAAAAATGTCACCTAATTTTGAAGAACTTGCTCAAGAAACCACATTTGTGAAAATGCACCCAGGTGTTACTTTCAGTCTGCATGTTTCTTAACGTTTTCTAATCTGAAAGGGTTATTTTCAGAACCTTTGTAAAGTCTTTGTACCATGTCTCTGAAGAAGTGAACTGTAGGACCAAAGTAATTCCAAAATTTCAGCTCTAGAAAAGAATATTTAAGCTAAGAATTTGGGAAGGAGCTTGAGCCACCTGATTCTGTTGGTTAGATCTCCCTTTAGCAGATTGTGAACCAAACATATGCAGTCAGAACTGCATATGGATGGAAGGAGGGATGGAGATGGAGAAAAAGCTATTTCCCATACGAGATACTCCATTTTATATTCATGTGCACAACTGGTATTTGCACAGTACTCTGTTCATTTAAATTTTAATAGCATATTGTAAATACTATCATTAATATTAAACCTGGTATTAATATTAATGATCTACTGCTTTCAAAAGCTGCTGCACCAAAACCACTCCAGCAATAGCCCGTTAACAATTCTATCACTTTAGAAGAGGGAATGCTGTGAGGGCTCCAAACACACAACAACAACCCTCACTTTAAACCTGAATTATGAGTTTTTATACACAAAGTACAGTGCGTGTGATGGACAACCAGAAAGTCAAAATTATTTGTGCTTTAAAGATTTTCAACCAGAATCAATAACATTAATTCACTATTAGAAACTGCAAATATTGGTAATTATTTTATAAAAGGACTAAGCATTTTGTTTTAGGATACTGTGATGATTGTTCTTAGCTGAGTCTGGATCTTTAAAGTAATGAGATGTTTTATTTTCCTTATGATAAGGTTGCTAAGTTTGGTGATATAATGGTGCTCCACGAACAATTCCTGTTATACATTAAGCTATGTTAATTCCTCCATATATTTTTGGCATGCCTAGGAGATGCCTACGTGGAGAACTTAGTCTCTTCTGAAGTCAAAGGGGCTATTCAAATGCCTTGCATCCACACAAAAAGGTCTCTAGTTTGGTTTAAGGTCTTAAGCACCCTCTCTCATTTTCACTGCTAAATTCATCCTTGAAGACCCAGCCAAGCAGTGAGGTAAACCGCTTTTAAACATATACTAATAAAAGTTTTCCTGCTGTGAGCCTTATCTAGCAGCCTTCTGAAGTCACCGGGAGCTGTATCACAAGATTTAATGAGAAGAGGCTTCATATATTCTGTATTGTCAAGTTCACTTTCATTGGCATGGGATTTTGCTAAAGCTAACCATTGAAAATCCCTGAGAGAAATGACAAACAAAATTGCTTTCAGATTTACTTTGCAGAGTTAAGTCAGAGACCTCTGGTGTTATGATACATCAGCTCCTTTTTAGCACGCCAAAGAGAAATTTTTCTAGACTTTATAGTACATTATAAACATTGTTAAGACAGATTCAGTTGAAAATAAATATCTATAAGATATTCAGGATTACAAGAAGGAAGTTGCAGAGAGGAATGAGGCCTTGACTATAGAAGAAAATACAAATATGAATCCAAATTAAATGCAGTAGGATGGTCCTTACATGGTCATATGAGACACTTACAAGACATTATAAAGCAGGAAATGGGTAATTATTTTTTCATTAAGCGGATGGAAACATCGTATTTTCCATCATTTTTTTTTTTCCTCTCAGCTAAAGCACAGACTTAAAAATCGTTATAAGTGAGAAGTTAGCACTTAGCATCCTATTCAAAGCATGGTTAAATTAACAGTAACAATGAAGATATTTGCAAATCTTGAGTAAAGAATATTAATATTTAAGATGATATCAATGTTTACATGTTTTCAAAAATACTCTAAGTCTAAAAAATGTAAAAAAAGGTGCTTTTCAGTGAGAGTTACCTTCACACAGTTATCTTCAAGGGTTCAGGAAAAAAAAGCAGTAAAATGGAAAGTTGTGCTTTACTGCTTTTGAGCTTAATTTGCTCAGCCCCCAACTTTGTGTTGTCAGTTCATTTGGGATATATCATGGCGTTCTGAAATCTATTTGCAGGTGAAAACACGACACTTGAAAAAGCACAACGTCTAGCAAAACTTATAACGGGAGGTTATCCAGCTCCTTGTGGGGGCCCCTCAGCTGGTGGGGCGTCCCAGAGAGGGAGCCGAAGGCTGTCGCACTCCCACGTGCACACAACATCACACCGAGCAGAACTCAGTGCTACGCAGAAGCTTTCCTTCCAGGAAAGCCGAGGTCACAGTGTTTGTCCTTTCTAGATTCCAGCATAATTTTAACTTTCTTTCTATAGGGTGACAAGCCTTCCTAAAATGCGGCAGTAACGATCCAGAAAACTCCTCCGCAGCTTTGAAGTTGAAGCAGGATGCGCGTTACCTTGACCTGCGTATTTTAACACATTCTCCTTGTCTGCTCTTTGAAGCTCCTGTTCCTTTAGCGGGGAAAGAAACTCCCATAAGGTACAGATTGCCAGTTCTTCACAAGCAGCCGGGTGATTCCTTTCTTTATAAATTGTGCGTGTCAGTGTGCTTCAACTGGAAGGAATAGTCAGCTGTTAAAAAAATGAAACAGCAAACAAACAGATGAAGCTGTAATGTTCGCTCTTTGTTTCTCACTTCAGGAGGAACAGAAAGTCTTTATTGTCAGGCATGCACAACTTTAGTTATTTAACCAACCAGTTGAGAAATGCTGAAAGTACTCCTAAGAAATGTCTGTATGGTGAATCTCTCATAAGGAACTGCTGAGTAGGACTAACTAAAAAAGAAGAATCTCATTTTGCCTAATGTTTCCTGGTCTGATTATTTCTTTAATTTTGTTAAATATGGGGATGGAACTGATGTTTTTTGAATTATTTCAGGGAATATGAGAGAGAGAGACCTCACTTTCTAATAACCCTGATCTTTTGTAAGCTAGCATGGGCTTACCTTCTTGTGTAAGATATGAGATCCTCGAGTGAGCTCTTCAGGGGAATAAGTTACTTTTCAGGTTGGGAGGAATATCAGAATCTCGTCTACATGCATTAGAAACTAAAATGTTTGCTATTCGTGAAGTCTGTAAAATTTCCGTACTTCGAACAACTTCAAAGGAAAATACAAATTATTTTTTTCTTATTGTTCCTCAAGAAAAGCTGTTGGATCCTGACGATTTCTCTCCAAAGTTTAAACTGATGAATCTTTTGAAGGTATAGGTAGTGTTACACATTTGTCACATATTGATACATATTTCCAATATTCCTATATTCCTTTAGTTATTTGTTAAATTACTTTCCTTTGAAGAATCTATTAGTATTAGCTTAAAATGATGCACCTTAAATCATAAAAGTGTTTTCTAACATGACATCCTAATTATTCTCTCTAGATAAGGGTCATTCTGTAGATGATCCACAGTTTCAATCTTCATGAAACAACCAAAGGAGATTGAGGCAGGATAACCTTGGCACCTGCTTTATACAGCAAATATAACGTATTCATGTCTGAAATAAAAATAGTTATGATTAAGAATGAGGTATCTCTGTCCCATGTTATTAGCATGAAAAGAGTTTTTCTAAAGCAAAGATTAGACTGTGGTATAAATTGTTTATACCAGATATATGGTTGTTAGAATCTTGTACTGAACATCTAATTCAACTATATAGACTAGAAGTACAAATTCCAAGGATTTTTCTAATGTGCAATATTATGTACTTTACATAAAGTATCAATATTTATATACACTGATGGAACAACAACATGACTTGGTTTTCTAAATAAAGATGGCACATATCACTTTGACAGACACAGCTGAGAGCTGAGTTTATGTTTCTAAAAAAGTACTCATTTTGTACTTTTTTATAGAATACTGACAAGGGAATTGCTAACGAAGACAAAAATGATAAGGGTGGGATGTGTAACAGACAGGTGGTTCTGTAGAAATTAGAAAAAGATATAAAGCACTGTTTTACTTTCCAGTACTATACTGAACACTGTCAGTGTTACTATTTTTTAAAGAAATGAGATGCAAAGTGTACTGTAACAGATAATTATTTTTTTTATTTCTTGAACTCATATCACAGAATTTTCTAATTTGCAGATTGTAATTAAAATACAGACCTGACCTGATAAGTGACTTAAAGTTTTACAGATACTTTTGATGTAGCTGTTAAAGCTATCTCTTTGGTTCAGTGATGAAGCTGTTACTGTAAATCACTACCTTTTGATGATTGTATTTTGATAAAGGCTTATTTTTAAAAACTAAAGATACAAATATTTTAAAATTTTGACCTTAGTTTGCCTTGCTGTACTTTAAACTGTTAAAAGTATTGCAGAAATGTGGTAGAGAATTACATGCTGGTTTCTTCACTCCTATGGGTCTAACATTTTGTAGCAGTGTGTAACTAAGTAGGAATTTTCTCTGTCAAGGATCAGTTACGTGTTTTGTGCTAGTGGAAATCCAGACATCTTAAAATTTTCATTGGGTTATATTGGATTCATAAACAGCAATGAAATTGTAATCTTTCCTGTTGTCACCAGTGAGAACTTCAACAGAGCATCAAATTAAAAGAAGAAATCTTGCTTGGATTCCTAAAATAATGTGCAGATAAAAATAATGACCTTTCCAATACTACGTCAGGTTCCATGTCATGTTGGATTACCTCACCCAGGCTGTTTAAGACTGCGTGAATCAGGCATGATTCCAACAACTTGACATTGTTTGATACAACTTGACACTGTCACCATACCCTAATGAGTCTTGTAAGTTATTAGAAAATAGACTTGCATAGTTCCAGAAGATTGTAACTATTTATTTAACATGCATGTGTTTGTTTTGCGAATGTCAAAGGACACATAAACAAGCTGAAAATCTGTACAAATACACCAATTAATCTTATTTGAATTGTTTCTATATATTAAGTTATAAACATGACAACATGAACAGCCTCCAGTCAGCAGCAAGAGAAAAGATCCTGTATTATGTCCTAATTGGTTATTAAATTATAATTTCAAATGTTCCTATGTGACTTCCATACCTAAACTAATAAAACTTTAGTTACTGCTTCTTTTAAATACTCTTGAAATGTTATCCATTGTCTTCAAACAGCAGCAATTTTTTTTGACAAAATAAGAAAATTTTTTTCTCTAGTATTTATCTCAAAGGGCAATAAACCGATCATCTGAATAATTTGAAATAAGATTTCTTTTAGATGATCTACTCCCGTTGAATTACAGCTCAGGAATTGCAGGGTGACAGTCTATCACTTCTTCTGCTTTGCATGAGAAGACATAATAACAATTCTGGTCCTAACATCTGTGGGAGAAACCTTGTCTCCAGTCAAACTGATGAAAGTGGTGGTGTTCAGGCAGACAAGGGTTTCAGCCTGCCAATCTGTGAACCCTGCCAAGACTGCATTTCATTTAGCACATGGCCATCTTCTTTATGGAAGCAATTCTTTGCTAGGTTGAATGTGTGCAGACTGATTACAAAACTGAGTGACCAGCAGAAAAACAAACCCACATTGCTCACACCTTTGTTCTGTGGATATAAATACTTACATCACACCTAAAGCAGTGCAGAGTTGCAACTTTTATTCTCTTCCAAAGCAAGGTTTCTATCTGCGTCACATACTCTGCATACATGTTTTGTAACTAGATCTTTCCCTCTTTTGCCTCACCATTAAGGACTTCTTTCAGGAACATTGTATTATTAGAAACAAAGGAGTTTTTAGCTCAGCTTTTTTGTTTGTCATCCTAGAAACATATCCAAACAGACACAACAGAACAGCTGTTTTATTCTGTAGCAATTTGATGCCTTTTAATTGCATTAAATGCCCTCTAAAATGTGGGGACAATGCTATGTGTGTAAGCGTGTGTGTATTATTGTGACAAAAAAAAGCTATTTCACTTATAATGAATAGTTACATTTATTAGCACATCAGCTATTTATTATGGGCACTTACTTACTTCTATACCTTTTTAATAACAACCTCCACCAACATTTAGTGTGTTCTCTCTGAAAATGTATTCAAATGTTAATTTAAGTATTCCCTTAATTTTCAGGGAAGAAAAGATCCCTATCTCTGATGTTGGCTTCACATATTTAACAAGAATTCACACTTTTTAAAGAACGTGTTGTCACAGCAATTCCATTTCTCCAAGCCGTGTAATGGTGATTAAGATTTCATTAACTACCTCAGGTACTAATGCTCTGCTGTCTGTGTGAACTTCTTTTACGGCTGAATATATTTGGAACCATACTATTTTCCACATCCACAAGCTGAAGTCCAAACAACCTTTTTTTCTCTCTGAATTCCATTACTGACATGTTAGAGGCGGTCTTTTTTCTTTACTGCGGTCCTCCAGTTCTCCACCGCATACACTATTATTTTGAACCTCAGCTCCGCTTTGGAGCAACGCTTGTCCAGGAAGATCTGTGGTGTGATCTTAAGCACTGTGTGTGCCTATATTTATTCATCACCTGCATGTATTAGACATTAGTTAAGTAATTCAAGGCACAGTACTTCCAGATTAGAGAAATAAAATGGCACTTACTGGCAAATGAGCTGCTTCTCCAAGCAGCGTAAAAGGTTTCGGGAGGGAGGAAGGCAGGCTGTGATACAGCTTCATCTGTCACCAAACACTGCAGTTTGGTCCTGGTTTCCATAACAGACCCCTGAAACGTTGAGCTATATGTGCCTCAGTGTTCAAACTGTTGAAGCAGCTGAGGAAAGGGTCGAAAGGGTCCCTATTTGTATCTGCTTGTCTCTTCCTTCCCAAAAACCAAGTAGATAATGGCTAACGAAGTCATCTTTGGCTGAATCCTGAATTCTAACTCCAGTTCATGGTTTTAACATGGATATTCATGTTCATGTTGAGAACCCACTGGAAACGTGGTGTCAGAATAGTGACTGACACTTCTCAGGTAGTGGGTAGCCCTGAAAGACGAGAGACGTGTTGCGACCAGGATAGACAACATAAGGTAGGAAATACTTTGGGAAGCTCATCAACAGTCTGGGTCCTACATTAGTCACCCAGAAAGAAAGCAAATGTTCTTTACAGGAAATGGGCTTGTGTGTTCTTGATCCAATGGTCTCCCTCCAGGTCTGTAGTGGACATCTGCTTCCCAGAGTTAACAGTCAAGTAATGCCCGAAATTAAAAGTCTCTTTAGTAAAGAAATTACAGGCAATAGTAAAAGCCTATCCCTGCAACAAATGCTTGTAATCTAAAACAAGACAGTCAAAAGGGAAATGGAAACAAAAAGAAGTGAAATCACTTGCCCAGGACCATAAAGCAGGTTAACAGAAGAGCTGAGAATAGCACTCAGTTGTCTTGAGGGCTGAACGCATGCCCCCCTCCCCCCCTTATTCATCAAGCCATGTTGCAGCATCTCCTCATAGTTCTTGTTGGGATGCACGTGCTAGAAAAAAAACAGTCCTTGAGCTTTCCTGAGCGCAGGGAGAGTTGATAAACCTCACCTTTGCCCAGAGAAAAGGAAATAAAGTGGGGGTCATCTTTCAGCATCCTTTATTTATGATTTCTCACTATTTTTAGACACTGATAAAAGGTCTAAGCCTGTAAATGTATGTACTAATCAACTATCACTTTGTTTCTTCCCTGTATTTCAGTAGCAGTCTTCTGCAGAGTGAGATTTCTGAACATGCTTTAGAAATACTTTGTGCAGAGATATGGCTTTTCAGTGATTTAAGTCATTAAGAGAAAGCTCGCAACATCCCTTTGAAATGCTTGCAGCCTTACATGAGAGATCAGTGCTCTGTGCTGTAGTTTATGCTTCATGTTATTATGCCTTTACTTATGACTGGGTTAGTTTACATTTAATTGTGTTTTGAAGTTGACAGTCACAGTGAAAACTTTGCCCGGTCATAGAATGAACAAAAATATCGCCACTATTTTTTCTTCTTGTCTGTGCTACGCTAAAACTCAGGCCTTCCCTCTCAACATCAGTTAGGAGAGTTCAGACTTTTAATAAAAGTCTTTTGAGTTTTCTGTATTGATATGTTGGGGCTTAAAAATACATTTAAGATACACAGTCAAAATCTTAACATGACTTTTTAAATGTGAAATGGCTAACCTTGTCAAAAGGAGGTATAGCTAGAGCTAACCATATTCAGGATTTCCAGTTAGCTTCACTACCTTTCTCCAAATGCTTCTGAGTTATCTTAATTGCACATTAAGAAGGTTTTCAAAACTCTGAAATATTTTCAAGCCTGGAGTTTGAAAAACGTTGATATTTAGTTCTACCCCACTCCTTGCTGCTCTCTTGAAAGACCGAATGTTTGAGAGAGAAGCTGATGATCCCACATCATCGCACATTTTCCTATGTCCTAGTTAAAGAGTAGTGAGTCCAGTGTTCTGGAGGTTCAGCTTCAGCAACCTGCCAGTTTATTATGAAGCTGCTGTATAAACCTGGGGAAAAATCCTGTGCCTCTCCATAAAAAGAGTGGGCAATGCAAGAAATTAGTTATAATGAATTTATAACAGCAATATTATTTTTGCTGGTAATGATACCAAGGCACATAAGAATATCTAGAGCACATATTCTTAAATCTAAATTAAAAAAAAAATGTGTGTAGAAAAGACGTTATCTCCTACTCCTATCGAATGTCTGAATCTCTTTTTTTTGTTTCCTACAGCAGAAATTTTGGGCTAAGTTCTAGCTCAGGCTATAAGGGAAAAATAAGGCGAGTTATTCTGGCAGTACGAATAACTTGTTCCTTGAAAGAAATTCTACAGGGGAAGCATCCCTGGCACTGAACACATTAATAGCTCTGACAGTTACCAGAGAGCAATTGGAAAAATCCACAGGCAGCATGTTACTTACTCTTACTAATAGCTGCACTGGTGACAATTTTTATTGAGTATTAGACTGAACGAGGAGTCTGGGGACCCCAGACTCAGGGTATTTGCAGTTTCAGATTAGTCAGGGCTGCACAGTGTGGCACAGAAAGGTAAATCCAAGAAACAGAAATGACAGCCTCCCTAGAGCTGCCAGCACACTTGCTCATAGATTCTTTACTTTTTAATTCTTTTTTATTATTCTTTAGCTTAGTGCTGTGTTTCCCTGGGACAACGGCACTCCTGTCTCAGACGACACCTGCCATTCAGCTTGCTCAGCTTCGTCTCGGAGACCTTCCATTGCTATACAGACACACACATCCTTTTTCCCATCCCTTTCAGAAAATGAGATTACAGTTTCAATCCAAGACGCACATCAGTTGAGAAAATTGTAGAGAGCAAAAAGAAAAGAGGTTCAGGTGATGCATACAAGTCTGAGGAGGCTGTGGATCATCTAAATGAATCCTCTGGGCTGTTGGTTCCAGCATTGCTACTGATGACTGCAGGAAACTCATGGTCTTCCCTAGTTCCCCAGTGCTAAATAACTACCAAAGTCTGCACAGGAATTCAATTAACAATCCAGGCCAAAGGCTTTACTCAAGAAAGTGGCAAATGGGTTTGATGTACCGAGAGCTCACCGCTGACTTCACCCAAAGCGAACCACACAGTGACACAGCTGTCCTTGGGTCAGCCACTTTCTCTTCCTTGGGCTGGGAGACTGATGGTCATTGCAAGGGCAAGAAAATGTAACTGGGGAATATATGTTAATATGGGGCTGGATGGGAACTTTGAAAGAGTTGTTCTCTGAATGATAAGGATGTGTTGGTTAAGTCGATGTCTTCCCTCCAAAAGATCAAGTGAAGGAAAGCAGGGAGAGTTCTTCACAAAGTTGTACATAATATTTTTTTTCCTTGTGTTTTTTTTTCCTTTGAATAGTTGCCTTAGGCTGTATCCAGCTAGGTATTTTCCAAGAGTGACTTTGAGAAAAAGAGGCTGAGGTTGTGTGCTCACAAGCCATATACTCTGTACAAGTAAAATGTGAATAATATTGTGCATCTCATTTGAACTTTGTGCAGGTAATGGTGTTAGTGAATAACAGTGTAAACTGGAAAAATAACAGTGTAAACTGGAACTCCTGGTAAGGTGACTTTTGTTCCTTCTAACTCCACACAGTTTATACGAAGTAAGTAGAGAGCTAGTTCCTAATTTCACAGATGGAGAGACTTAGATGCAGAGAGAGACTAACAAGCAATTTTTATTTAGAGCAATGGGAGTTGTGTATATGCTTAAATGGCTTTTTTCATGGTTGCGGTAAACCTACAGATAGCTTTAAAGAGTCAGGTGCTGAATTGTTTTTTATTTGGACTGATTTTACCATGATGTTATGAGGTTAAGTTTCTTAATCAGGGCCATAGCAGATTTATGTTGACAAAAGTGACAGTAAAGACAGTCTGTGATGCTAATTAATAATCTGTGTTTCTTAAAAACTGCTGGTATTCTATACTGAATACTTGACGAACGGTCTAACAGTGTTACCTCTTGAAAGAGCATTCTGATACATAGGAGTGTGTGTTCCATAGCATAATATCCTGAGTCTGTTTTCATTCGCCAGCTCAGAGCTGTTTCAATCTAGCGCCTGAGTACCCAAACCAAGTTTTCCTCCTTCATATTTATCCTCTGCTTACCCTGGAGGATATGACTGAATTAGTGACAGAATTACACTATTTCCTTGTGTCTTCTGGGGACTGAACTATCAACAACACACCGCTTTGAGAAATCTCTACAGCTGTGAGTCAGAGATGACCTTTTTGAAGACAGACTGAAGGCTTCAGCAGGGGAGTGAAGTTGACCTTGAATTGTGAACTAAACTTTTTCACTTTGATCTCTTGTGACACTTATCACTAAGATGTGGCTCTATTCATGACACGCTGTGACAACAGTTTCATGCAATTTTTAAGCAAATATGATACATACCCTTCATAAGTCTTGGTTTCACCCTATAATAAACCTCCTATGAAGGATGTGTACAGACAGTTAATTGTTTCCTGTCCCTACTGAGCCAAAATCTTGGGCTTTCCAGGCAAGCTTGATGTGTTTGAGCAAAAATATGGTAACAAACAACATAAACAAGCAGAACTCATCCTTATAAGCTGTTGTGTTTGATCTTCCTTGTTCTGTATGTGAAGAGATGCACTTGGCACGCAGTGGGGGTGGCTACCACAAAGAAGCTTTTTTAAGTTCCCTTATTTTTAGGGCTGACTCCAGCTCCTACCCACATGGAAAGTTCAGCCTAATATTGTAAAACCTGTCACTAATGTAGGCTGCAAGATGAACTGATGTTATGGGAGGGCCGCTTCACAGTCTTTCACCACTAGTGGTTTAGAGTTAGAAGGAAATTCACTGTCTGTGTACACAATGTGGAAAATGCACAGGTCTGTTTTTTATTGCTCGGCATGATAAATAGTCATGGTGGACTTGTCAGTGTTAGGTTTATGGTTGGATTCAATGATCTTGAAGGCCTTTTCCAACCTAAATGATTTTATGATTCTATGATATAAGGAAGGGCCTTGGACAAGCAATGCCCTTCAAGCACATACTGTGACTGGAGTAAATGTTGGAATATTCTAAGCAGAGGAATATTTCAAATAGGATTATAATAATTTTCCTGATAGGAACAAAAGACATAGGTAACTTCTATCTTTGATGAACTATTTCCTCAAGGAAAGAATACCAATGTCTATCCTTAGAGTATTTTTTTCAGAAGCTGCAGAAGCAGTACTGAATAAGCCATTTTGCAGTCTGGAGCACTCTTTGCTGTTTCTATGAAGATCAGGAACTAAACTGTGTATCCCCGAGGAGCCATTAAATAATGCTTCTCTGTTCATTATTACTGTTATTATTGAGTAGAATGGCTGTGATGCATTTTTTTAGTGTTCCATTTGCGAATAACTCTTCTAATTAGATAGGTTCATTATTCTGTATCTACAAACCCCAGGTTGTAATTTATATGTACAACACAAAGGTGTTGCACAATGCATAGCCACATAAAAGGCCACTCAGCTGGAACCCTGTGCCCCGTTTGATCATCTTACTTCAACAAAGGGTTGAATCAATAGGAAATAGTCAGCTAGACTATAGATAAGAGAAGCAAGGATGGCCCAAAGTGGCTTTTTTTTTGATGATTAAAAAAAAATAAAAAAACAAATTCAAAAAAATTAAAACCAACAAACCACACACAAAGGAAAGAAAAAACAATCCCAAATCCAAAACAGGTAACAAACCACAAAACACCAACTCTTGCTATAGGAGGACAGGTTGAACAAATTTGTGATATTTTTAACTTATAGAACAGAAAAGACATCTATTTTTAAATACATGGAAAGCTGTTACGAAGGAAAAAGAAGTATCTGTTTCTTGATTCCTGATGGGTATGACAAGAGGCAGTGGGCTTAAATTCCAGCATGAAGAATTCAGATTAGATCATAGGAAGTATTTCCAGTCAGGAAAAAAGTTGTTGCCTGGGAAGGCTGTGAATTTACCATCACCTGAAAGAGAGAGCAACTCATTTTACATTGGGTCAGATTGATAATCTTAGTGATGCTTTGAGATGCCTTTCAGTCTGACTATGCAAGATAGAATCATTAATCTATGGCAATAGAAATCCGGTGTACCCAGCAAGTGTAAATCTACAGGCATAATTTTATGCCTGCTTGCGTTTGAACTGTGACCCACATTGTAGAGAAATGACTGAGCTTTGTCCCACTTTGCATAGGATGTTTTTCATAACCAAAAACTGTAATGAATAGAGACTCCCTCCCTGCCCCCTCAAACCAAACCATACCACCCTTTTTGTAATTTTCCAGTACCTGAGCTACTCAGTTGTCATTCAAAGTGTATAAATGCATAAATAGTACACCTTCATCGGTAATACAGTGTCTTATCTATGAAAGCTGTATTTCAAGTCTCTCTTCCTTGGGTCTTACTGCTAATATAAAGCCTTTTCTTGCATATTTTGGGAGTCAATGAATTATTAAGCAAAGCTAGTCTTTTGCTGAAATTTACTGGTGTTGAAAATTAAGAGTTTATTCCCTTAATTGGTCTATCCCAGTTACAGTTTCAATGCAACTGCTTGGACACAATGCCAAAAATTAACTCCCTGAAGTACTTAGTGGAGTAATCAGAAGTTGAATTTATACATTTATATCCACAAACATTAAATGGTAATGTTGTATCCTGCTTATCAGGAGCACTGGCAAGAATTTAGTAAGTTAATGTTAGGTACTGCATTATAAAAACAGGTTTATAAAGATTTTCTTTTTTAATATTAGTAGAAGAAGGCATTTAAGATGAGTTATTTATTCAAGCATTAAAGAAGATATTTCCAGTTTTGCTTGTCTAGAATACTACCTTATTGACTTTATATCCAGAGATGAAAAAGAATACGGTCATCAGAAAGAATGAACTTCACATTTTCAGAGGTCTTTATGAAAGAAAGTGTAGCCTCTGGCCATGGCATTTCTTAGGAAAGGGTCATAATCTTCAACCTCTTGCTATATCTGCCATTTTCTGTTCTGAAGCTGTCATTAATGATTATGAAAAGTTGGAGGAGACCAATAGTAAATTCTATCTATTTTCTAATATTGAAGTTCTATCCTCATGGGAAATAAGTTTTTCTAGAACTGATGCATTAGAGCCTAAGAAGTGTTTTGTAAAGATAACTTCTGTACTACAATAGCTAGTTTTCATATTTGGTTTCATATAGGGTAACATAAACAATCCCAGTTTTATTTGATTTTCAAGGTTTACCAAAAAACAGACAGGGAACATACAGGGGTAGAATGCAAGTTATCAGCAGCTTGTGAACTAACAGTAAGACAACTGAACAACAACTTCTTTTATACTTCCAAGTGTGGAATGAGAATACTATAATTTTTATACGCAATTTCACTCAAATATTTATAACGTTGATTAGGATAGTGCCAGCTTTATTTTGTTAATACTGTATTTATTAAAACCTTTGGTTTATTGAAGCATTCATGTAAAATCTTTACTTGCTAGTAAGACAGAAATGCTAGTCAAAAAAATATAAGATGCACGGTGTTAAACCAAAGAGGCATGAAATCTGCACATTGGAGATTTGCTTTTTCTGCTTGGTGGACGATTCCTTCGTTCTCCAGAGAAACTGGTCATCCAAACTGACATAGCAATTTTCTGACTGGCTAACTGAGGACACCTTACATTTCTGAGGACAACATGACATTTTGATACTCATTAGTTTAAAAAGTCATCTGGAAAGGAATTGCCTAACATTTGGCACTTACAAACACTTGAGGGTTATTGCCAGTGAATACTTCTTGATTAGTTTTTATTTCTTTTTCACTCTTGTTTAGTTAATATGTAATCATGGCATTATGAAGAGTTTTTCTATAAATGTATGCAACAAATAATAAATGAGTATCACCTTAGTTCTTCTTCTTTGTTATTTAAGAGGAGGTTTGGAAGTGGATTAAATAGCGCAGCTCACTTATGAGTTGTCCTCATAGCCCTTGGGACTTCTCAGTACGCTGTTTCAGTATCTCTTACAGTGGGAGTAAAGAACATCTCTACCTCTTTCTCCTTGTCTATGAGAGATCAGAACTTGCCCCAGTACATGTTTGCTTGCTTGTTTTTAAATCTTGGATATATGATTTATTTGACCTCTCTATGATCAAAATGTGTTTTGTTTTGGGTTGGGTTTTTTTTCCTTATTGCATATTCTATGGGCCATGTTCAGTAGTAGGAGAGAAATGCGCTCGCAGCGTTTTGTGTGGAACCAGGATGAGTGATGGGATGAGGAGGATAGCTGTTTCTTAAGAAGTGGATAGTAAATGATACTTCACCTACCAAGTCACAATGTTATCTCCTGGAGTATTTTTGGATGGAGGCTGGATTCAGACTTTCCAGAAAGAAGGTTCAGATTCCAAACCTTCCAAAAGCTGGATTTTAATAAAAGTCACGCCAGGTCTGTGCATATGTGTGATGGAGAGGCTCTCAGGGAGGATATGATCAGTAATAGCACTGTCTCTCCTCTCATAACAGCTCTCTCTAGTTCTTGTCTTGCTACAATAGACATTTCTATGTGTGTTCTCTACTGTTCCTTTCTTCTGATGAGTTCTCCCTCCATTTTTATGTCAGGTTAGTGAGTCTTCTCACTTTGACCTGTTTACACTGCAATGGGCTTTAAGGGCCTGGTATTGACATCCTTTGTAAAGGCCTACAAATAGAAAACAAAGTCCCCATGTTAAAAATGCAGATTGTGTTAACAATTTCTCAAAAAAAAAGACTGTTTTCTGCTATGCAATTTCTTCTCAAAAGCTGTAAGCTTTCCTGTGATAATACAAGGCTGTACAAAGAGAGTATAAGAGGCAAAGAAACAGTGGTAAGGGAGGCAAGAAACTGAAATTCTGTTCCCCAAGGCAGCCATTGTCCTGTTCTGTGTTGTGGGTCTTCCAGTCTTGCTATCCATCACCTGTTTGCTTTGAGTATTTAGATTGTAAGAAATTGTGAGTACTATTGTATGTATAAAATTCTTGATGGAAGAGAGTCTTCCAAGTAGCACTGTAAGCCAGTGAATCTTCAAAATATTTAATGTGTAAAGATTTTGTACTTTATTGTGAGATGTCACTGTTTCAGGCTAGGCAAATGCTGGTCATTTTGATTCTTTGGAGGAATTCTCTTTATGCTTGTGTACTTCTGCAGGTCAATCACATACCCACACATCTCTATGCGTGTGTACGTGAGTACATATAAACAGACACGGAAAAGTCAATTCAATTCATCTAGGACCGAGGTGTATGTTTTTTACTTCTCTGTATTTTTAATGTGTATACTTCTAAGTTATTCACTCCTGATAGCACCCACCTGGGGTGGTGAAAACATGCAAGATGGCTTATTTCTGCAAAGTGTCACACTGCATGGAAGCAGAGAAATAGGCTAGCTGGCTGATTCTCTCATTAATTTAGATGCAGGACTTGTTTAGCCAGCTGACAAAAAAACCTTAATGTTTGTGATATGTTGACCTAGCCACATGTAGGAAAATGATAAGACTATAAATGAAGAAAAAGATTAAATGTTTTGTAAATAGCTTTAATGATCTTACATTCATTTTTTAAGCCATGCTTTCTGGCTTCTTTTCCCCACAACATGGTGTATGGTGTATTATCACAGTAGTTCAGTATGCCCCTCAAGCTAAAACATGATTTGTTTTGTTTGAAATTTTACAGCTGACTGTGTTCGGTTTATTAGCACAATATTCCTTTAAGAAATCCATAATAAAACCATAAGCCTGAAATAATTTTGTAATTATGGTTTAAAGCTTTAGGGCTAACCTATATGTTAAGCTCAGAGTCAAAAATAGCCTTCAGTGATGTGGGTTGGTATCCTGGCTCTGGCTGGGGAGGCTGCTTTTATATCTTTGGAGGACCTTCAGGTTATTTCTAATTATAAAGATATGAAACGGTCAGTATGAGGAAATGCAGTTCTCAGAAATGATCCATAACCTGCCCATACCTCAGGCTTTTTACAAAAGTACTCTCCTTTATCAAATCTTCTGCGGAAAAGGTAAATATTTAAATGAAATGCACTATCACACGGAATATTTTATGAATATAAAGGATCTTAAATAATCAGTCAACCTGAATTGATGTTGTCCACATAAACCTAATTGGCTCTTGTTACTTTGCAGGTATCCCTTAGAACACAGCTATAATGATATCACCTGTAAAACGTTTTCCAGAAGACTTCCTTGTCATTCCTTTCAAAAAATATATGGTGTTCACTGAAAGAACAACCGTTGCACTTTATGTCCTCATCAAATGCATGTCTCTTGCCTCTCTTGCTGCATAGTGCATAAATCCTACGTCCTCACAGGTGTTTCAACAGCTCACATAACTAATATTGGGGTAGCCATGAATGTGCCTTCATAATGATCCCAAATTCTTCTTCACAGAAGTTTTTAGTCACACAGAAGAGATCAGTCCTTCTGTGTATCACTTTGAAAAGACTACTTTTCCAAATATGTTGCTGATTTCTAGCCCTAGATTTCTCTAGAGCACAATCTCATTATCTTTTAACTTAAGCCGAAAACTTTCAGTGCTTCTACAGATCAGACATCATCAATTATCTAAAGCTGGAAAACCAGCTGTGAGGAATACAGAATCTATTGACAGCTGTGAGTGGTTTAGTTTAAATTATCTGTTCAGGATCTTGTATGTACGATAGGGTTCAGCAGCGTGCAGCTGCCCAGGTCATAGGACTGTGCAACTTCTGCAATAAATGAGACAAGAATATTCCAAACATCAAACTTTATCACTTCACACATTAATTCTTAGGGCACTGTTTACACCTTTTACTGAAACAGCCCTGAAGTGGATGCGTTTGGAGCTGGAATAAGCAATTATGTGTGATCTTGTCCATTCTCACCTCTGTGTTCCTTTGCTTCCAGGTTACTAAATTTAAAACGCTTAATGATACCAAAGAGTCAAATAACACAGTGATATATCCATCATTTCTTGGAGGTTCTTAGCTTTACTTCCTTTTACAAATACATTTTTATTGTGTGTAAGCAAGTCTATTGAGAATAAGAATGATAGTCGTCAAAAAGGTCAAGATTTTAGACTTCATTCTAATTTCAAGATTTAAGGCAACACTTCCTTAATACTTCAAAATGTATGTTCTGAAATGCACGTACTATGAATTTGTTTACTAGTAGGTTTGTTGTACCTGTATATCGCTTCCTGTTTATAAAAATACTCCTGAGATAAACTGCTTATGTTAAAACATTTTCAGATTGCTCCAAAGAAAGCTGAAATATTGGAAGGGTAAATATTGTCAGCGCTGATGGACTACTCTGATGAAGTGATTCATTATTTCACTTCAAGTACTTACGAACTTTGCTGAGAGAGTGACATGCTGAATGGCCCCACTAACACATTAATGTGCTGATCTGTTTTCTAAGCTGGTGAAAGCTGTGTTTTGATCAAGTATGCAAAAACCACAGCGCTCTGCAGAAATAAAGATGCCACAGAATGGATGTATTTTGGGAAAATAATGCCTTTATATGGGACAAAGTTTCAAAACTTGTTCACAAAACAGCAGAGTTTTTTCATGAAATAGCATAGCTTTCATAATGAAGTGATTCTTAATCGTAAGCATCAACTTCTTGGGGTTTGTAAACTCTTACAGGGCAAAGTGTAAGGGTGGAATTTTCAAAGGGGGATTATATGCTCAATTTCTATTAACTAATCCTTTAGTCAGTATTGAAAATATCAGTCTTGCATCACAAATGCCTCTGAGGAATCAGCTAGTTAACATAATGGGTTCTGAGGCGAAGGGGAAGGATGGCACAGTTTGGTTTTACAAAGAATGTCTTAGAAAAGATGAGAAAGATTGGGTGTTTCTACATAGCCAATGCACTGTATTAAATGGGGATTTTTTTCCTCATGTTTTCTCTCCTTTTATGTCATTTTTTGTCTTAAGGTTTGGTTGAATTTATTTTTTTTTCCCCCTCACATCATGCTGTACAGCAGTGGGGCAAGAGGGACATCTTCCTTCCTTTGTTCTCACTGTTGGTAGCTGACTCTGTCCTGAGTTGTCCCTCTGTCCTGGCAGCAGATCTCCCTTCATTTTCTGGCTGCTTCTGCATACCCCTGTGGAAGAGCAGAAATACTAGTCATGGAGTTAATGTCTCTGCAATTATGGTATGAAGAGCACAGGGTAAGGATCATGACAGTTGTTAGGAGTAAATTCAGTTTATACCATTAAACTCATTCCTGAATGAGACAGAATTATTCCACCTCTACCTTAAAGGCAGAGGTAGTTGATCTTCAAATCAAATAAAAGATGTAGACACCTAGGAAACTTTGTGCCTTCAGGAAACTAAGCGTGAACTAAACTTTGGACTTTGGTAGTGATGAAGTAACTAAATGATGTGCAAGCCTCTTTGAGGTTTTATCTCTGAGTTTTTTATAAAAACCCTATCACTTGAGGGACACAACCCTGGAAGGTATCTTAGGGGGTCTCCTAGAATCCATGTAGTAAATGGGTATGACAAACCTTCACAGTAACGTGTCAGAAAGAGAATATCTGAGTGGATAGGAGAATGGATGCTTTCATCTCAGCATATTTAAAAATACACCATACATGGAAATTCCTTGCAGTCTTCAGTGAAAAACTCATGCATGGTTTTCCCAAATTCTCAGACCACTACCATATTTAAATATATTCAGATATTTGTGTTTGAATTCAATGGGCCCTAGGCTGACCTGACATCACAAGAGGATCTGCTCAGGAAATAGGTTCAAAAAAAAAAAAAAAAAAAAAAANGCAAACATATTTAGCTTTTCTTTTCTGACAAACTCTTTTCATTTATTTACTAAAGCTGAACTTTGGGAAAAAGAGTGGAGAGATATGTGCTGAGGAAGTCTTAAAGAAGATGAAAGAGGAGTTGTCATGCATGAATAGAAGTGGCGGAGCAACAAATATTGACATTCAGTGTTGACTGGTAGTGAAACAAAGGCAAAAGTATAAGACGAATAATGTGCAGAATGAACAGCAGATAAGTATAGCAATGATGTGAGATGAGAATATTTAACATTATCATTCCAATCTTCTCTGGAAACCTTTCATAGACAAATACAACTGCACAAACAAAAGAGAATCAAATCACATCCAGGTCAATGAGGCAGCACAGCCATCAGCAGTTCAACCCTGTGACAGTCCCAAGATCCTCTCTTGCACTGCCAACATGGCAACCTGCAGACCTTGCCAAGCAGCCAGGTGCTGCTGGAAGATGAGGACCTTCCACAGCTGACACTTAACTCTTGAGAAGGCAGTAATAACTCTCAGGCTTTATTTTAATGACTGAATTATGTCTTGCCTCAATAGTTGAATTTAAGGTGTAAAATGCTCCTACAACTGTTCTAGTAGTGAATTTTATTTTGACATGTTATGTAGTACATCCTGATCTAACAAGAAAATTGCTCCTTCTATAAGAACATTAATACCAGCTGAATTTCATCCTAGCTCCATCACACACTACTTTAAGACTGCATTCATTTTGGAAGGAAAAAGAGCAAAGTTTTGATTTTTAGTATAATAACAAATGTTCGTTAATCATAGATGTAACATCTAAGAAAGCATTATGAAGTTACTGGTCCTTAGAAACCTGACAGAGCTCATCACCCCATGTCATAACTTCCCATGCAGTTTCTCAATGTATTGTCAATATTCCCCTTTTGGCTGTTTTGGAAATATTCTCTTTATAATAAGTATAAGAATCTGTTCTTACACATCCTATGTAATATTTGGTTTCAGACCACTACCATATTAGATGCCTCTTCATCCAAGACTTTATAAGGCACATAAAACACCCAGCCTTTATTGAATCAGATTTATTGAAAATACCCCTTGAAGACTTCAAGCTTTTCTTAGATATTAGTAGAGAAGCCATTTGGACTCGAGACACACTGTGAGAACCTCCAACTATTTTAGCACACTCTCAATGTTTCCACTGTGCGTGAGTTTTACTTAGTTGTAAGTTTCTGTACTGCCACACTTCAAATTTACAGGAATTGATGATAAGAAGATTTATTCTTATTTATAGGAATGATGATAGGAAGATACCATATTTGTTCTATATAGAGGAACACCACACGCAGAGTTTTTGGTAGTTGGCACATTGGATACCGTGCTGCAGTAGGGAAGTGTCTAACTATCCTTGAAAATGAATGGCTATTTGATGCTAGTATTAATTGTGTCAAAGTTAGCATGCATAATACAAAGTTGTTCCTCCAACATCAAGGAAAGTTTCTAGCTTGCTTGATAAATGCTGTTGCAGTAGAGTTTAAGGTTGGAGTGAGAAACAGACAGGGAATAAGGGAGAAAATGAATCATTTGGTCTCTCTTATGGGTCCCCTCCTAGTCATAAAAATACTTATGTTTGTTAGTTTATCTCTGCTCTCCTTGACCAATGTAACTCTCCAAAGACTACAAGGCAGAACAGAGACAAGTACACTCTTTTGTTACACTGTTTGGGCAGAGCTGGTGAAAAATACCCCCTTTGTTTTAATTTTTTTCTAGTAAGCAGGAGTACATTTATTTCAAAACCACTACTTGAATAAGAGATTTCCTTCTTGTTTTTCAGTCCCCTTCATATCTCTAGCTCGCTGTAGACAGGTACCTCACTCCCTTCTTCACATCTTTCTACTTTGGTTATCTATCTATCTGATAACTGAAGAATTTGTTGGCATCTATGGTGGAATGTTATGAGAGATACAAATTGCCAGAGACTAGGAAATAGTCACTATTGCCGAAGAGTTGTAGATATGCGGAAGATGCCAGAGGTGATGCTTAGATTGTTCATCTAAGTTTCCTCTCATCCTTAAGAGAACAGGTGCTACAAATCAAGGAATTAAAGGGAGACTACACTGAGGAAAGAATAAAAGCTCACACTACTTGTTTAACTTTCAATTTTTCTTTCATGGTATATCCACACCAGACCTGTTACCTTCCCCCATTGTATGTGACCTCTGGAGATTTTTCTGAAATTGCAGTTATATGCCAAACCTGAATTAATCAAAATATTAAGAAGAGAGTATGCCTCAGGGTAAATATAGGGTGAATTTTGTATTGGATATCTGTTTTTGCTTGTTTCAAAAGACTAGGGAAAAAATATGATTTTAATACAGCAGAAGGCTTTTTTCCCAGCTATACAAGCCTACCTTGTGCCAAACCCAGACTAAAAGTGTAAAGCCCTCTGCTATGGTGGTGCTTATCAGAAGAATTTTTGATGTTTTCACTAGAGAAACTTCTTAGGAATCTTAGCAATAATAAAAAAATATCTTAAGAAATCAAAATCATGTTATGCAGCTTTAGTTTATCACTCCTCAGGATACTGACCTTGAAACTTTCAGGCAATGATTCTTCAAACTCACTCTTATTCCAAAGCAAACAAGTTAAAGGTATTGGCAGATGGCAATAGCTACGATAGAAGCCCCCAAAATGCATACCTGAAAACTAAGCAGCTTTCAGCATGTCCCATAGTCACCACCTGTAAATATAGATACGGGTTTTTATGTTTCATTTTCAAAATATGGGCATATCAGCTACAGATAAGACTAGGCAGAGCCAGCTCCAGATTTCTGCCATTGTAAATCATCTTTTTGTTTGTTGTTTTTTTTCTTTCTCCCCCCCCCGCCCCCTCCCCCCGGGGGCAGTTACATTACTAAGTTTATGAGTATGTGTGAGAAGAATTCATTTTTCAAATAAAGGAGTATTCATTCAGTTCTGATTTGAAAGCTACAGATGACCTTTATGTCAAAATCAGTGTCTATTGCAGCTTTACAGTACTTATTGGTACTCAGAAGTGAAAGGGAAGCCTAAGACAGTGTCAGAGGTAAATCCAAGTGGAAATAGTGACCTATATGATGAAATATGACCAGCAGAACATAGTTTAAAAACAAAAAGAGTGGAAGCAATAACTGATTGAAACATTGAGCATTTATGTACACTGAAAAGCTTTAACCTTCACTATAGCTGAGATTCCAGTACAATGGACTGTATTTAATAAGAATTTTGCATATGTGTGTCATTTCCATGAATCTTGAAGCACTAAAAATGGGACAACTTTTGAGTTGATTCCTCCTGATATAGTTACTTTGGGCTGCCAGGTTTAACTTTTTTGAGAAGTTAAAATTGTAAGGTGGTATAGAGGCATTGTGGCAGCTCACTTCTGGTACAGCTTTTGCCAAATGGTGAAAGAAGAAGTATGGCCACAGTGTTTTTAAACCTAGGGAATTATTTTCTTACCATAATGGGATTTAGGCAGTGGCAAGTCAACTCGTAGAAAGATCTGATGTTAACTTCCAGCTTGGGCAATTTTGTGTGTGTCTATTTGCATAGGATGTTTTGTGTAAACACCCCTTAAATTTCCTTTTTACTTCCTCATCCCTTTTCTGCCCACAACTTGAATTCAGAGCTTGAGATCGAGTAGCTCAGGATCTGGGCTTTCTTATATTGATATCTGGCATTAAGAAGCTCTTGACATTTAATTAACACATTAAAATGTAATCTAAAGCTGAAAACAGTGAAATATGCTTTCTAAAATGCACTGAACATGCACTAAGAGTTGCAGGAAGTGTCTAGGAATAGGAAGAGTTTACTCTAGGAGAGATGCTGAATTTACTTACCAACTGATACAAGTTAAATTTTTCAAAATGCTGCTCTAAAGGGTATTATACAGAGCATGATTTTTAATATTCTTATTTCAAATTGAATGTAAGGATAGACATGGACTTCCACCAGAGTTTAATTCTATGAGTTGTCGTATTGTCCTGTTTTGTTAAAAGTTAAGCCTTTGAAATGCCCCTACCTTTAAACTGCGAAAGTACATGAAATTACTACCTAACTGGTGTATATCAGTGCAGCTTCCATGACTTTGATGCTTTATATTAACTCAGATTCTGGTTCACTTAAGGCATCGGGTACATATTTTCCTTTGACATTATAGAGTGGTGTGTTTTGTTTTTCTTTTCACATCCTTTATCAATAAAACCTCTTCAGCTGATAGTTTGACCACAGAGTCAGCTTGGCACTTACAGAAATGTGGCATTCCTGCTTCTAATTACCAGTCTATTCCACTTATTAGAGACTGATTTATATACTGTGCAAGAGAGACGTGATGAAAAACGATCCCTGGGTAGAGAAACAAAATAAAACAACCCCTAGGTTGTCCTTTCCTCCTTTTCCAACAGTTCTGAAGAACCATAGGATGCTTGTTTCATGGTTGTACCACTAACACGTGTAGCACACAGTAATGGCTAGGTATGCAGAGCATACTAATCCTATACTACATAAAAAATGTGAAATGCTTTTTTTTTTTTTTTTTAGCATGCATCCCTTCTTTCATCCCTGTTCTGTTGCTGCAAAGTCTATGTGAACTTTCACAAAGAGCTTTTTTAGCTTACCATTAGGAGTAGGTCAAATGCTTTTTTGCCCCAGCAAAATCAAATACTGAAGAAATGACATTGGTATTGTGTTCAATCTAGCACTTTCTGGGAATTCACAATATAGAGAACAGCCATTTCAGTGTGAAGTCTTGCCAGCCTGACTCTTTGTATCTGGTGAGGAGGCAGCTGGGGAGCCAGCAAGGCCATGCTGGATGTCATCCTGATGGAGTTTTAAGCTACTTTCCTGGTTGCCTGCCCATGGATGGTCCACACGGCCAGCATGCCTGAAGTCAGTACAGTCAGGCTCTTGTACTAACAGAGGCGGTGACTAACTTGCACATTGTTCTTTCTGATAACCTGTATCTGACTTATTTTCAGTCTTTCAATGATATGTCTTACAATTGACAAATGGGTGATATGGAGGTACCAATAACGTGTTGGAGTAGAGCTCTAAAGATCCATAAGCTTCAGAAAACTTGAGCTTACAGTTGCAGTGCAGGACAAATAATTAAGAACTCCTGTAAGAATTTATTTCAGAATCTTTTGGTTTGGATGAATGCACATGCATTTATTATTGGGAATTGAGAAAAAGATGATATCTGGGGCCAATTAAACTTGTGAAAGTAAACTTTAAATAAAAAACCAACTAAACAAACAACTGCATAGTTAGAAAAATCTTTTATTTGCTCTATGGACAGTTACCATAATATTATGAATAATAAACTCAAATCACTGAAGTGTAACAAAAAAAGGATTTTGGTCCTGGCTGACTTGTTCAAATCAAATTCAGTGTCACCTTTGATGTTGTAACACATGTCTGTATAGACTGGAAGCTGAAATTCCTTTTCTGGTAATATTCAAAACATTCAGGGTTCACTCTAGAGAACCAGATATCATGTTTTCTGTCTACTAAGATGAATTTTCTCCCCACTGGAATCAAAAGAAGTTTTACATTTGACTATAGCAAGCCCCAGTTTCACCTCAGGACTACAGTTGTTATTTTGCAGGCTCTTAAAAGGCAAGCTATCTTTTTTTTTTTTCTTTTTTTTTTTTAAAAATTCCCTTGTCTTCTTTCAAGCAGTTACTTTCCTTTCTTTAATTTAGTGTCTCATTAATAAGAAGTCCAAACTATACAAGTAAATATTGTTATAATGAATGCTTGACTTGTACAGTGCCAGCTTTTGTACTAAATTATTCAGATAAAAATAAACATGGACAGTTTGGAAACAAACTAACACGATGAACTAGACTGAATGAAGAACTAATGAAAAATAGTGCAAATATCTGTAGGTAAATATAACTGTGAGGATTAAGTGAAAGAGGAAAAGATAATTTTATTCTAAGAAAAAGGCAAAGCAACGTAAATATTCTTCCTCAGGTTTGCTTCACTGATAGATCTCTTGTAGCTGTTTACATGGGGATTTTGCTAAGGATTTATTCCATATTCCTGATGTCTCTATGGTCATTTAGTAGGTGGTCCAGATTATTCAAGGAAGCCTTTAAATGAAGGCTATTTTTAACTTGGGTTATGTTATTAATTAACTCATGCTAAGAAAATGCAAACAAGGTGTCAAAGAGAAGGGGAATTCCTGTGTCACCTCATTCACATGTGGATGCTCCGCCCTGTTGTGCACATTTGGATGACCTCATTTTTGATGGTGATTTAGCCCAACTGCTCCCCAAAAGCTGCCTGGGCAGCAGGTGGGTCTCTAAGTCACAAATGTGCGTTTCACTTGTGCAAAGGACACCAACAAATGGGATATTCAGGCTCTGGACTCTGTGTTCCCATTGCCACACTTGCTGAGCATCCAGTCAATTACTGTGGGAATACTACACCAAGTCAGCATCCCCCAAGAGACATCTACAGCTGACAACTTTTCATGTCTGCAGATGCTCTCGTGCAGCTATGCTGCTGTTAGACACCCAAACAGGGGAGCTGCCAGAGCTCCCCGGGGATTGCAAATGGTCCCCATGACAGCTGGACTCTAGATGCAAAGTCTACTCCTATGCCCCTGGCACCAATTGTCAGGATAGATCCCTTTAACGAGGGGACTCAGATGTAAATAGAGGAGTGTACATAGAGAAAAGGAAGATACCTTCACGTGGATATTTATCTTTGATTAACTGGATGGGAACCAATAGTTCTTGAATAAGTAGCTGAGTTAGGTGATCCATTTTTCAAGTCCTGGAAGAGAGAATGTCAGTTCAGTGCGCTGAGCAAGCATTCAGTAACTGAAGAAGAAAAGCTAGTTACTTTGAATTAGGTAAGCTGAGAAAACTGCAAGAGCAACACCAGTTACGGGTAGAAGGGATCTTCTTAGTGAACCATCCAGGATAAAGTGGTACAGTGCTGACCAGTTCAGACCCAGCAAGTCAAAACATTAGGTCTTTTTTTGCAGAGATATAGTTTCTTTCCAATTTTGTTACTGTAAAATATTCTAGGGTACTGAAAGGAGGATGATTTGTGTCTTGTTGTCGCATCATATAGTTCCTTCTGAGGCAGCAGTGTGGATACCCTGTTGACTTTCTTTTACCTGCTACTGTGATTTGTGAGTATGTCTGGTAGTGCCTCACCATGGTCATGAACTGGGATTCTGCTGTGCTGTACAAACACACGACAAATAGCTCCAGTTCCAAGGAGCTTATGAAACTTCCCAGTGTTTTCAGACACAGTACTTCGTGTAGAGCCAAAAATCCCACTGCAGTTATTACTATTCTTTTAGACTACCAGCACTCTGTACAAAATATCTTTCAGTGCCTATCAAAGTAGAGCAGGATATTTATATAATTCATATATAACTGAGTCACATAAATTTCCAGGCACGCCCAGTATTCTGTTGTGCCTTATGTTTTTGATTTAAAAAAAAACAAACACAAACCATGTTTAAAAGACTGTACTATTCTCCTTTATCTGAACTCAAAGATGCGCAGCAGAGAAATATGTGCAGGCATTAGCCTTTATTTATTTCATTTTGCTTGTGACAGATTCATTGTTTGCTCTTGCCAGGCTCCAAACCACCCACTGGATAACATGAATATTCAGGAGTTGTCAGCAGCTGCAGCCGGTTTGATTTTTCTCAAGAATTCTAGCACATGCAATGACAATGAATTCACTTTTGTATGCAGTGGTTGTGCATGAGATGTTCCCTGATATTACTATTTTGGAAGCTTTTTGAAAAAAAACCTGAGAAATACTCATGATTACCTCAAAACCTCATCAGCAGAAGAGAAAAAAAGAAAAAGGAAGAAGAAAAAAAACCCAAAAAACAAAAAACCCCCACAAGCTAAAGTTATCTCTGTTCAGACGTAGGTATTTGCTTGCCTTAAAGACAGATTTAGGAATATATACACTTGAATAACTTTATACAGGCAGTCATGGTGAACTCAGCAGGATACATAAATTAAGTTACTTGGGTTTGATTTCAGAACAGGATATCAGTCTTCAGTGACTAAGTATGTGTTTTTGGAAGGGATGGTTTGTGACTACCCAGAGAAAGAGGTTACAGCATAAGCATAGGGTTAAGGATCAATCTGTGAATGTTTTAGACTTTTAATGGAATTAGCGAGTGCCATTTATTCTCTTCATCAAGATTCTGGAGACCTAAGGTACACAGAGTGATGACTGTAGTGAGTAATGGTGTCTATGGGATTTGTGCTAACAGAAAGACATAGCAGCAACATGGACTTTTGAGGATGACTTGGAGAAAATCTCCAGTTAGTTGTAGGTTGATTAACAAGGAGACGCTGCTCAGTGTACTTGAGAATGTTGTAGTGCTCTGAGATATCCCAGATATACTGCTATAGAAAAAGAACAGGTTGTTATCAAGCCAATGATACTCAATCAGACTCCTAAATAACTTATTTGCTTTAAGAGCAGCTTGGATTTTTGCAAGTGGTGACCAAAGTTTCTGTTTAAGAGGCTGTTGTTTAATACATGCATGGATACCTGTCTCAGTACCTGCCTTGACCTGAGTTTGCTCAATGTGAATGTTCCCCTGTCTGCCCATGTCTACTATTCAGCGGAACACCATTATCCTTCAAATGGTCAGAGTTAAAGTGGGTTATTGCTCTTTGAAATAAAGTAGTTAAGATCAGTTTGAGTGGAGAGGTTTTTGTGTAGTTAAGGCTTATAATGTGTTATTTATAATATAATTCTGGTTTTGGTTACTCCTAACTTCCTGAAATGAAAAATATTTTGAGCCTGAAATTTTTCATTCTTGGCATGAATTTATTTGAAAGTTTGAGTACAACTCCAGTAGCCTCCTGAGGAGTTTGAAATTACACCATAGTGTCTTTTTTCAACAATGGTCTAATCACTTCTTCACGTTAAACAAGAATTGTTAAAAACACATTGCTAGTAACCAGTAAGACTTTTCCAAAGTCAGAATACAGCATAGATGCCAATTGTAGAGGGAACCTTTCCTCCCTGTTTGAGCATCCTCTTTACTTTAGATCTCATAAACTTTTAAAGTCTGTCTTCAAGCCTTCCTTACAAGAAGATTTCACTCCCCAAACATCATTACACAGGATTCTCGTATTTAGTTCGTTCTCAATTAAAAATAATAATAGAAAATCACAGCAAAGCAAAAGATACAGAGGTACAGACTTGGTTGTATGCTTATGACTGGTTATATGTGTATGAAAAAGCAGCCAAAAGATTAAACATATTTACATGTGTCCTCTTTTTTTCTGAGGAGTCTTCCCCAAAGTCTGCGTTAGGGAAGCATTTCCCAAGCAATGCTGCGTTACCCTGAATTTTATCAGGCCTTCAGTAATTAACAATTCAATTTATATGTGGTTACCACAACGAAAAGATATTTTGCCTTTTGGGCCTCAGCAGAGTAAATCTGAGAACCCTGGGCATTGAGAACTAGAAAAATATTTCTTCTCCAAAAGGAGTCCTGTGCATTTTTCCAGAGTTGGACTTGCCAATGTTCAGCACAAACAGGGAGGAAAACTGGCCTATATTTTTATCTCAGGTACAAATGCTCCAAACCTGCCTCAAACATAAGCAAAGCAAACAAAAATAAGCAAATGACTGTAACACCTAAAGTGTGGCTGCAGTGAGGCTCTCTACTCTGTCTGTTCTGTATTGCCACCAATTGGAAGAGAAAGAACATGATCTTAATGGTCCTACAAGCTCCTCTCTTTGCAAAGTTTTCCAAAGGCAGATATAGTAAGTATTTTGGCTGGTTTCTTTGCCTCTGTGATAGATATTTGTTTGTTTGTTTGTTTTTGTCAAGGAAAGAGGGAATAAAGGGGAAATTTAATTTCATTTACTTGCATGAAAACAAGAGGACAGCTGAGATTTGGTTTCTCACTGGTACAATCTCAGCCAGCTTTTTCTTTCTGCTTTTTCTTCCCTTCATAATTCAATTGTTTGTTGTTCATAAGGGTTTGGGCCTCTCACAAGCATTTCCAGCTGTCCTTTAAGCTGTGAAATATGAGGATAAAGACCAACTGGAAGTGAAAAACCTCCAGTTTTGGTTTTACAAAATCCTAATAACACCTGTGCTAAGTCTGCCCCTGTAGACTAATTCCATTTCTCCACTGTTGAGCTTTCTCTCACTCTCCTCATATTGCAGCTCTGAGGGTTTTAATAAATTTACAAGAAGTTCATTATAGTAAAAATTGATTCGAAGTTGCATCAAGCTATAAACTCTTGGGGGAAAGAAGGGGAAGGAAAAAAGAAAGAAATATGGAGCTATAAAACTATATGGTGTTTGCAAAAAAGCAGAAAAAAAGCTTTAAGCAATACAAGTTACTAATGAAAGTTAATGACCCAGAAACAACTGAGTGACATCCAGATCTTCCTCCCAAACTGCTTCTGTCTCTGCTCCTTCTTCCTTCATTCAAATAGTTCCTGGGGAAATGCTATGATTACGTTCTGCTATTTTTTCCTCCGTTATATCAGTCATATGTGCAACCCTTTGTCACCTTTGCATGGAGAATGGATCTGGTTCAGTCTGAACCACAACAGCATTTAACAAAGTGAGAAAATGGAAATATTTAATTTTGATTTAAATAAACTTTTTAAGGGAAGGGGGCATGGGGAAATTAAACACGTTTAATTTTTATTCTTGAACTGTAGTTCACTTACATAAACAAGTCGTCATTTTTTTCAAGCAAAAAGCTGGAAGACTCACAGAATCACTGGGGCTGGAACGAACCTCTGAAGATCATCTGGTCCAAACCCCCTGGCAGAGTAGGTCCACCTATAGCAGGTTGCACAGGATGGCATCCAGGTGGGTTTTGAATGTCTCGAGGTGGAGACTCCACCACCTCCCTGGGCAGCCTGTTCCAGTGCTCCGCCACCCTCAAAGGAAAGAAGTTTGTCCTCATGTTCAGATGGAATGTCCTATGTTCAAGTTTGTGCCCGTTACCTCTTGTCCTGTCACTGGGCACCACTGAAAAAAGACTGGCACCCTCCTCCCAGCACCTTCCCTTTAAGTATTTATAAACATTGACGTGATCCCCCCTCAGTCTTCTCTTCTCCAGACTAAAAAGACCCAACTCCCTCAGCCTTTCGTCCTAAGAAAGACATTCCAGCCCCCTAATTGTGCTCAGAACCAGGCCATTTTTACTGAATAACTTCAGTGGGCTGCCCCCAGAATGCCTTTTTGCCTTGAAACCTGGTGAGGTTTGTCCCAGGTCTATGACCAAGGTCAAGGCTATTCCAAAGTTTCTAGTTCTATGGCAGTCCAGCAAGAATACAGAAATAACTCATCTGGAACCTAAATTGTGTTTGTTAGAACAGCTACAAACCTGAGGTCTTCTGAAGGACCTTCAGAGCTGTTTTATCTGAGAAGTTCAAGGCATCTGTAGTCACACTTACTTCTCTTATACACCTCCTCTCCTCAAGACATAACTTCAATAATGATGATTCTGGGAGACAGAGGCAGTTAATGTTTGATTGAAAATACAGGTCTGATCCCTTTCTTGCCAACTCTGTTGAATTCTCTACTTAGACTGAGATATTTTTTTATGGCAAAGAGTCCTTGTACTTCTGTGCAGGACTTTATGGGTGCTACTAGAAATTCTTGTTGGATACAGTGATTATATGGCTACCTTTACTTACTCTTACGGACTGATTTTCATAACAGGTATGCTTTTATAATGCTGTGAAAGCACTTATTGTTTCTTGCTGTTTCAAGTACTATGCTGCTCAACCTCACGTGAACGGCACACAGAGCAATTCTTATCAGAGTTCCCATCTTAATAATTACATTACCCTCATCGGGAATGGACTAGCAGTCACACAGGTGAAAATAAACATTGTTATTACTGGTCATTTCTAGACAGAAATTAACATGTGGCTCCAGAGTATATTGGCAAAAATTTATCGTTTCCTTTAATATTTTATTTTTTTTAAGAGCATCTGAGCATAGTACCTTTTTTCAGTATTTCATCACAGTTGCATGCTATTATGGAGCACAAAAAGAAAAGTTGGTTTTGTAAACAATCAATAAGCTGAATCTTGATCTCTCATGGACCACCTAGGGAAACAATGGTTCTTTCTCTTCTGTTTCTCTAACATGTATTTCTGTTGTCTCACTCAGTAAGACTAAAGATTTATCACACAAATTATCCCTATTTGTGGCACAGAGTATGTGACAACTCAAAAATTACTTTCACTGCAGTCTTTAAAAATCACTCAGAAGATTTATTTGCAATCTGCCTTCTACCATTAACATGGTACCAAAGTTTGTGTGGTCTTTGATAAGCCAATATTATGTTTTGGGCTGGAGTGTGCTTTAAACAGCAAAACCTGCATGCATTAGCATGGCTGTAGGTGACCCTTGATTATTACTTAGATATTAAATGTTGTCTCCTCCTGTT
The DNA here is from genome assembly GCA_013398295.1 of Chionis minor. Classification (NCBI taxonomy): domain Eukaryota; kingdom Metazoa; phylum Chordata; class Aves; order Charadriiformes; family Chionidae; genus Chionis; species Chionis minor. Next base: position 52,616 of record VZSF01005718.1, read on the forward strand.
TTCTTATTTTTTCCACCTCTTTAAATGTGTTACCTTGTTCTGTCAAGGGAAAAGTAAGAGGACAACAATTTATCAGCAAGTCTGAATGCTCTTTACTGGAAATGATGCATCTCTTCCTTAGTGGAAAAAGGGACTGAAGTTCTCGGTCATTCCCTTTTAAGATGGCGTAGCATACTTAGGTGAGCTAGATAAATCTAATGAACTTCAGGAAATGATATGTTTAGCTTGAACTTGTGGGTTTACTTTCGTTTATTCAGAGGGTTTCATTTCAACACATTGGCCGTGTAACACGTGTTGCTCTTTGCCTAAGCTTCTTGTGAGGCTATGAATAAGCCAAGTGTCTCGAACTAGGAGGTGAAGATGCTCTTCTGGACTAGTTCCGTAACCTGATTCAAGATTTTTCTTCTTTAAAAAACCTGAGGTTTAGATGTAGAAATAATAATAATCAGCTGTTTGCAGAAGGCTCAAAATGAACATTACATGCCTATGGAAATGTATTCAGTAACACCTCGGAAGAACGTCACCTGCTGCTTTGAAATGCTTCTTACTCCATTCAGAACAGAGCAACTCTTCTATTGTTTGCCATTGTACATGCTCTTGCATAGTAATGTCTGTAACCTTTTTGTATCTGTAAGTAAGGTTCCTAGTCCCTACCAGGCCTTTGATCTCTGTCCCTCCCTTTCAATTCTTCCTTGGAGAGGCATATATGAGGTCTGGTATAGGAGGTATTGCCAGAAGTTAAACTCTTTCTACCATAGCTTTGAAGATCATAAAACAAGCAAAGCTTCCCACTGTGTGAACACCCAATAAATCATTAGATAAGAGAAATATGCAAGTAGTTATAAATAAATAACTAGCAGAATCAAAACTCAGGGAAATAAAAAAGTCCATAATGCAAGTATGTTTTGCAAAGTTAAAAATATTTAATTGGTATATTTAAATGACCTTCTGACTGTGAAATGAGTTCCCTTCCCTTCAGTGTGTCCAACTCGTTCAATGTAGGACAAACTAGAGAATATATGTGCAATCCATAGCACAGCACAAAATACCTGGGATCTATGCAGTCCTGCAAGCAACAACTACCAAATACTTGGGTTGTTCAGAGACATGCTCTGCAAAAGAGCCTTTAAAATGCATTTGGGCTGAATGTCTTGCTTTCTGGCTGTAACCAGTGGACTAAGTACTTCTGTAAAAGCTGTAGTAACATGAATGGACTAGTTATCAATCAGATACAAAAATCTTTTGAGTTTGTTTTGTTTTTTAAAGGCAAAACCAGAAACAACTGGGAAAACATAAGACAGTGTTACTCTCAGATAAGTATAGTATGGTTTTCCTCAGGACATGAAGATCTTCTTTCAGATTTAGAAGATTTATGAAATTTTATTATTAACTATGTTCGTGTTTTATATCATAGGCTTTGGCAGATGTTTGTAGATTCATTTTCACACTGAGGAAGCATGATCTTTAATTCACTTTGTAGACCTTTTGCCTAGGTATGACAAGTATTTCCATTTTCATCTGACTGAAGTAATATAGCTCAACAAATAGCTAAATTCAGATGTATTATCCAATTTTGTTCAAGCAGTGAAACAGAAGACAATAAAAATTAGAAAGAATTGGAGGAAAAAGAGGAATTGGAGGGACGAATAATATTTCATGTCTGTTTGGACATGGCAGATTCCTAGGAATTTAGTGTTTCCTAGACAACATCTTTCTAGCGCATGAAAATAATAATTGAAATAATCTTATAAAGCTAAAGGTGGAAAATATATATGAAGCATCCTTATGATATAAATGTATGTATTGTATTCCTGAAGTAACAACCTTTAAAAGTATTATACTTATGTTTCTATTTGGTCAATCACACTTTTACATTTCAAAAATTTGTGTTGAAAGGAATATAGACAATGTACTTGCCCTTAGACAAAATTGCACATCTAAGGAATCTAAAGAAACTTCTGACATTCTGTGTTCTCTTATGTTAAAATTGAATTTGTTCTTTGTGGCAGTTAAGGCACAGACTCCGAAGTTTGTTGCAGGCGCAGACAGCGAAGACCTTTATTATTAGTTACACACACCTTATATATCTTTTCAGAGCATAACTAAAAAGTTGTGTTATCACACGGAGCCAATTGCTTAACCACAACATACTCTTGAAGCAATTTGCAGTTCTTCCTAACCTAGATGTACCCACAGCTTTCTGCCGACCGAAGCAACAGTGTTTTGTTGACTACCCAAGGTCATCTCTGACTCTGTTCCCACAGTTCTTTATATCAAACTAGGTACCCTTCATGGTTGTGGTATCTGGCCTCTTCATTAGGGATGAAATTTTAGGTCCCACTGCATGCCATACAGGAGTAAAATCTATAGGTACCTGCTTCCATCCATGTCTATTTTTCTCTTTCCTCTCTTCTTGAAATGTAAAACATACCTGGTAACATTTAGTGAACTTTTGCACTAAAGAATTTTGCTTTTTAGGGGATAGAAATTGATTTTCCTTACCTTGATGTGTGAACACTCTGAGTGCATTCCTTTTTCCTCTCCATGGGAAGTGTTCAGTGAAACCAGCAGTGCAGGATAAGAATACTGCCTTTAGGACATGAGAAAGGGCACATTTATGTTCAGGCAGTTTTCCCTTACTTTGGAAGGAGAAAATCTGACTCAATCGTGGAAAAAAGGGATAAGAAAAGTGTACTGTTCAAGTGGAAAACAATGTAGAAACACATCAACTAAAATTGGAAAAAAGATGCCTATAAACAAGAGACAAAAGCTCAGCTGCACATGAAGTTTACTTATTTTGCTGAGCTGGATTGCGGTGACGATATGCATATTCATTTCTTATGAGTACACTGAAACTTCCGTCAGTGAAGGTAAAATTTTTCCTTGTGGACAAAACCTTGATAAAACATCTGCAATAATTCCATCTTACTGTTTGAAGAGTTAAATGGGCTTGTAATGGAAGATAGACCTTTTCTTGGTCTTCTTTCACAGGCTGACTTTTAGCCTTCATATCTGCCAGCTCTCATGTCAAATATAGCACAGCATGAGATTCGCAAGTGATGGATACATTCAGGAAATATAATTATCCTGTGTCTAACTGCAGTTAGCAGTTATACGCAATTGGATGAAGGCATTTGGATGGCCGTTAGGTGATTTCCCACATTAAGTCAATAATAAAATCCTCCTAGATTTCATAGAGCAAGGATTTCACTCACTGTTTTGCTACATACTTATATACAAAAGAGAGAGGGTTAATTTAAAAAAACCCTTTTCTTGGTGGCCTTTAAATATAATGCTAGGAACTCAGACAAGTCCAAAGTTTCTGCCAAATGGTCGTGACAATGTGGCCCAGGAAAGGAGATAGATCAGGACTACACAGAATAAAATGGTGCTTGTAGTCCTGAGTTTATAGTAAACAACAGTTCAGTTAAACACTCAAGATGGAAATAAATTGCATTCAGTGGATAAAAATATGATCATCATCAGTGCAGAAGGGACTCAAACAGATGTTAAGAGAAGTGAGAATCATACTTTGTAACAAATAGCTGCAAAGAAAATGACTCACATACCAGATAATGGAAATAACAATTACAGTATAGCATAAGACAATAAGTGAATGAGTCATAAACCCCTTGAACTAGAGGAGAGAAACATAACTGACAGTTTCGTGGTGGGGATAAAAGCGATGACTGAGACTTCTGAAAATTTAAAAAAAAAAAAAGTGAAAAACAATTCTTTTAGAAGAGGCAAAACTTCTGGTATTTGTTTTATAGCTCCAAGCATTGTCGCTGTCATTCTAAGCTAATGGTCACACTGTGGCAAACTATCTGTATTTGCATTTTTCGTTGCTGAGCACAAAGAATGGGTGATTCTTCATTCATGCTGTGTAAGTCATGAGCAAGAGCACTGAAGTGTCATTGCAATGGCTAAACTAGTATCTCAAAGAATAGACAAGATGCATCTGACTGAATTTTGCTCAGGTCCAGTGGAGCTTAGAAAACCAAATTGCTGTGTGAGCCCTAAATTCTCTCCAGAGTGTTCTAGTCCCTTCATTCCAAGTCCAAAGTTGGGTATCATGTATCGACTGACACCTGGCAGAAGTTGCACACAGATCCTGTGCCCTGTTTCAGAGTACTGGGTGGTGCTGAGAGATATGCAGACCTCCATGCAGTTTTCAATCCACCACACTGTCCTTTCATCTAACTCACACTTCCTGAGCTTGCCTAAGAGTATGCTGTGGGAGACAGTGTCAAAAGCCTTGCTGAAGTCTAGGTAGACAACATCCTCTGCTCTCCCCTCATCTATCCATCCAGTCGTTTCATTGTAGAAGGCTGATTAGTTACACATGACTTCCCCTTGGTAAATCCATGTTGACTACTTCTGATAACCTTCTTTTCCTCCAGATGCTTAGAGATGGCACCCAGAACAAGCTGTTCCATCATCTTACCAGGGATGGACGTGCGACTGACTGGTCTGTAGTTTCCTGGATCCTCCTTCTTCCCCTTTTTGAAGACTGGAGTGACATTGGCTTTCCTCCAGTCCTCAGGCACCTCACCTGTTCTCCAGGAACTTTCAAAGATGATGGAGAGCAGACCAGCAATGACTTCTGCCAGCTCCCTCAGTGCTCATGGGTGCATCCCATCAGGACCCATGGACTTGTGGATGTCCAGTTTACTTAACAGGTCTTTGACTTGACCCTCCCCAGCCAAGGGAGAGTTTTCCCTGCTCCAGACTTTCCCTGTTTCCTGTGGAGTCTGGGGGTCCTGAGGGCTGGCCTGAGTAGTGAAGACTGAAGCAAAGAAGGCGTTCACTAACTCCACCTTCTCTGCATCACCTGTCACTATGGTACCCGTCTCATTCAACAGAGGGCCCACATTCTCTCTAGTTTTTCTTTTCCTTCCTATGTACTTGAAGAACCCCTTCCTGTTGACCTTGATATCCCTGGCCAGATCTAATTCCAAGGAGGCCTTGGCTTTCCTCATTTCAACCCTGCATACTCTGACAGTATTCTTATAATCTTCCCAAGTGGCCAGTCCCTTCTTCCACATTTTGTAAACTTCCTTCTCCCCCTTGAGCTTTTTCAGGAGCTCCCTGCTCAACCAGGCTGGTCTCCTGCTTCCTCTGCCAGATTTCTTGCTCTTAGGGATACACCGATCCTGACCTTGGAGGAAGTAATTCTTGAAAATTCACCAACTTTCTTGAGACCCCCTAACCTCTAGAGCCCTAACCCATGGAATTTCTTCAAGCAGTTTCTTGAAGAGATCAAAGTCAGCCCTCCTAAAGTTCAAGGCTGCATTCCTCCTAGCATACTGTACGGTTCTGGAATGTCTATACTCCTTTCAGCAACAATTTCCTTTATGTGAACATCCATGGTATCTGAACCTGATTAAACTTGCTTTTTACCTATTTATTTATTACAAAATACTGTCATCACCCCAGGACTATCAGACAGGAGAGAGGAAATGCTTCAAAACTAAAATGGTAATTGATAAATCTTAATTTTTTTCTCTGTTGATATTTTCTTGCTTTCAGGTTGATTCCTGTTGTGTTGATAGTATTTTATGGAATCACACCAGATTAATTTAATGCAAATCAGTTTTTCATTGCAATGGGAATGAAAAACTGTATGAAACCTGGGGGAAAAAAGCATATAATTTTTAATTTCACAAAACGTCACATAGAGTTCAAGTGAAGCTAGGAAAAACATTTTCAAACAAAGCCAATGTAACTGAACATCATGCAATTTTCTTTGAGTTACTTTTGGCAAAATAGTAGATAAGCAGTGTTAAACACAATGGTGATATTTTTTCCCAAATTAAGTATAAATGGTTGTTTTATTAAGTTTTAGAAAAGAATACAGAAATCAAAATGAAATTAAGAAGGAGAAGAAAATTTATTAAAAAAAAAAAAAAGTTCTTTTCTTCCCTAACTATAATTCTCACATATAGTTTGAAATGTATTTACCTTTGGTATTTGCCATTATAGATTAAACTCTGCAGGTTATACTGAACTGCCTGTAAAAGACAGGATATAAAATCTATTGCAAATAAATGTGTTAGGCTGAAGCTTCAAGAATGATCTTGGATAGCAAACTGTGTGTTCATTTTGTTCAGGATCAGATATGAAAAGATTGAAGTACAAGCTGGACTCCTCCCCCCCTAACCAACCAAATAGAAAAAGCTAGTGAAGTTTGGTGTTACAGGGGAGGGAAAGTGATATGGAAAATTCCTATTGCTGACATGGACTTCAGTGTTCAGGCACGCTTATGACAGGAAATAAAAAGAAACACTTCTTTTTGAAAGAAGAGAAAAGAAGTTCTCAGCTTCTGCAGTTCACTCAAAGGATTTCACTCAGGAAAAATCAACAAAACTTCTTTTAGCTGGTCCTGTGGGACCGTCCAGAATCACAGCAATGCATCTGATAGGGAAAACAGAGACTGCAAATCTAGGAATTTTGTCCCCTGTAAAATTCCCCTTTTTCATACACATGTCAGTAGACTTGCTTGAAACCATGAGACTAGACTATCAGTACTGTGCTGCATCTCTCTTCTCACCTTTCAAATATAAAAAGACAGCCTAAGAAGAACAGAAAGTTGAATAACTGAACATGGTACACAAACCTCAAAAATCAAGGAGGAACCTAAAGACTAGGTACAATGCTAGGCCACCCAGGATTGGCTGACTAGGAACAATCACAAAGCTCCTTCCCACGGATTTTGCAATTCTTTATAATGTAAGAATTTTGAACAGGAAAGCAGACTTTCCATACCTGTCATTTAGTCAGTGTGCTGTGAATGACACCAAATTACATGGAACCGCAAAGAGGATGGAGTTAATGGAGGAAGAACAGCTGAATTAATAAAGAATGCAAGTATGAGTGGGAGGTAGTTTCTAAGCACAGTAGGAAGTCTAAAACACATCTTGTTTTCCCTAATTGGATGAAAAATAGATCACTCGTGCATGCCCCATGCTGGTTTTCAAAACACTTGTACTGAAGCCCAATTTACCTTTATGGACTAATCAGGAGAAAAGAGTTTGCAGAAAACTCCCTTCAAAATACAGCATGGAGAGAGACAGAGACAGATCTTCAATGTATGTAAAAAGCAAAGTACCTATTGCAGTCAGTGGAACTCTGCTAGAGAATCTGGATGCTAAAATTAACTGTCTTTTCTGGCTATCCTAGTTAGCAGGTTTCTGTTGTAAGCTAGAGTACTTCCCTCTAAGAACTCAGGACACTCTTGGTGGGCTGTGCGTTATTGGTGGTAGCCTTTAGGGTGGGCTCAGTGAGGGGTTGCATGAGGCGCTTGAATGTCTTTGGAGGTATTTTATGATTTATCTTTACAGGGACTTCAGAAAAGATGAACTGGCTACAAGCTTTATTTGAATTTACTTGTATAGTAATGCTCCTTACATTTACCTCAGTGCCTTTCCCATTCATACAAAAGGAGTAAAAGCAATTTGTTAAGGCCATAACTGGTCTAAACTGGGAATGTCATCCTGTGCCACTAGGCTAGTCACCTCTGCTGACCACTTGCTACCAGAACGTGGAGGTAATGACTGTATTACCTCAGGGCAATGATACTGCTCAGGTTAAATGGCTGGCACAAAAGAAAGCCATCAAGCTTCCTTGAGAAAGAAGAGAGGAAGGCTCTGTGTTAGGACAGACAGGTAGCAGGGAAACAGTGGTGGTGGTGGTAATTTTGCAGTTGCCTTTTTCTGAGGAAAGTCGGGGTTTGCCCTACAGAAGGGGGCCTTTGAGCAGTTGGAGGGAAGGAGATCCTTAACAAAGTTTCTACAATAGCTCTTGTTCTTGAAGACTGTCTCTGGGGAGCTCCTGTTGAAAGCCAAGTGGACTTTGACCCATAGTCATGGCCTTTTCTCTTTTGGTCCTCATTTGCTAAAGAAATACGCTGTAGGGTCTATTCCTATGTCTAGACTTGAGCAAGCAGCCTGGGTTACCACTGTGCTCCCTCCACCCCCTTGTCTTGGCACTGCCTTCCAGGTAAGAGAATGTATCTCCTAAACTGAGTTCTTCAGATGAATTGTCTGTGCTCAGATTGCCTTCGTTGCTTGGCAGACATAGGTACCATTGCCCATATGGAAGGAAAAAGAAGGTATGAATACAACTTTCATATTCTTCCAGCAAATTTCACTATTCTGACAGGTAGTAAATGAGGAAGGAGTGCCTTGAAGAACTTCTCAAGTTTTACAACAAAAATAAAAACTTAAATTAGAGGTTTGTTGACCTAGGAGTAAAGAGGAGGGATAAACAAGGGGAAGAGTCAGTGTTTGGGTTTTGGTTGTGTTTTGTTTTTTTTTTTTTAATTTTATAGTAATATACATTGGCGATCACTCTGCAGAACCCAAATGTGTCCCTAGATATTGATAAGACTAATTTATAGGGATGTTGTGAGTCTCCCCTAAGTGATTTCCACCTAGCTGCTGAATCCTGATCCATACTACCATTTGTGTTCCTGTGCTGTCTGCCTTAGAGCATGGAACACCCAGCTGACATGAATAGTGTGCAGGGCTGGTGGCAAGAACTCAACAGAAATTACACTCAAAAAAGTCTTGTAAAGTCTTTCACTTGTGTGACTGGGATGAGTTCTCATGGATGTCTCTGCAAACTGTTCCTTTGATACTGCCATAGGGGAGTTCTGAATGGAAATCACGGTACACAAAAAAAATGAAGTATTAGTGTTCTGGGTTTCATTTTAACCCATAAGGGTTTTTATGCCAATGTTGATGGCAAAACCACTAGACTAATGAGTGACTGTACTTCCTCACAGTGGAGATTTAAGGAAGGATAAGTCTGAGAAATTCTTCCTAGTGTAGACAACATTATGAACCATGGTTAACTCTTTGCTTGGAAATAGATTTGACTATTGTACATCTTCAAATCTGTATAAAGTATGGAAACAAAACATCCAAAAATTACATTAGTTTCTGGCTCATCATAAATAGCAGAACTTGATCACAAATCTTCTATCAAAATGAATTCTCCACAGAAAATGTGTTCTCTGTAGAACTGGCAATACTTTGATTTTATCAACATTTTATTGTCTTTTTTATTTTTTTCATCAAAAATATTTTCCTCATGTAAAAAAGACTGAAAACTTTTGGTAAAAGCTTAAGTAGAGTCATGGGAAGAATTTATTTTTAATTAATTTTATAAAATCCTATAACCAATGTGACTGGAAAATGCACATTAAGAAGCAATTAGACAGTATTATGCAAAAATTCATTCCACAGCACTCTTTCTGACATAGCTAGCAGAAACCAGAAGAAATGCTTGGATGTACATATCAATTCTTTGCTTGGTTAGTCATGCCTGAACCTGAAAATCAGAGCTCATGGACAAATATCTATGAATTCAACCCTTACAAAATAACCGTATTTAGAACTGTATCCAAAATTCAGTGAAATTCTGTTAATTCCTCTGTTAACTTACTATGTGAAAATTTACAAATGTATTTTAGAAAGACCAAGAGGGGGTTTTCTTTGTGTGCTTACAAAATTTAAAACCAAAGGATTGCAAAATTTCCTGTTTAAAGTAATTGCACAGAAAAGTCTTTACCTAAAACATGTAGTTTCAAGAATTAGCGTTTTCTGATGAGCAACAACAACAAAAATGTTTATGTGCATAATACCTGGCTAGCCCTAAAGAATGCTCTTGCTGCTGATAGGAATGTGCGTGTGAGCATGTGTGTGTAAGTGCACAAAGCAATCTGTGCACTTTTGAAATCGATACAAACCATTATTCTCAGTACGAAAGTATCAGCAAATAACAGCCTGTATTCAAGGTAGTTTTCAAAATAATGAACCTTTCCCTGAAGCAGGAGGGAATGATAATATTTGTCTGATTCTGAATAGTATATTAATTGGAAACTTACTGTTTGCAGTCATCAGAGCTTTGTTGCTCCTTGATGACTATGCTGTCCATCCCCACTCGATTCAATCGGTTGTCAAGAAGAAGTTGCAGTCTTTCTTAGAAAGGCCAGCTGGTGTGAATGTAACCCTGCTGTGGAAAGCTGAATTCCCTGTGAAATAAACCTGTTCTTTTTACTTCCATGGGATTTTTGTGATTAACTTTCAGTGACTGTTTCTATGGTGAGCAGCTCGTTACACAGGTACATCAGCCATCTCTGCAGTCTCTGCTGGGATGGAGGCATAATGTACACCCAGCAGGGGAAGGGAGCTGCAGCATCTTCTAATGTATTGTCTGGCTTGGGACTATCAATGGATCATGCTGCCTTTTGTGAGATGTACCACAGAGAGAATTTGCCAGTGAGGCAGGAATGGCCAACAGTGTATCGATTTTACTCACTATCCTAAAGAGGTCTGTAGCATGGCATCCACAATGAAAATGTGGTGACCTTAGATCTATAATTCTCATATTTTGCATTGTTAAAAGTGCTCTTTCAGGAGCTAAACAGATGACTTTCTACCTTGACGTTGATACAGAATTCCTTATTCACTGTCTTTTCTGGCCATACCCCTCTTGCCTGCAGTGGAACTCCTCTCACACAGAAAATAAAATTCTTAAGGATTTTATTGTGAAACCTCATTTTTTTCTTAGATCAAATGAAAGAAAATAGCATGCTGCAAAGCTACTTCTTGTGCCTTTTTACATTCTGTGGTCAGACTCCCCACTGAATCCTGTTTCCCTTTCCGCTAATTTTAGCAGAGGAAATAATATGAGGCATAATCAAGGAACATCTTTCAATAGAAAGCATATTTCGTTAATTAACAGATTCATCTATGAGGGAACAGGGATTTACTTTTGTGGCTATTTCTGTTCAAACAATTTCTTTTTTATGCTCCAAAAGCATGCTATAGCCTTCTTCCATTGTTACGTATCAGACTGGCCAACTAATTTGGCATCTAATCTGTTTCTTTTGTTGCTTTACCTCTAGATTGCTACAATGTTACATTACAATTTGTTGATCCTTCTCTGAGGATACCTAGAATGTCATTTATGTATTAAATAAATTAAACCCATCCAAACCTATTAAGTTTTTATAGAGATGTCATTTTTGTCAAATTCTTTTTTTCTACTGAAATAACAGACCCAGTGTTGCCAAGTTTCTTGGCAAAGGGAATTAAATTCATCAAAGCCCATACTATGTCTTTTAATTGTCGGACCTCTGTTCTCCTATACAGAAAAGTAACAGTTTAGAAATACTTTCATCTTTTCGAGTAAGATGTTTTCAAACATGAACAGCATGACTATTTCGTCTGGCAGGGGATCAACAAACTTCTTCAAAGGCATCAAATCAAAACATGCTGATGAAGCTTTTGAATTTCTGTTCTGGCACAGTTCAGGCAAATGTGAACATTCAACATTCAAAACCATTTTAGAATTCAATATGCCACTTGTTGCTCATGTGCCCAAGATTTCTATAATAGATAGTCTCTCAAATACCAGCTCTTTCAAGGTTTTCTGACTCGCTTGATTTTGGAGAAGTCTTAATAATTCAGTGTGGGCAGTTTCTTCCATCTTCGTTTCTTCTTTATCTCCTGTACAAAAGGACGGGAGATGAGACACGCCAGAGAGAATTGTGAAAGGAAAATTTCTTTGTATTCAAATGTTTTTATAAATGTAAAGCTATTGACTTTTTACCAAGTAAATCAAGCACCAATTGCAAATATCCTAATAACATCTCTTTCACAGGTGCACGGGATAAGAAAACAAGCAGCATATTTCAGAGTAGAATGGACGCAAATGACAACAGACTCTCTATAAAATGAAGCATAGTCCTCTAAACATCCATTGCTTGTGATATTCAGTTCATAAATGGGGGCTGAAGGTGGTCAGAAATACTGAGAAAAACATTCCTGTCTTGCTGTATTGAGGTTTGGATGCCTGACAGTTCTCCTAAATCCTAGGGCGACCCCGTCCTTCACCTCACAGCGAAACTTCACAGTTACTATTCTTACAGTTGCCTAAACTTTAGACACATGTAACATTTTTCACTTGGTATTTCTCATTAGTTTAAACTTTAGTATCTGTATCAAGAAAAGGACTTCTGTCTCTTTTACTGCAGTTCTGTTTTTTCTTTTTCTTTTTGAGAACCATGTGTATTTTTGAGATGCCAGCCCTCACAGGATAGTTTGGAGCACTGGGTTTCCTGTGGATGTAGGTGTTTGGAATTCTCTATCAGTCCCAATCCAGCCACAGGTGAGAAGAGTCCTGTAGCTAGTCTGAATCTCCCTTGAGATGTTTTCATCTCTTTCTCTTGTCCTTGAAAGGTGTTTAGGTGCTTACTTTGCAAAAGCTATTCTCTCCTCCCACTTGGATAGAATCCAAAAAGGTGGGTGAATCAACAGCAAAAGATGTCAGCATCAATATCAGGTATATCTCAAAGTGTCTCATTTCTACCTGAAATTGGCCAGGTATGTTTGTTGATGTCCTACTGATGATTTATGTGCATATTTTAAAAACCTGAAAAGCCTAGGGAAATATTTCAAAGCCTTACTTGCCGCAATAGCGATGAGTCATCGTGGTGAGTATTGATAGAACAGTGAGAGCTTTTATACAAGTGTAGTCTCTTAACATTAATAGACATTTAAAAACTGTAGCTTAAAACCTTCCTGGATCTCAGTACTTCATTAACAGATTAGAAATTAGATCAGGGTGAGAATGGTGTGGATTTGAAAGGAAGGTAGGGACTATGGAGAGGAGAGCATTCTTACCACTCTTCTGATTGCCGGAGAAGGTTAGGAAGAAGTACAGTCTGAAATGTTGGTCCTTTCCCCAAATGGAAGGTAATAACCTGTGGTAGCAGCCCTACCTCTGGATTCCTCAGACTTCCTCCCTCCTCAGCAACTCGGTGCTTCCTCCCTTAACCCTGCCATCTCTGTATACCTGCTACCTCCACAAAAATATTCCAGGGTCCCTTTTTTTGAACCAAGTATTTTTGTTATCTTCAGGGGATGGTGGGAAGGACTATTCAGTGATATCTGTGAGACTATAAGATGACAGGGAAATTAACACCATAATCTTACATTTAATTCGTAAATTGCACATAACCTACTCAAAATGAGTGTTGGGTACAACAGGGGGCTGGGGAATATTTCAGTACATTCAGGAAATAGGCAATATTGATGTTTTCTCTAGATATTACTTTTAGAAATTCTGGCACTTGTCTTGCAATAAGGTATAGCTTTTTAATTGTTTGATAAAGACAAAAGTTTCAGTGCTGCTTCACAGATTTATACTCTGCTCTGTCATATTGAGAACAAGAAAAACTCATAATCCAACCAGAGTATTTCAATGTTGAAATCTTTATTCATCAAGGGTTTGGACACAAGTCTTTTTTTGTTTTATAACCACATGCTACAGTTGTGATCTCTAGGATTAATTTTCCTTTCATATTGTTTTATGGATCTATTTTGAAAGCTTGAAAATGGCGCATTATTTCAAATGAAAGAGTTTCAGGTGTCATCATTTGAGATAGCTCTTGTCCCAAAAAGCTTGTAATTCACAGAGCAGATCCTCCTCCACAAGAAACTGGCATTTTTGTTCAAACTTTCTCCTTTAGAGGATCCTGAAAGAGCAGCCACCCCTGCTTGAGTGGCCACATGAGGAAATATATATGCTAGCTTTCCAGACACAAATAGGAAAAAAGGTGAAATGACTGCTAGAAGAGACAGACTTTGACTTTCTTTTGCCAATTAAAAAAAAAAAATTCCTTTTCATGGTTACATTTCTCTATGAAAGCCTAAAAACCACATATTTCTTTTCCTGGGAAAGAACAAGTTATTTTGTTGTGCTTCTACATTGTTTCAGTTCCCACAACCATCCTTTGTCCTCCTGTATCACGGCTCATTCTTTGTGTTCGTCTCTGCCCTCTCAATAGATGATAAAAAATGACTCATTTATCATTCCAATGAATGAGTCGGTTAATCTGAACACTGTCTTTCAGGATGCTAAATAGAGAATACTTATTTATAGGCATCAAGTAAGATTTTTAGAAACTATATGGGCCATGTCCAGATAACTTAAGGAACTAAAGGTGTGTGTTTTGTGAGAACTGACAGCATTTCTCACCTCCTGGATCTGGATGTGACCCTGTTAGGCTGTACCCTAACTCAGTATCAGAATGAGATCTACACATGTTCTTTCCTCTCACCTCATCAACTTGGTTTCCATGGGAAAGAAACTCAAGGGCTTGAAAGGAGTCATGGAGGGCTCCTATATGTCCCTGATGGGTACAAATAGAGAGCAAGACTACAGAAGGTGCCAAGAACTCCTGTTCTTTTAAGGAAAAGGAAAAGGCTTTAGATAGAATAACGCATCTAAGCCTGGTGGTGCAGACCAGTGATCTGGGCTGTGGGTGCCTAATGTCAGGGTCACCTAAGGGCCAAGGGGGCCACGATGTGTGCACTTTAACTTTCCCATGCACCTGAAGGTTTGCTTCTGCACAGATACAGAAGCTTCACAGGACTCTGCAGCTTGCGCTGTCATTCTTGCCAAAGCCCAGCTTTCAGAAACTATGACAACTTCTGTATAAATCCTGTTTTTATATTGTAGATGAAATAGCTGTTGGCTATCACATACCAAACGCCTTCTCCCAAGATTACATATTTTTTCCCCTGTTTTATCTCCCATGATTTGGTCACATAGCATAAGATCATTTAAGTGCATGAGCAACACCGCAGTTCATGCTGCATTACAGTAAGACTTACTCTGTGAAAGGATGTGGGAGAGAAGATTAAAGTAAGGACAGAGTTGTATGTGGAGGATGCAGGGCAAATAGGAATTAAAATCTTGATTCTAGGATTCCCTGTGTGTTGTAATAAAATATGGCAGTCTATTGGATTAGGGCGATAGGAGCTATTGAAATTAATCCCTGCAGGCAGGAGAAAAAGTTTTCTGAGAGAATGGTTTGATTCCAAGAGTAAGGAGCTCTCTTTCTTTCATAGTACAGACAGGAGCTCTTCCCGTGCCACCAAGCAAAAGTCCAAACTATTAAGGAAGTGGTGGAGCTTAGAAACAAGCTTCGTTCGTCCTCCCACCTCACCCCCTCCCCCCCCACCATGTTTTCAACTGACTGTGATTAAGTAATTTTATGATTTTTATTTTAATCTGTCCAAAGTCTTTTAGGAACTTGGGTCCCATTCCAATGCCCACAGGGATTTTACTGTTCCTTAAGTGTTCTTAATATTTTTATTCTATGGAGTTAATGATGGCAGGAATACAGGAGGAAGAATTAAAAGAGAATTACATTTGGCCATTTTCAAAATTAGCAATTTCTCACTAAATCATTGTTGAATTAGGAAAGTCTTTTTTAGTTCAGTGTGAAATTATAGTAAATTTAATGGATGATGAAGTCTTTGAATTCAGAAAAAATAAACTAGCTCTGGCATATGAATCATGGGGGAGACTTTCCTAAGTGCTCTATGATGAACTGAAACTGACCTCATTTAATCTTACTGAACATTTTGGAATGTTCAGGAACATTTTGGGTTTTATTTTAGGGGAGGGAGAGAGCTATTTCTTGCCTGTTCTTGAAAGGGACAGGTGAAAAACAGTAGCTCTACTTGTTTATTTTTGGATCTGAAGATGCAAGTGCACAGTTTCTATAGATACCACTGGGTAATCCAGCAAATATGCAGGCTGCTCTGTGTAGAGAGTTCAAACGCGAGACTGGCCAACCTGTTCAGGAAGGCTGCAAACCTCCCTTCTATGCTACCTTTATGACTCACGCTTTGAGAAGCATCGTTGTATGGAAGTTTTCAGATGTTTATTCCAAAAGCAGCCAGCTAACCTCCCCAAATTAATTTCATTCTGCAAATTTCAGCATGCTGAAATGTATCACCATCCTCTGTTTCAAAATGAACAGAGGATTCAAAGCAATTTTATAACTGCTTCTGAATGCCCATGTTTGAAAGAGATCATAGGAAGGAGGCTTTTTTATTGATTAAAATGTGCTGCTTTTTCTTTCTTCTCCTTAATGCCACTATGTCACCTCTGAAGTCTAGGTTGGTGACTTAGGGAAAGTGCGTGACCGGGAAACACAAGTGAGGCAACTTTGAAATCTATCTGCCCCCGGGCTCGAAATATTTCTCTGCTGATTGGAGCAGGAATGGAGGGTGGGCTTGTTCTGCACTCCTACTGTGTAAGGGAAGAGCCACCATACAACAATGAGCAAGAAGAGTACAGGGATCAACTTCTGCGTTGCTACTCAGGCATTTTTTTATTGAGCCACAAGTTCTCTGCAAACGCTGAATTTGTATCTATGGGAAGGATAAAGTCCACAGGTGGTTACAGTCAGTGTTGGGACTGAAGGAATGACATTGTGAGGATGCCATGCTCATTTGGTCCTTTCCCTGTCCAGTTTTCTGTGCGTAAGTATTGAAAATGTATCTCCCAGCCTTGTAGATCCTATTAGAACCGAGAATTGGGCCAAATTCCTGCCATCATTAACAACAATAACCACAGAAAAGAAAATATTGGCAAATACCAATTTCTAAGTTTTGCAGTTGGAGTTTACTTGATAGTGGATGAGTGCATACAAATACAGCTGAGTCCTCCACTGGTTATTTGTTCTTAGAGGTGTAACAGTTACAAACATTGCTTTCTGACAATGTAACTAGCATTAACCAAAATCAGAGGACACTTTAAAAAGCAGAATTAATACATTGTCTGTTACAAGCATGCCGTTTTAACTAGTCCTTTTTTAATATGTAAACTCGTTTTGAGAGCTGGCAAAAATCAACTCAGACAGGACTTCCTAGAGCAAAAGATAATGAGGAATCAATCACATTTTAATTTTCTGTCTTTTTTAAATCCACGATGATGTTATGCATTTTTGAAAATCAGAGATTTACTTGGTTTTCCAAGAAAAAAGCTGCATATGTATTTTTCCAGTTAAACCAGCCTAGCAGTATTTCACCTTTTTACATAATAAGAAAGTGAGGCTGAGAATGTTTACTTCAAGATTAATTAGCTAATTGATCTCCATTGCCTTTGTCTTATGTCTTCCTTATTGCTTTTGCACCTTTCATGTGCAAATTTATCTTTGGCATAAATACATTGGCCTTCAGCCAAGTTCTCTCACAGATTTCTATTGAATCTTTCAATTTAAAGGAACTTGTAAGCAGTCAGAAATTGTACAGGATACCTCCAAGAATAAATCAGATATTGTACTCAAAAACTGTCGTGATTCAATAGGGAGTTGTCTCTCCTCCATGAGAGATTTGAAAAGTTCCTCACTAAATTTTCGACTCAATGATAATTTCCTCTAACAACTTCTTCAATTCTCCCTTATTTTCCAAGGTTAAAGGATAACTACATGATACTCTGAGCCCATAAACCAAGAAAAGCAACAGTTTTCTACACTTATCAACTCATGAATGTAATTATTATGATATACAGAGCAGTTTCTCTCAATTTCACCCAGGGCTGAATGTCCTAGGGACCCAAAATATGCTAAGAGATCATTCAGTAGCAGAGAAATGGCCCTGAGAATACCTCCTGAACTGGAAATGGCAGCAGGTCTCCTGGTGACCAAGCAATTTTTCCTTCTGAATTTTCTGCCCAATTGGTGCAAAATGGCAGAACAGTAGCCTGTTCCTTTGGCTAATTGCGACAGAGCAGTGATTTATAGTAGCATATTTAAATGCATACCTTAATTTGTACAGATATAATACTTGGCTACCACAGTGCTGTTTCTGTTGTGGATCAGGACAATAATCCTGACTCATCCATATCAGTGACATTTCCAAACTTGTGAACTGTTCAGGAGTTAACATCCTATTCAGAATTTGACAACTGGGGAGTCGAGGCTGACAGTTGCCATCCCTTCTATGTGGTGCCCAAGGCTAGGATTTGTCTCTGGTTTCATTTATTAGTTATATAACCCACATGCTATTTTTGAGCTATTAAAAAGAAAAAAAAAAAGAAAGAAAAAAAGAAGAAATAAGCCAATGTAGAGAAACAGAAATTCCCATCTGGAAATTGCCCACCAGGTAGCTACATGCAGTGGACTGATGTTTACATGCATGTATTAATTTTCATTTAAAATGTTCGTGCCAGTGAAAATGGAGCCAACGAAGCCTTTTAGGGTTATGTAACAATGATAAATGTACTGCAACAGTTCCAGGCGAGCACGGGGCCCCTGAGATTTATGGGCTGTTTGTATCTTTTTTTTTTTAACCTCTTAACTAGGAAAGCTCAGCTACAGAGCAGCATCTGTATTTTGCAACGTGATCTTGCTTATTTTTATCTTATGCTTTAGTTTGGACGGCCTGAGCTGTGTCCAAGTGCTGAGGTGAATGTGAATCTTAGACACTATCAGCCACCACCCGATTTCCAGTTTATTCACTTACATTAGTAAAGAGTGAGGAGAGGAACACACGCAGTGCCACAAGCTGTGACAGTCTGAGACCCACATTCTTGCCATTATTAAGGTAGCACCTAAGGCTACTTTTGGGGGGAGTAGTGAGGGCAACAGCAGGAAACAGGGAGGTATGAAGCCGAGTTGTTTAATAGCAAGGTGGAAAAATGTTTTTAAACTGAAAGACAGCAGATTTAGATTGGATGCTGCAGGAAAGTTCTTTGCTTGAGGGTGGTTGGAACAGGCACTGGAACAGGTTGTCCAGAGAAGTTGTAGATGCCCCATCCCTGGAAGTGTTCAAGGCCAGCTTGGATGGGGCTTTGAGCAACCTGGTCTAGTGGGAGGTGTCCTCGCCCATGGCAGGGGGGTTGGAACTACATGATCTTTAAGGTCCTTTCCAACCCAAACCATTCTGTGATTCTATGATTCCATAAAATCAAACAAAGCATAGGTGGTCCCATGCACATGGCACTTCTGCTGGCTGCTCCCTGTGCCACTGTCTGGGAAAACAGTCCCCTTTGCCCTGAGCTTGCTATCGGTGAGGTGCAGCCCTCACCCTCTGCCAGGGCATCCCCTTTCCTCTATACACAAAGAGCTTTGTTCTTTGGTTCTGTGAGAGATACCGTGGCATTGTTTAGAAACCACTGCCCTGGCAGCCCATGGCTCTGTTCCCCACCAAAGGGTGGCAGAGACAGGCAACACTGTGGAGGGGAAGGAAAAAAAAAGCGATAAAAGGAATGAAATAGGGAAGAGGGAAAAGCCTGTGAAGCAAAGTCTGGTTTTCACAGGTGAATTAAGTTTTCTTCATCCCAGTGCAGCTGACAGGTGTCGTTCCCCTGTAGGATTAGAGAAGGACTCAGGCTCTCAGCAGGTGCCGCAGCTCGGCTCTTCTCTGGTGGTGGGCCTGCAGTCCTTCACTGATCACAAGTACTGCCTCACCAGTGGCCGTAAAAATAATTATTGTATGTGAAAACTGAGAAGATTTTCCCCTTGTGAAATTTTTGTACAAGTTAACATAAGTTCCATTAGGTTTTGCTCCTTAAAATGAAAACTTTGGAGATGATTTAAACTTGGGTTTTTCAGCTGTTTGTCAGTTCTCTGGCTGAAAACACTCTAGGGAATATGTAGGTCAGGTTACCCAGTTTAGGGTTTGGGTTGTTTGTTGTAAAAGAAATAAAATGTAAAAGGCAGAGCCAGCAGAGCAAGTCACCTTGCCTAAAATCTGCCTGTCGCTGCAAGATACAACTGAAAACCAGAAACATTTCAGTTTTGTCAGCAGAAGAACCTATGCATTATCTGTTACTGAAACTAACATTTTTTCACTCTACCTAATGATTAAACAAAGATGATAGCAGTAATAGAGCACTATCAGCTGAAAACAACTTTAAAATGTAGATTCCACAAAACTCAGTCTCAATCATCAATACAGACATAACTGTTTTCAGAGAAGAGCACAGCACTTCAGCATGATGAAAATTTGAATCAGATTTTCAGGTTCAATTGCTTCATTATTTTGCTTTCTTTTCATCACTTCTACCTATAGATCGTAGCTCAGATTTTCAGTTGAGCATTTTTGTGTGTGCAGTGTAATATGAGCGCTTTCAGTTTGACAAATGGGTTTTCTGCATACTTCCATACAGTACGTTAACTATCTTGCTGCAGGCCTTAATGAAATCATCAGTTTTGGTTTGTTTTATTTTGCTTTATTCTGTCATATTGAATGGAAGACTGAATTATCTAAGCTGCGAAAACTCACACTTCAGAGTGATTAAACAGTTTACTTTTACATAGATCTAGACCTAGATCTAGTTACAAATATAGATATGTAGATTCTAAACTGGGTTTTCATGACAACTGATTGAATATTCATGTTTTAAATACATTCAATTATGAGCACAGTTTTTGCATTATTTTTGCTCAAATACAGTACTTTTGTGAAATATCACCAGAGCACTTTCCAGAGAAAACTTGTTATTCTGTGGGAAGACTTTGCTCTTTTGTACCCATCCAACATGCAGATAAGACCCACTATATGTTCTGGTCAATTCCTGCGCCGTCTTCCCTGCTCAGCAACAGGGAAATCAAACAGAAATTGTCAATAATGGAAAGTCTAAGCAGAACCGTAATTATGATGTGTTTCATTTTCTTATCTAATATTTCAATATGTCTGACTTTTCTTTAGAGCTCTAAAATATATATTCTATGGCTTTTTGGAATACACAGCTAAAATGAAATCACTTTGAAACAGAAAGAATCGGCTTAAGTTAAAAAGCTGGATTTTTGTACACAACACAAACAAGATAAAGGAGAGCTCGAGGTTATATCCTGCACTTGGGAAGTATTAATATTATTTAATTTATCTCCATGAAATAGCCTGTCTAGTTATTTCAATTCACTAACTGTTCTATCTGAAATGCACTCTGGTGGTTGGCCACAGGCTGTGACAAAAATTTGGCAACCCATCTGTGCCACGACCTGCAGCTCAGTCTGGCAATTTTAATAGTATGTACTGAGTTGCTTCTAGTTAATTCAGACTGTTTTTCATGTCACTGCCTACAAATCTAAACACTGTGTGCCATATGTAGAGAAAAAAATTAACAAAAGAACCCTCAGAGCCTAGCATATCTTTTAAAAATAACAGCCTGTGAAAGTGGTGGTCTAAGGAAAGTGGGTTTTTATCAGGGTAAGGCAGCCTGGCTCTAAGCCATGTTATAATGGCATGGCCTGCCTAGAGGTAGAAATCTTTTGGCAATTTCCAGCGTCTTTAGAACCATCAGTCTGATATGTATGACAGGGTAATTTGCATAATTTTGTGGTGATGTTGCATACAGCTTGTTTTTTTTAAAGCGATAAAAGAGTTCTTATTCCGTTAGCTGGCTTGTTCCCTGAGAAGGGAAGCAGCCAACTCAGCAAGTGGCACCCATACACAGTGGATGTCGGAGTATGCTGTCAGTGTTCACACCTGCGTGACAGTGGCTTGAAATCTGTATATTTCTAATAGCCTGGGTTTGTGGGTAAGACAGGGGCTGGTTCAAAATGCAGATGTTGGCCGCAAGAAAACTTTTCTCTTTGTGGAAGAGTTAGAAAGAAAAATAATATACAGGCAAACGCATGCAATGTGAGATTTGGGATGGCTGCCTCCTCCCTGCTTTTGTTTGTGCTGGGTTACAACAGCGTTTCTGTTGGTATGCTGTGGTCACCTCTCCAGAGAGAGCAGCAGAGAGGAGCTGAATCACAGCAGTCATACAATGCTCTCAGGAGAAGCAAACCGGTGGGGAAGAACATTCATAGCAAAGAGTGTGAATGAGGACAGAAAGAAAACAAACAGTGTTTATGATGAGGCACGACAGAAGCCAAACATAGCGGAAATATTCGGTATTTCTGCTGACACTTCTTGGTTTTGGTTCAGCTTCAAAAGAAAGAAATCTCACAAGAAAAAATAGCAACCTTGACAGAACAAAAGGGGAAAAAATGATTTAGCTGAAATCAATTTCACATCCGATAATTTAGGCAGGGATTTTGAACAGCCCATATTTATATCTTGCAGGTACTGCAGAGCAAATGTATGATCAGTGAAGCAGTTTACCTATAGTTTTCAGGTAATATGAGTGCCTCACAGTGTTCAGTATTGTTCGACTTAGATAGCAAGAACACTTTACAAAATAATTCTATTCTGTCACGTAACTCCAACACTGGAGGACACAAGGGACTCCTTCAGAAAACCCATAGGTATGTTTAAATGGGTCCTACCCTGCCCTCGTCCCAGAGTTTGTGCACATGCAAATAATTCAAGCCTTGTTTACATTACTGAAATAAAATACGTTTATAATGCATCTTACTACTGAAAGTCATGTAAACATTGTGAATCGTAAGACGTGCAACACAATTAAACATGCAGGCAGGTGTTTTTTAAATATTCACGAACAGTTATGCAGCAAGTTTAATTTAAAAACTACAACGCTTTCTCTAGATCTCAGCCAGGTGCTGGGAAAGGAGTTGGCAGGTAGCAGGAGCAGACTTTTCTCAAGAAAATTCAGGTATAAACAAAATTTTTCAGGGAAATGAGTTCTTTGGTGGTCAGATAGTCTTTGAAAATGCCTCATGCTAAATGGATTCACTGCAGTGTATATCTGACTACATACTTGCAGTGGAAAAATAAATGTAGGAAATACAGATTTTGTCTGGATTGATAGTGTTATAGGAATACTTGTTTCCTATTTTTTTGTTTCAGTCTAAGTACACAAATCCATACAGTGCAGTGGAAATTCAACAGTCATAAAGTTATCAACTTTATGATAGAAAACTTTTCATGACTATGATACAGCATAAAAGAATCAAAATTCGCCAACGCCTTTGCACAGTGTGTGGATTTTCTAGTCTAAATATAGTCAGTTCTCCGATGCCACACCTTGAAGCTGTGAATAAGTGCTGAAACTTGATAGTGCCAGACTAGATTTAAGCTTTTGGTAGAAATAACGAGCTAAATGCCCTTCTTATCTTAAAATACTGCATGAAAAACAATTCTGTCACAGAAACCTGCCTTTGTAGGCTTTGCCCTCAATAAAGCCCTAGTCCCTGCAGCTCCCCGTTCACAGCAGCTAATTTTGGAATGAAAGGATGGGAGTATTGGGACAGTGCTTTCAAGCAGACTATCAGGGGTTTGGTTTCCTGGCATGCCTCTGAGGCACAGGTCTTCTTGCAATTCTCTTCTGGTGCCGAGAACAGGTTGGAGGAATTTTCAAGCTTTACTCATCCAGGGCAGTAAATTCACTTCACCCTGCACAACCACGTTGCAAGCATGACCACCAAAACCAGCTCAGAGAGTTTGAAATGACACATGCAGACTTGAGTGTTGCTGGCCAAAGGATGGGTGGCCACAGTGAAGCTAGTTTTCATGAAAGCAAGTAGAGGAGGAGTTGAGATGAGTAGTGGAAACTGGTTTCTTGTTGTTATCACTCTTAGAGGAACAGTGAGAGTTGGTCACCACTAAAGATAAACAGGACTTCCTCATCTAGCAGTAGTTATACAGTCCCATCTCCAGCTTGAGGCTCTAATCTGGCTTTCCAAGGCTTTGGCTGAAACAAAATTGGAGTGTCAAAATAGCAGTGGAGCCTGCTTTCTAATAGGTGATGTAGGCAATGCCTACTCTGCCTGTGCCCAAAGATAGGCTGGGCCACCATGGTGGTCTATAGGAGTCAAAGGATCTCCAGGCCTTCAATTCTGACCCCATCTTCCATTTCTTGTGCTGTGGAGGAGCACTGCAGCATTGCATGCCTCCTTGCACGAAAGCATACCTTTCAAAAGCCTTGATGGAAGCCTCATTAGGGTCACAGAGGGAAGGAGACGTTGCATTTCCTAAACATAGGTAGAATGAGGTTGGAGAATCTAGTTCTTTACACTGTAAAGCCTTTGCAAGTGCTGACTTTCATGTATCTCTGCTTTCTGTAGTAGTGTGTGGATTTGCAGTTCTCCACAAATAACAATAGAATATGTCAGTGCAAATATTTGCCTTCATTTTGCATCCAGCATGAATTAAGGACACTATGACATACTCAGATCTTAATTCTCAGCTCTGGTTTCTTTAATTAGAATTTGCCATCTGCAGTGCATTAAAAACACCCCATTCAAATATATTATTCCAGAAATAGAAAGACAGTGTAGATATGTTTTAAACCAAAGTGAATTGTAGCTTAAATGTAAGGCAGCACATTAACTACACTAAGCACCATTTCAAGCTCAATATTTATAATATTTCAATTGTTTATAATAGTATTCTACATTAATTCATTTTCTAATTTGAAACTGCTATATTTTTGCAGTCCTTGGGATTAGCAAATGTTGAGTTGCAAAGTTGCTACAGTTGATTGTTGCTGGGGTCCTAGACAGGTGTTCTGAATAAAGAGCAGGTAAGGAAGGGGGAATGACCTTCAGCTTCCTTGGAATTTCAAGCATTTCTTCAAATTTTAGGGGAGTTTAGTACTTAAACATATATGTTTGTTCTGTTTTCTATTGGGCACTTAAGTGTCTAGAGTAGCCTGGACATGATTAAAAATAATACTTTGCATGCTCAGAAAAAGTAAGTAATACTACTCAGTTTTCGTTGTCTCCTTTATCATCATGGCAATGTAATGATGTATCTGCATTCGATAACTTGCATTTAATTAAAAAACTGATTTTTTTTGCCAATCGATGTAGTAAAATCCAATTATATCTTTCCTTTTTTCAGTAATTCGTCTGACCTTGCAGAGGGTAACCTGTCCTGCACTTGTTTGAACTGTTCCCTGCTTGGATTTTCTCATCTGGCAGGTCAAAGCTAAACTGCTATCTATCTGCAGGCTGCATGATCAGAACAGGTTATAAAAAGATGATACAGACCCATTTAAAAGAGTAACAAGTTTTTAAAAAAACCTAATAAAATAAAAAGGTGTCTCCTATTCATAACTTAGTCTTATACTCTGATCCCTGAACCTAGAAAGAACTCGAGTTCTGCAGATTTTCCCTTTTCTTGCTCTGTCCCCCTTGAGCTCCGAGAAGACATCAGCTAAGCTTCTCTTTCAGCTCTCTCATGCAACTGACCTCTCCCCTTTCTCCACTGTACATCTTTTAACATTCCCTCTGCTCCTGCACACCTGCTGGATTTGCACAAAGATATAAATGGTTGAGGTGGGATTCAATGTCTATTCTGGCTTTCCTGGGTGAAAATTGTCCTCCTTAAAATTCCTGCAGCACTTATTGTTTGGACAGCAGATAACTATCAATTTAAAATAATTGTGTGAATTAGGCAACTTGTAGTCAGTGGAGCTGAGAATTTAAGGTCAAATTATCCATGGAAATAGCTCTCAGTAGACCTACATTAGGAAGGAATTTGTCTTTTGGTTTTCAGGTAACGTGATATTTCTTTGAACTTTGTAATTAAAGAGGGTGCAAACTTGTTACTAAATCACTTGATTGACAAGGTTGCTGTACAAATGCTAATGACTTCATCTCTCTTACCTCTTGTAGAAGAGCACTAATGTCTTTCTTTTCTTGCCATAAAACAAAGGCTTCATGAATGTCTCCCATGGTTATAGACTGCGACTTAATAAATCTGAGTACTCATGATGACAACTTGCACCCTTTAACACAATATCCACCAAACTTCTGGTGCAAATTGTATTCTATGTACTTGATGTTTTTGGGGTGTGTTATAGCACAGCATTAGGCAAGTTATTGAAATGATGATCATGGCTTTGTAAGAAATTTGGCATGCCAGGATGTGAAGACCCATCTGACAACTTAATGCTGAATTCTCCATGGGCTATTCTTTCCTTCGTTCTCCCATGAGAGCTTGATCTTTTATTTTCAGTAGATGTGGTATTTTTGTAAAATGTGTAATTAATCAGGGAACACAATGTAATTGAAATACTAATTACATTTGCTTATTCAGGTACCAATATTTCTGCTACAGTATTTGCTTAAATACCTTTGTGACTGCAGATTTTGAATCCATATTAATCCAATTACCCAGAATCAATCCCAAAATAATTTGGTATGGACAGTCCCCTAAGCCAAAGCAAATTACCATTAAAGTTAGCGAAGCTTCTGAGGGGAAATGAGCAATGGAGACACAAATGCAACTTACAACTCAATTGTATGTGGATTCATGATTTGTCTTCAGGTTTTTAAAAGGAAGGGGTTTTTTAAATTTTTTTAATCCTTCCATCGCCTTGAACTTGCATGTTTGATTTAAACGTTCTGGGATAACTCACTATGTTGAAATGCATGGCAGTAAAACAACCTGTCTGATGACATTACCCTATCCTGTATGATAGTTTCATGAAGATTATGATTGCTTACATTTTCTGACTCTGTCATTTATCCTGTGACACTTTTCTGTATGCCTGTAGATGTTCCTTGTGCTGAGGTGCTTGGAACTGATGTGAGGTTTGGCAATACTGAACCTGAATGAAGGAAGGAGAATTGGAACGTGCCATTAAATTCCGAGGCTGGGTACAATGAGTAAGATACTTCCAGCATAAATCAATAGAATGTGGGAACCTGTGGTGATCATGAAACCTCTTTTCCTTTCAAATCCATCCTTTGGTGAAAAGGAGGCCTCTTATGTTATGTGCAAATGACCCCTTCCGGAGCATGCTTGACATGGTACTGCAGTAGCTCCGCCAAACCCACTACACTTAAACAGTTCCCCTTCCCACTGGCATGTATAAAAACAGGGAGCAGAAGAACCCTTAAGTGTATTCATGACTGAAATAAAATTAAACTGTATCACTGAAAGTAATTCTTTTGTGGATTGGTCCCAGGTAGCTTTCTTCCACCAATGCATTTCTGTGAAACTCATTTCTTGGCTTACCCACACACCATCTGCTTTGTGCTATAGTTGTCCTATGATTATGGAGTTCCAACTCACATGCTGACTGGGCAATAAAGGAAAACAAAGGAATTTAAAAATCAGAGTGAGATACTCTCTGTCCAATGTATTTCTAGTTTGAACATAACATTTTTGTTTATTGGGTCAGTTGCTTGGATTTTTTTAATTGTCATAATTCCATGGAACAATCCAGGAGTTTCAAGAACTCTCAATTTGACGTGCCCTTGCTTTTGCATAGCAAGATGAGAATATACTCTCTCTTTTGTCCTACCTATTGCAGCTTTAGAAGTAGGATGGGTTTTAACCCTGAGAGGGAATAAAATCTTAAGTGGACACTAAGGAGGAAAAAAAAATGTGGTCAACAGAGTTTGCATATTAGTGCATGAACTGTATAGTTCAGCTATAATAAACAAACCATTCTTTCAGTGGCAAGGTGTTGTTAGTAATAATAATTAGTGATTAAAATTTGAAATTATAATGTATCATGCCTTTCCTGAGAGGATATCAAATTACCTTGCACTTTAACTGTTGAAATACTGCAGCTCCTTCCTGGTTAAGTATGTTTTCTTTTGCTCATTTGTCAGCTAGAGAAAAGAAGTTAGGTTTTTTCAGTAGGGCAGAACCGTAATTTCCAAAGGCCCAGCAGCTATAAATAATGAGGCTGAAAGACTGAGGAAGTCCACACATAGAACTCAAGCTTTCTGGGCGCATGGCTTATGGGTTGACACCGGCTGCCTACCATTTTTTTCCATTCTGAGTACAGTACTTCTCTATGTCAGCTCTCTATTACCATACAAAGTCCATGCTTATTTAACATGTGCTTTTTTTTTTATTTATCCACTAAGATATTGACCCATAATACTGAAGAATGAGCTTTCATCTTTCCTTAAAGAAAGCTGAACTCAAGGCTTTCTAATGAGAAGAAAACAGCTGTGACCTATTATTGTACTCATCACTGACCCACATCACATAGAAGAGAAACTCTTTAGTATTTTGCTGACTTTTATGTCCAGTCAGGGCTTCTGGACTTTATGTTGTGGTGATGTCTTGTGATTTTGAAACCTGTTTATTCCTAGCAGGCTATAACTTATTGCAGATAAGTTTGTTTGACAATGCTGTTGTTTAGACTGTTGGACTGGTTTCATCCTAATTCATTTAATTGTTGTACTGATGATTTTCTCTCTTCTGGGTGTCAGTGCATTCAAGCATGCAATTGCCATACAATCCTTTCTGCTTTTGAGGTCCATTCTTGGAAGGTAACCTGATGAATCCTATTAGGAGAGTTCTTAAAATATGCAATAAACACTGATGGTTTGGGTTATCATTCAAACTATGCCTATAAAAACCATTGCACAATTATTCCAACCAATTGTTTACAATCAATTTACAGATAAAAGGATATTTTATAGATTTACTTGGGTGAAGCTGGAATTGAGCTCAAAGCAAGTATAAATATTCCAGCAGTAAGAAGTCTAGTAACGTAGCCTGAAAGACAGACATTCTACAGTGTCACTGTTATTTGAGTAAATATATAAACAATGAGCAAGCTCTTACCAAAAAAAAAAAAGCCTTGAGGGAAGTGGAGGTTGTTGGGTTAAGCTTAGTTTGATAGCCCCTGACTGAATGAGTCAACATCATTTCCAGGTAGATGACTAATAAGAAACCCTGTTTTACCCAGCAGTGTAAATAACAGCACTATTTTTATTTGGCAGATAAGAGATCAAATTCATAGATTATTGTGAAACATTAGAAAGCAAAAAACTGATCTCATATGGATGTCTCCAATTTTAATCTGTTTTCATATAAAAGAAATACTTACAGAATGTCTCAGTCATATTTATGCTCATTACTATTACTTTCTTCTGAACTTTGACATTGCCATGGTTGCCTTGATTGTAAAAGACAGATGTTTGATGCTGCTATAGATTATATACTACAGCAACTGAATGACTTGTTGTAATTTAAAATGCCTTGATAAATGGTACATGCATAAAAGGAAAGGAAAGAAAATAAAAAGAAGAAAAACCAAGGGAACAACTATTAGATGACCCTTGGCAGAAACATGCCAACAATTTCTTAAAGATTTTGTAAGCAAGCTACTTTTTAACAATGATTCCAAAAAAAGTATTGAGAGTCAGCAATTCATTCAAATCATTCATACATAATTTAATGAGCCTCCCTTAATTTTGTTGATAAATAATAAAAATATTTTCTCTGAAGGAGAAAACCTACACCTCTGTGACACTAGCAGGAACAGCTTGCATACCCACCCACCTTAATAGCAATTTTGGTTTGCGTGGACATTACTCCTACCTTATATTCAGGGATCATGTCACACAACAGGGACTATTGAAATAGAATATTTCATCTAGGAATGCATTTGGGTTGTCTTTTGTGGATAGACACAGGCAGTTTATTTTGAATGGTTCTAGGTTTTATTCTTGTCAGCTCCACTGAGGCACATTGGAAAGCAAATATTGTCCGGGACTCAGTGCCACCCCAGTTTCATGGCTCTGATTTAATGAGTATTTCTGATGAAGGGCTGTCAATGGAGGACTGCTTACAGAGAACATATTGCTGTGCTGTAATCTCTTCGCAGAAGTTTTTTCCTCTCTTCTCACTTGTAAACTGATGTTGCCAGCAGTTGTGTTGGATGTCACCCAGTTGACCAAGGACCAAGGAAATTTCTCTGATATCGTTCTTTTATATTTTAGTTCTGTGTATCATTCAGACTTTCAGGATAATCTGAAGTTCAGTTGCATTATATCATATGTATGTTAGTGCTGCTGCTGGTAATGAGAGGTGGACACACTTCTAAGAATAGCTATAATGGGTCAGAGCAAGTTTAGTATCACCTTTGGCAGTGGGTAAGAGGGGATACCCAACACAGAATATAACAACAGATTAAAAATATAATGATCCTGGTCCTAAATTTCAGCAATGTGCAGCTGAGGCTCTGCCTGAGCTAGAAGAAGCTTTTGAACATCCTCAACAGATATCTCTTCCACAAGTTTTTCTGGTTTCCATGTAAATTTTTAATATCCGCGGCCATCTGTGGCAAGGAGACCCACGGTTTACCTGCCTAATACATGAAGAAGGTCCTCTTGTTTGCTTTAAACTACACGTATCTTAGCTTCCTTGGATGTCTGCTAGTTCATATCTTGGAAGACACAATGAACAAATACTCACTCTTTGCCCTTGTCATGCCACTCGTCATTTTGTAGGTGTCATGGCTGTTATAAGTCTCTTGTGGTCTCTTTCCCTTACTCATGAAACATAGTCTGCTTAGTCATTCCTTCTATGGGGACTGACCTGCACTTTTTGCCACCCTTGCTGCCCTTCTTCAAAGCTTTTTCAGTTCTAGTAAGTACTTTTGGAGAGTCAGTACTACTTTGAGTTGACCAGAATTTTGCACAACATCCACACTTTGGATCCACACAGTGACGTAATTATATTCATTATTTGTTTGTCAGTAATTCCTGATATTCAGTTTTCTGACTGTTTCTTAGAACTCACACAGTGTTTTCATGGAAAGATAAACTGAAAGCCCTGAGAGGCAGAAAGGTCAGAGATAAGTTTATATTGAAATTTCTTGATTTTGTGATCTCTCTTCAGTTAGTACAACTTTGTGTCTCCATCTTCTACCTAGCTAAACCTACGAGACTAGAAGGGAAAAATGGTTTATGAACAGAGTGCAAGGAAGAGTAAAATGGAAGTCAGATAGTTTGGCTTCCAGAAATGCAGTAAACATTTCAGACATGTCACTATATTTTATTTGAACATTTTTAATAAAATATTTTGTTTCAAAATAGTAATAATCTGACCTTTAAACAAACAAACAAAAATATTTTAATTTTATTCAAAACACATATCAGTATTTTTGCTTAAAGGTACTGCTGCTTCTTCAGAAGCTTGTAGTTTCATATTTTTAACAGAAAGTCTAAATCATGCTGGTTGAGCAGTTCCCTTCTGCAGAAGGCA
>VZSF01005718.1:83711-134072 GCA_013398295.1 Chionis minor
GTGTCATGGTTTAACTCCAGCTGTCATCTAAGCACCATGCAGCCACTCGCTCACTCCCCCCAAACAGGATGGGGGGAGAGAATTGGAAGGGTAAAAGTGAGATAACTCATAGGCTGAGATAGAGACAGTTTAATAATTGAAATACTATAATAATAATAATAACAATGGTAATAATAACACAATAGTAGTAGTAATAGTAATAGTAATGATTATGTTGATGATGTAATGAAAAGGAAAATAACAAAAAGAGAGAAATAAAACCCAAGAAAGACAAGTGGTGAAAATGAAAACAATTGCTCACCAACAACCAACTGATGCCCAACCAGTCACCAAGCAGCACCCCATCCCCCCTCCACCCACCTCCTCCCTAGTTTTGTTACTGAGCATGACGTCATATTTTGTGGAATATCCCTGTGGTCAGTTGAAGTCAGTTGTCCCAACTCTCCCAACTCCTTGTGACCCCCAGCCTACTCACTGCTGTGGTGGTGTGAGGAGCAGAAAAGGCCTTGACTCTGTGTAAGCCCTGCTCAGCAATAGCTAAAACATCCCTGTATTGTCAACTCTGGTTCCAGCACGAGTCCAAAACCTAGCCCCATGCTAGCTGCAATGAAGAAAATTAACTCTACCCCAGCCAAAACCAGCACAACAGCGTTGTGAAAAATAAGAACTACATTTTCAGCTAGTTAGACAGAAATCAGGAAAATGCTTTTTAAAATATAACAAATTTTTTCTAAGAAGAATTGAGGAGCGTTAAGATACCTGGTAGGGGTAAATCTGAAATACATCTCCAGAGAGTAGAGCATAAGGAACTCATTCCTTCAACGGAGTACTACTATACCTTTTGTACCTTTGTACTGCACTTTCCTATAGGCATTAAATACTTTCTATTGATAAAAACTTTGTGGCATCATTGGCTGTAAAAGTCAGTGCCACTGTGCTTGACTGCCTTTTGCTTGACAAAAAGGTGCTCACTTTGAAACTTAGTCTTGTGTTCTGTGAAATGCAGCTGTATGAGTTTCACAATGACTTTTAAATTACAGTTTTGTAAATAAAACATCCTAATGAACACACTTGAAAAGTTAATAGTCTATAACATTGCTTAGAGAATGCATTAATTTTCTTGGCTTGCAAATTATGTCCTCTGGTTTCTTCTATACTTAAGACGAACACTCATAAATGTCATGATTGAAATTCAGGTGACACCTTCCTAAAGAAAAAAACCCAATTTTATCTATTTTTATTGGCAGCAACTTCTTTTTTGAGTTAGGAATTGACTCATCATATCTCCTTAAAACAAAAATAACTCATGATTTACCATGTGGGGTTCTTTTAGCTTTTGGTTTGTTTCCCTTTCATTCTATATGATGTATCCTGCTTATATGTTTGTTATTATTCTGGAAGGGAAGTTCCTATTTGTACCATCACCCTTTCTGACAGTGCTTACACTGGCTTTTAGAGGTCTCATTTCCATCTTCTAGGGCTGATATCAGTGACAATTGCCTGACTCCTGGCTGTTACATTAAAAAGCAAGATAAAGAACATAGTTATAATAGTGTCAGAGCAATTAATGACACTTTTTCAAGAAAAATCGCACAGAGTGGGATGAGCAAATGGGCACCACATTTTTAGCTAAAATTGTTGTCACCAGGATGATGATTGCAGCTGGCCTTATGGGGTAAAATTTAGCAATATTATTAACAACAGCTGAGGACAGATCAGCTTGTCACATCCAGAGAGAGACAGAGGCTTTTTTAGATTTTTTAGTGATGCAAGATTTAAAACACATTGTATCAGTCTTTTTCATGTTTTTTTGAAAAGTGCAGAATTGTGACAGTCACAGAAAAGCTAGGTCATTCTCTTAATGCTGCAAGCTTATTTTCAGCAAAACAAATGTTCTCAAAATGCTGGGAAGTATGTTGAGCTGCCAGAATGGATCATTTAAAGTCTGTTTGCATGGTTTTAATGGTATGAAATATTCTTTGTAACCCATCACACCCATATGAAAGGGTCATTGGTTGTCTTACTGAAAATAAACCTATGAAGAAAGGTGACCTTAGCTGTTGTTGAACAGCATTTCACCTAGCAGTTTTAATTACCTAATTTAGTTTTCCTTGGCAAATTAGTATACTGTGTTTGCCTCCTTAGATGCTTTCATCACTTACCTGGTATTCAGTTTCAATGATTTCTCAAAGAAGAGAATACAGGTGAAATGTAGTTAGATTCAGATTCAGGAATATGGAATTATCAGTAAGCTCCCAACAGTGCTTGTTTTTTTCAGTTTTAATAATTTGGCAGTTGGCAAGAGTTAAAGATAAAACTTTACCTGGTTTTAATATTTTACACTTATTATAGATAAAATCAGATATTAAACGTGTAAATGGGTGTAAAAACGTAAAAAACGTAGATGAATCGCATGTTATCCTCCAACTTTATGTAAAGAACTATAATTTCATTGGGTTGTAGTAATTTCATTTTATTAATAATCTCTTTTTCACAAAAAGCTTTTATTCTAGAAATGTCCCAGGGGTCTAGCTTATGCAGTTCTTGGTGCTTAATTGGATCTGATTGTGTCACAGATCAGCAAGCAAAAACTGCAAAACCTAACAAAGTAAACAGAGCAATGTAATACTTAATATTTTCTCAAATCTAAAAATAGAACAGGCCATCTGGGAGCACACCTCCATGGTATGTGCCACATTTGTTCCACTTCTAATAAATATTTGATCATGACTTGTGCTATATTTTGTTTGTGTGTTATCTCCTGCAGGTCTTATATCAAAGAAATACCGCTTATTTAAGATCTATTGTGTGAAAGAAACTTTTTTCAAGGGAAAGCAGATTCATACATCAGCTATGATGAGAAGTATTGAACAGTTCCTTAGAGATCTATGATTCGATAACATTTCGATCAATTTTATGAGATCTTTTTGAATAGCAATGTTCCTGCACATTGAAAGTAACACCTTATGCCAAACATGAATTTTTAGAATTTTTCAGCATTTTGGAACTCTGGTTTAGGAAGTATTTCACAAACTGGTTGGTCACAGGTTTTGGGGAAGAACATGAATTCAAGCGTGAAATTTCTAGTGAAAACAGGCAACTGTGCAATGGAATGATTTAGATTAAATTCTTAATAATCTCCACTTTTGATTTTTAAACCAGGAAAGATTCACAGATAGCTGCTCAGATTTTTCTTTAAATTGCCATTAAACACATAGCAAATAGCCCATGTTAAGATGCTATTTGCTTATCATAGCATTTAAGGTAATTTAATAACCAAAACTTGGCCCAGATACTCTGATGCACTCCAGCACTGTTCTTATTTTTTTCTAAACAACAGCTTCAGCATGCTCTAACGTTTGCTAAGCACACCAGAATATCCTACTAGAATGGTAAAAGTAAGGGGCATTATAAATAGGATTTGCAATTCAGAAATTCCATATTTATCATTATAAAACTGTTGAAAACCTTTGTTAGCATTTGTAATGCAGAAAGTAAGACAAAAATTTCAGTGTGTGTTTTTTCAAATTTATGATTAAAAACAAATAACCAAAAAAATGGAGTACAGTACTAGAAAATGACTGGCAGCCCGCTGGGCTATAGCTGTGCTTTCTACATCAAAGGTATTATTTCTCAACTTCCCCTTTCTTCAACTTTAGAAGAAGAGCATGAAGCCCATAAAGGCTTTTAAGGCTGATACATAAAACTAAGGACTCTTAGCTATTTCTTGAGGATGGCCTTGATACAGTGCTAACATGTTTGTTCAACTGATGTTAAGGAAAGCTTTATGCTTTGCCAGTGACAATGGAAGACACTCACAGGTAAATCATGCTCCAAATGACACCTCTCCTTCCAAAGAGAGTCCAGAAAATAAATTAACGAAGGACATCTGGTAATAAAAGAAAGGTATGTAATGTAAAAAATTGTTTACAGATCTTCTGCAGAGGCAAATATGTGGAAAAAGGAAAGCAAGAAAAATCTTAAAGCAAAGAGATGTGTCTCCTGTGCTTTTACCAGTACTTGTTTCAACATTCTCTGACAATAAATTTTGATGTAATAGGACTGGAAACCTGATTTGTTGTTGTATCTAGTAATTTAAAAAAAATCAGTGTAGGACTTCTGCAATTTAATTTAATCTTAGATAACTTGAACTGACTGGAAATTCAAAGTTGTAAGCCATAAAATCAAGTGTTTATCTCATTTCCTGCCAAAGAAATTAAAATGGGATCCTCCTTTTGAAGGTCTTCTGCTGAAGGTGTAGCAACAGCTCATCCCCATAATCTGTATTAATCTGGTCTTCACATTGGCAGATTAGCTTTTTGGCATTCCTTACATTCCCTTTGTATCAATTACTCCCCTACACTGTTTAGGATCACTTGAGCATATTTTCTCTCTTCTAGGGAAAAGTACCACAGAGCTGACCCTATTATGAGTAGAGGGCTGGACCTGATGACCTCTAGCACTCCTTTCCAGCATAAATTATATTCTGACTCAAGGCACAATGATATAGACTATGCCTGAAGTATTTTGCTATCAAAAATCTGGTTTTCATCTTTTCTTAACCAGTACAACTACCCTTACCCTTCTTGAGCCATCTTTCCCACTTTCTTTCCTTCCTCACCTTTCCTTCTTCCCACCACACACACACAGAAATATTGCTAATGAAATGAGTTGTGCAAATATATGGACAAATCTGGCATTTCTTCGTTTGGCAAAATTAATGAGATAGCCCACCTTAATGAAAACCTTGTATTGAGGCATGTCACTGCTACCGTATTTCTAGTCTCTTTTAACCAGGTTACGGAAGATCACTATCAAATATGTTGTAGCATTTGTTAAAAGTTTTTTCTTTCTTTCAGTTGCATATTAATATGTAAACCTCTGTAGCTTGATTTATTTTTTTGCTGTTGTTGTTGAGTTTTAAAATTTATTTATCTCATTTTCTTTATGTCGATAATTCTTGTACTCTTTCTGCTCTTTTTTTTTTCTTTCTTTTTGCTGATTTAAAAAAATCTCTGTATCTACGTCTATCCCACTAAGCTCCCAACAGCATGCCAGTTGTCATGTCTGGGTAGAATGGTTCCTGATGAGTTAGAGTATGCCTATGTAGAAGCAAAAGCATACTGCTGCTCTGATTTTAGGACACTGCTCTGAAAGTAGTACCACTTTGAAGTATCTGAGCTATAATGTAAATATAGATAGAAAGTCACGTAAAGCATTTTTGAAGTGAACTTTATTGAAAATGAGGGTATTTAAAAAAGGTCACCGTAAAAGTCTTGATTTTTCCTGAACACAGATTCTTTTTGACTCTTTTCTTTCAACTAATTATCTTTTCTTCATTTCAACACAAATAAACTCTTTGATGTATTTTTCATATAAATGAAAGTATTTTTATTGTGTTGAGTTAGTTTTTTTTCCAGAAACACTGGTGCAACACTTGTGATTAGCTGTTACTTATTGCAAATTTTTAAACCATTTTTATCTTAAGATTTTTTTTTTAATATTCTTTTCATCCTTTACACTCTAATTTTGATTTTAATTCACTGAAGTGTATTATCCTTATCTCGGTGTGATTTCTTAATAATACTAGTTAGGCATGGTGTTTTTAAAAGTAAGTTTGCAAGTTTCTCATCAATTATCTTTATGTCCCACATAATTTTTTATTTTACAGTAAATGAATGACTCAATCATTGATTGCAAGTGCACTGCAATATTTCTGGTTTTTTTTCATGAGAATCTGAATATTACTACCAAAAAATTGATTTTGACTATATTTATATCTTAGGTTTAAATTTATTTTTTTTAACTCCTCTCTGGAAAATGTAAAACTTCTCTTTAAATCAAAGTGGAAAGTTACACTTTCAGGCTCTTCTGAAAGGATTAATCTATACATTTGGATATCCTTTCCAGATCTGAAAACAAGGGATGGAATGTAACCATAGTTCCAGGCTCTTAATACTTTTATCATCCTTTTTGAGAACCCTAAAATGAACATAAAGACTAACTAATCTTCTAAATTTTCTTCTTAATGTCCAAGAGACTATACACACCCAATGTACCATATATATAAAAACTCTTGAAAAAATATATCTGATTTGGTAAAACTGTATATTGGCATATTTGCATCAGACTGTATACACAGAATGTTACCAAATTTTGACAATCAAGAAGAGCAAACTTTAGACTGAAGTCTATAGCTTTGTGGAAACACAGGGACAAAACTAATCACTTTTCAGAATTGTATCAAATTTTAGAGACTAGATGTTGCATTAAACCTTAGTATCATATAACTCTTAATGAATTAACTGGGTATCATTTTTAGGAAAAAAAATAATTTGTTTCATGCCTCTAAGGTGCCACGTACAGAAGACATCTATTAGGTCATTTAATGTATTCTCCATTGACCTTTGCAAATTGTTCTGCAAGACAGTAAAAAGACATTTTTAGATGTTCTGACTATTTTATGTCTCTTTTCATTACATCCATTTGGAGTTCTTTATGATAGTCCCCGCACTAAATCATTTTTATTCCTCTCTTTCTATAAGTAGTAAACTATGGCTATAGCTAAACAAAGGGACCCCTTGAGTGCTTCTCATGTCCTGAGTGCAGGTGAGTGATTTAGCTGCATCCCACCTTATCTCAAGGTGATGTATGGACAAAAATATTCCCCTCTTCACATCTTCTTTTCTGATCAAGTGTGTGGACCAGAAGGGAGCCGTAACATACTACAGGCATGTCCCTATCTGGACACCTACTAAAGTTCATTTTGGCCGTTGTCTTGATCAGCTACACAATACTTGCCTACCGACGAGACATGAAATTTTCTAATTCCCAAGACATTTGCACAGTCTCAAGCCTGTCCCAAGACAGTTTTTCATTTTATATTTCTAGCTGCAAACTGGGTAAACTGCTCCAGTATTTGTGGCACCAGAACTTTTGTTAGTGGGACTACTTTAATCCATGTTCACTTGAGGGTTTTTTGCGAGAGCCATGAACTGTACTGGCCAAGGGTCTTCTGCCTAATTATTTAGTGAACTAAAGACTAATTTGATGTTACTTCTAAGGTGGGTTAAACATGAAAATTGATTGCTCTACAATAACTAACTCAAATTTGTTTTTCACAGAGTATGTTTCTAATCTTTGTCAGTTCCCTGTGTGATTTTGTTCTCTAGATGGGTGTTTAATTTCCAGTGTTAAGGACACAAAAGGTCTTATTTAATTATTCTTCTCTCTCCAAATATTGCATGTTCTGTTGAAATAGTTGCATTTTTATTTTTATGGACTTACATAATTGTATAGAAAGACTTTAATTTCTTTGTTTCATAAAGAAATGAAATGCAGTATTGCCTTTGTCAGCAATTCAATGTGACCACAGAGTTGTTTTTGTAATAGTAGAGTTACACTTCGTGACTTTTACTCTGCTTAGATAAATATGATATTTTCAAAGGAATTTAATGGACAACATGAAAGCCACAAGTTCATAGGTCTGCATAAGTCACAATTGACACACGGAAGATACACGCTCTGACTCACACCCAGCCTAACCTTTCATTACAAATTAGAATGAATCTTGGTTCATTTTCTTCTGCTTAAACAATATACACTTAGTGTCTGAAAAAGCAACTAGATAACCACAGAGTTATTTTCCATTTTGTTTAACACAACCTTTTAGATGGTGGTAAATGCAGCCACCTAAGAGAATATTTCCAGGGCATTTAAGTCATTTCACTCTGTCATTCCCCTTCTCACCTTGAAAAATATATTAAGTGTGTGTAACCACGAAAAAGAAATTCTTAATCACAAAAATTACCTATAGTACATAAAATACCTTATGTTTTTTTAAGTAAAGTAACAGGTAGAAATATAAGTGTGTTCTTGGTTCTATGGGATGCTAGCAAAATAAGGAATGAATTTAACAATTATCCAGCTTACTTCTTCTGAGAAAGTAAAAGCATACTGAATGTCAGGATCTGATGCATAATATGAGGAGCTTAGTTAAATATTTCTTTACTTCTGTGTAGTTGTATATAATGTAAATCTTTGGGCAGCCAACAAGAAAACAGTGACAATTTTAGAAGTCACAATCAGAATTTCTCCTGTTAGATATGAAATCTAGAAGAACTTCACTCAGCTTCCATGACATGTTCTTCCTTCAGATTCCTGGCAGCAATGTTCACACAGATCTTCTATCATAGCTATCTAGTCAATTGTTTCATTATTGTCCCTTTCTTCTTTTAGAATAAGCAGAGAAGTTCAGGGACTGGAATCTATTGTGTTACCTACCATTTACAAAGAGCAATATTATATAAGCAATAGTTCCAAGTCTTATCAAATTAAAGCTGGATTTGCATATCCAAGTTGATTGTGCTAAGGGCAAAAAATCGTGACAAAGTTGTTCCTTAATCTCTAGATCATGCCACAGTAAAGATTTCTTTCCTGTCAGCCTGGGAGACTCACAGCTTCCACCTGCCTCAAACCTACTGAGGGTCCTCACTGGGAAGCTGGAGGCTGATCCTGTAGCTGGATTCCAGGTAATACTATCAGCTCAGTTCAGGAAAAATTACTTTTATAGTGTATCTGAAGCTGTCAAGAATCTGTTAGAAAACTTGGATGGCATTTCCTTTATCTGAGTTTCATCCAAAATTTGTTGCATTTCTCTGTAAAGAACTGAGAATTGGCAGCAAAAGTGCTCTAGTGGTGAAAGTGTATTGGCGTGGGATGTCTCTGAAGTATGCAGTTTGTGCCTGTTTTCTTGGGTTTCTGTGTCACTGTCACAGTTACAGTGCAACATAGTAAGACAGCAATGAAACCGAACTTTTAATTTAATTTTAATTTAATATTTAAAATATACATATGAACAAGAAAAAAGCACTATTGTGACATAAGATCAAATTAAACTGGAACAATAGTTACTACTGAACTGTGCAGTCTATTAAATAATGGCCTCACTCATCGTCACAGATCAAAGTCTGCCTTTGCCTAACAGTAACATGCAACTAATGTTACCCGATTGCATCAGTGAGCTGCATATTTTCCTCATTCACGTAACACCCACACATACATCAACACACCTGTTTCATGCTGCTTACAGCTTCAGCATTTCCGTATGAAATGTTCTTCTTAAAGCTCAAAGATGTATCAACTGATTTCACTTCAAATAGTATTTATTTTGCATTTTACCACACTTTGTGAGTTGGAATGCAAAAGAGGATGAAGAGGAAGCAGAAGACACAACATGTGCAAAGAAGCAAAAGATAATGCAAACCATATAAATAACCTGAAAAACTTTTCAGGTCACAAATTTGTGTGAGATCAGCTGTGAGGGTTAGTCACTCAAATGAATCTTAGGGGGTTCAGAAAAGAGGAGTATAAGCACTTTCTTTGGCTGTAATTTACATACACTTAATTTTTATTTTTTTTTGTTCCTTCTTTTTGGCAGCACAATTATTTCTCACAATTGGCTTGTGAGTTAGACCTTTCAACACAGTTGGATTCCAGGAGTCATATCAGAGGTATTGTGAAATGAAATGTAATTACGTGTCAGTAAGTGGGTGTGAGCCTAAGGGAGTCTGACTGCAGCTAAATGAGCAATTGAGCCTGTGAAAGTTGGAACAAGTGTGATGTGCATTCAAAACTCTCCAAAAAGAGATTTTTACAACTTTCAGTCCCTTCTGCCCTTAGCAGGCCATGGTATGGGCAGCATATTTTGGTCTGTTTGTTCAGTGAAGTACTGTTTTAGTTCTAAAAGCTAAACATAAAACCACATTTGATTACCAAATGAAAATCCATACATTTCATGTGAAACAAAAAAGACAGTTTCCAAAGTTTCAGAAATTTTGGGAGTATGATTAACCGCAGTTTTCATGGCTTATACAAACTCAATTAGAAATTTTAATATTTGGCTCTTTATTATTAACTGCAGCTAGATAATCAAACAAAAAGGTAATTATGTAACTTTTTCACTTGTTGGTTATTTTTGTGCCAGGTTTGCTGATTAGTTTCCCAGCAATTAGAACAGAAACATTACTTTACTCCATGCTCCTTACACTGCTAGAATATGGTGCATGCTAGACAAGCAATTTGCATACACAAAACATTGGAAATGCTAGACTTGTGGTACATATAGATTTGGTATATAATTTGCAGAGTGAAAATGGAAATTCATATCCATACTGGAAAGTAGAATGTGTTCACTGACTCAAGTAGCTGTTTTCAGGCACAGACAGATATTTGCGTGCATCATTAACTGACTGGTGTAAATGTGCATAACCAATCATAAAAAGTGTATACAATAATTTGCAGGGAAGCTCTCTGCTACCTATGAGGTATTTAGGAAATATTAATGTCAAGAAGATAATGATAAATATATCCCAGCATTCAAATGAACTCATCTGGAACTCAGAGCATTGCCGACCTAATTCAAATGGTCACTTCCTTCCCATGATAGCTGTAAACAAGCTAAGAATCCGTGAGTCAAAATGTACGATTGAGCTCTAGTGCGTAGGCTTTTTTTCTAGCCAATTAACACCCATGTAGTGATATTTATTGGAAAGCAATATTTTGTGTTTAGGAAGCTGTATCTAGCATCTTCAGATCCCAGCTGTTGTTGGACAGGCAGTGTTTACAGTTTGTCCAGCAATGTCTCGATAATCTACCTTGCTGCTTATTATACTGCCTTATTAAAGGAAACTTAAGCGAAGAATTTGGTATTCATCTGAGCTTGTGGTTAGGGAGGTCAGGAATCCCCAGGTAACAGGAATGACAAACCTTCAAGGAAGAGCAAGCAGCCTATTTGCCACAGTTTCAGTCATGGTGTCAAAGCCTCCATAAGAATTTTGAGTTGATACTAAGAATAGAAATTATGCCTTTGACTTCAGTGGGGCCAGGAGTGTATGATGTGTTGCTACCTAAGCACAGCCAGTCATACTGGTTTTGAGTGGAATTTGGCTGCTTCTGCATTCCTGGTACGTAATATTCTGAAACTACTTCTTTCAGCCATATGTAATGCTTTTCTGCAGAAACAAAAATTTGTGTATGGAATGGTAGCTATATTTTTAATCATAGATTTATCTTTCAGATTGAGTTTAGTATTTACCAGTTAATTTCAGGTTCTTTTAAGAAGACAGTGAAATGTTATTACCTTTATCAGTCTCTGTTCTTCCATCAGTGATTACTCTGTAACTCATTTGGTGATTCATTTTCACTGTTATTTTTCATTGCCTTTCTTTGAATTTTATTTTTTGCTTTAGGGCAGAGAGTTAAGGCAAAGTAATCAGAAGATAAAATAAAGACTTTTCTCTCCCATCTTCTTTCAGTTGAGATTAAACAATCTGTGTTGACTGACAGAATGGATTTTTCATTGAGTGCAATGTGCTTTTTCTTGAGACTACTTTTAAACCTAGAATATTTTTATGTTATCAAAGTAATGAAGTCAACTGCAAGCAAGCTTCAGAACTTTGCAACAAAAGGAATAACATTTAATGAGTTTACTCTCATAAAAGTACATAAAATAGTTTAATAGATTCCAGATTATGCACGTATTGAGCCAATATATTATTCCTCTCAATATCCCCAGATTTTAAATGTAAAGTTTTGCAAATTTACGTTCACAAATGAGGAATACTTTGCCTGATAAATGCTTTTTAATAATCATAATAATTTTCTACTGTACACTCACGTGAACGATGCTAACCTTGATTCCAGTCTTTTCTGAAATTAGCATACGATCCTAGCTTGTATAGCACATAAGCAAAAAAGGGTTCCTGGAAACCTAAACCACTCAAGCTAGAAAGAAAAAAAAAAATCCCCATTGATTTATTATAGATTCATTTTCACAGCCAGATCCTCAGCTGAATTGAAAGTCTCAGTAGAATTTCACCACTTTGCAGCAGCAGTGGATTGTGTCTATACCTGGTAAGTTGAACAGGAGTTTTGAGCTAGCCATATCTGAAATCTGAATACAGGCTTAATTATACTTACACAGTATTTTAATACACAGTTAAGCAGATACCAGAGCTCTGCTCTCAGACCTACTGGATAATATACGCTGCTATTCAAATGTAGTCTTCCTCTCCCAATGATTATTTTGTTAGTCTGTGGAAAAAAGAGCGCTTCATTTAGACTGATTAAAGAGCTCCAGAATAGTCTACAAGGAGTGGCCTGGATGCTCTTATAGGAAATAATACTCTCTAGAAAGACCTTGACAGGATCAGGTGCAA
The DNA here is from genome assembly GCA_013398295.1 of Chionis minor. Lineage (NCBI taxonomy): Eukaryota > Metazoa > Chordata > Aves > Charadriiformes > Chionidae > Chionis > Chionis minor. The sequence goes on from VZSF01005718.1 coordinate 95,930, forward strand.
CTATAGGACTATGTGTGAGGGTGAATGGCACAGTGGCCTAGGTGAGGAAGAGGAGAGAAGTTTGCAGATGACATGGTGTTTGGAAGGGTAGGGCTACTATTCAGAGAGACCTTGACAAGCTGGAAGAATGAGCTGGCAGAAACTGCATGAAGTTAAACAAAGGTAGATGTAAAGGTACTCAGGATGCGTTAACTCAAGTTGGAGACTACAGGGTGAGGACCAGCTAGTTATAAAGCAGTTGTTAAAAAACAAGGACCTGGGGGCCTTGTCTTGACAGTCAAGTTTAACAGGAATCAGCAGTGTACAGTTTTGGTGAAGCAGGCTAACTGTATTCTGCTGTGCATTAGGAAAAGTACAGCCAGCAGGTCAAAGGAAGTCATTATTCCCCCTCCCCAGCACTTGTGAGGGCACGTCTGGGGCTGGAGTATTGTATTCAATTTCAAGCCCCCAGTACCCCACAGACATTGACCAGTTGGAGAAAGTCTAGCAGAGGACGATCAAAGTAGTGAGGGGACTGGAACTCATAATGTACAATGAGAGTTTGTTCATCCTGGAGATGAAAAAGCTAACAGGGCTTGGCAGAGTCTAACTTCATGACCTAGGAGGGATTACAGGACCAGTCTTTTCTCAGAGATGCACAGCAGAAGGACAGAGGTAACAGTCACAGTTTGCAGCAAGGGGAATTCTAGCTAGGTATAAAGGGAAAACATTCTACAAAAGAAGTACAATAGGGTCATGAGTTGCCCTGCTGTCTGTCAACTTCTGAAGAAAAATATTGTTTCCACAGTGTAGCATCAGTTCCTTTGCTTACAAAAATTAGAAGAAAGTGAGAAGATATTCTGCTCAAAAGCATTGGATGTTTGCATAATTTCCTTGGTCCTGTGGTCAGTTCAAAAGACAGTCTCTTGATCTGAAGACAAGACTCTTACAGATGTTGCATACACATTTCTGTGATTCAGCAGAACAACGCTTTCACCTCTGAGACTGCAGAAAGAACCCCCATTACATATTCTAAGCCCAAGATGAGGACTTCTTATGAACAGTAATTTCTAAAAAGAAACCAGTTAACTAAATCACAAGTAGTGGTACCAATATGGTTATACATAGTATTTAACAATATGAATGAATGTTACTTAAAAGAGAGAAAAATTAAGCTAAAGTGTCTGCAATACCTGTGGTACAACAGTGACTTATCATTGAGATATGCAACAGAAAAAGAAAAAATTATTCGAAAAGTATATTATAAGAAAAAGTGTAAAGTACAAATATTTTTAATTTGCTGGAAAAACATTTTTGAAACGCATTCTAAAGTTCACTTCTCACAGAGATAGCCTTAAACTTTAAAGTGAAAATGTGATCCTACTACTTTCTAAACTAATTTTTTCAGATTCAGTGCAGTATAGTACAGAAATTGGGTAACAGAAGATGATAGCAAAAAGAAATGGCAAAGAAAAGTCGGAGATTAATGAATAGCACTAGAGAAGAAGCAGAAAATAAATATCAGAATGGAAGAGGGAAGATAGATAACAGAACTAGTAAAGATGTAGGGACATGCCTTTTCGTTGAGCAGTTGGTTGAATGATACACAACACAGCAATTGGAGGTTATAGAGGATTTTAGCTATCTAAACATTTCATAGAAAAGAATACTACTGAGGAAAATATGTCTCCAACAGGTTCATGTGATGGACTGCTTACAGTCTTTTTGATACAGAAGGTATAATTAAATAAGTAAGATATAAATAAGGGCCTTATTTGACCGAAAAAATGGTCTGAGGAGGAAAAAAGAGATCGCATTCCCAGGCTTTATGGTAGACAGAAGATCAAGAAAACAGTTTTGAAGTAAAATTGAAGGAGAAAAATTGGACTACTAGACTGCTGGAAGACAGACCCCATTAAACTTAGAAAACTGATAAAGAAGTTTGAGAGGCAAGTCTCAGGAAATAAAGGTTTAAGAAGACCTGGGATTTCTTTAAAGCATCAGTAAGAAGGGCACGAGTACAAACTGTCCCACTGGTGAGAAAAGTATAGAATGGTAGTAAGAGAACCATTTGACCATGTCACTGACTTCAAGTTCAAGAACAAAGTATGCAGGAAGTAAAAAATTCACCAGATTGTTAAGGACAAATAAAACTAAAGGCTAGGTAAACAAGGACAAAACTAGATAGGCCATGACAAAGGAAGATATACAGCTGTCCAGGGATACCACAAGTGAAAACAAATATCTATGCAAATGATGTAGAAGTCCAAGAAAATAATTGCTCCACTATCAGCAGAGCAGAAAGCTATCAGGAGATGACACCAAGAAAATCACAGACTTCAGTGCCATTTTTCATGAGTTTACAGGAATATACAAAACACAACCATGGCTTAATGGAACTGGTACCACTGACTTACTGAGTAGATTTCATACAGGAACAGTATATGAACAGGAAAATGAATATGTAGACAAAATTTGTGTGTTAGATTGATGGGGTCTGAGTACATTATCTCTAATTGCTAAAAGAGAAATATGAAGCATTCTTAAATATCTTAATGTTTGGTTTTGAGTGATCAGATTCTGTTCTGCAGAACAGCTGCGTACTTTCCTGTTCTTCATTTATGTAGTTGATATACATGCAGAATTTTCCACTTAATCTATTGCACTGCGTTTTTACTTCAGTTCACCCTAAAAGAGGGGTAATGATTTACAAAAATGGGTGGTAGAGGATGAACACAATGTCTGTTTTCAAAAATGGAGAAAAAAAAAGACTAAGGTAATTATAGATTGAGTTTTCAGCTTAATTCCTAGAAAACAGATGAGAACAACCTATTAGCACCTAAAAGAAAACAGCTTAGATGAGTAACAGCTAACATGGACTTGTCAAGAACAATTTGTGTTGAACTGACCTCATTTCCTTCTTTAAGAAGCACCCACAGCTCTACCAAAAGAGAAATATAACTTCACCTTAAGAAGGATTTTGCCCATCACACCCCTACATGACATTCTCCTAAGTAAACTGGAGAAGCTTTGAACAGTAATAAATCAGTACAGAAAAACTAATCTCAAGCACAAGACTGCTTCAAAACTACTTGAAACTATTAATGGTTCAGTGAAACTGAACGTGTAAAGACTTAATCAGAGTTCACCTCTGATTCCATTACCATTAATATTTTCATTAATAAACTAAATGACGGGACAAAAAGAATGGTCATTATACTTACGGAATACAGCAAGCTGCTGTTGGGAAGAATGGGGAGCCAAAATGTCTGGACAAGAGCTCAAAGCAATTTTAAACAGGAAAGGAGTTGAAACTCTAGAACAGGTCAAGTGGAAAATTGTACATTTAAACTTGAGTAATTAACGATGTAAATAGAGACTACAGAACTATACAAATCATTAGTCTTCAGAGAAAAATCTGCATGTGGTTGATTCCAGTCCAAACATAAATACGAAATGGTATGCTATTTCCAATAGAGGATATACACCTTGCTTTTCCCTCTAGCTAGGAGAATAACCAATACAATATATGCTAGAAATATCATATTCTACTTAGCTTTGATAAAGCTTCAGTGAATATTTTGTCCATGTTCTGACACTGTATGTCAAAAAAGTTGTGGACTAAATGATAAAATCATAGGACAGACCATAAGACTGTTTTGAAAGAGATGATATATGAGGAAAAAGAGCATTGCTTAGCTGTAAGAACAGAAGCTTCAAAGGTGATACAGTAACCTTCTTTAAATATGTAAAAGGTAACTGCAAAGAGACAAAAAAAGAAATTCCTGAACCAGATGAAAGATGATAGAACAGGCAGAAGATTCAAATTAAGCAAGTAATAATCAGGCAAGATACTAAGAAAAATGCCCAATATTATGGAGAGTGAAGTATCAAAATAGATTGCCTGATAGGGGCATGGAGTCTGCATCATTGGAAGTCTTAGACAAGTATCTGCTGAGAATGATACTTATATCATAACCTTAACATAAATAAAAAAATATATATTTCCACTTTGTATACCTGCACTAATGCTGCAATGGAATGTTGACTAGATGACCTTTGAAAGATCCTTCCAACCCACATTTTTTGATTATACTGAGGCATATCATTGGAATGAAAAGAAATATAAGAAAAAGGGAAGCTTTTATTGCCATTTGTCCACAAATGCTTGCACATTTTTAAGTATACATAATACTGTAAAATATTAGGTTATAATACCAACGATGTATGATGCTGAAAGTTCAGTGGCAAGGATTTTTCAAACTGTCAACACGTTCTGCCTGTAGAACAGAAAAAAACAAAAATGGGAAAGTCCTACTAGTTTGACCTTACTACTACACAAAATTTCACAACAGGTTCTGAAGGGAAGCTCACTGAAAGAGGTGGTGTTAAGAGGAGAACAGGTTAAAATGAAAGGACAATGGGATAAAATGCAGCAAAGTTCTATTACAGGCAGATTGTGTCAGACCAATTTAAATGGATTTAAATTTATTGAACCTAATATATCTGTAGTGCACCTGTGAAAGTATCTAATATGGTGATCCAGGAGAATGTATTATTTCAGACGGAGCAGGAATACAAGAAATGTAAGACAGTTACAGTTTGACTTCCATTCTGTTGATTATATTGGCATGTTAATTATTAACCTTTTAATTCTCTCCCCCAAAATACAAAATGAAGATAAAGATAAGATACACTATAGGTATACTACATTTTCTAAGACTGGAAATTTTTCTTATGTCCTGTTCATCAAAAAAAAAAAAAAAAAAAAAACCAAAAAGAAGAACATGGTCTCGAAGCTTGAAAATACTTTTTGAAAATTTTATAACAAGATGTATGTTAAGGACATCACCAAATCATTCAGGAGTTGCATTTTAATAAACAAATAATCAGTAGAAAAAGATTTTTGTGTATTGCCATCCGGGTAATGATAAAACAGAGATTAGACAAGTAAAATAAATGTTTTTGTGTTTTGGTAACTGCATACTGTGAAGTTTTAGTTTTTAGGAAGGCAGACCCTATATACAATCTTCCCACCAGTTTAAGCAAGGTTAGATCAGGTTAAAGTGGATTCTGGAATTTTACTTACTGGAAGCTGAAAGGACAGGCTGAGCAGGAGATGATTTTGCTCTCTGCTTCCTATGTCCTTTTTTACCAGAGGCTGCTGCCAGCAGATCACAATTTATTTGTCTTCCAGGAATACTTTCTGCAGGCTTCTGTCTTCATGGAGAAGGCATTGGGGAAGCATCCCTGTTTTCCTGGTTTCTAAGATGTAGGTCCTTAAGTTCCCAGATATTTGAGTCTATTAGGTTACAAGCTCTTAGGGTTTCCGGGTTAATTGCTCTGTAGAAAGCATACCAAAGCAGCAGGTAACTCAGAGGCTACAGATTCTCAGCTCCCCAGTTTTTCAACATGTCATCTGGGAACTGCTGAGCTGACCATTCCAGATCCATTGGGATGATCATGCCATTCCCACATGACTTCCAGGAGAAACTATTTAATGCTTGTGAAGTAAAATATTCTGATATTTTACTCCTTGTAAAAGCTAAAACCCAATAAAAACAAAAAGTTGCATCTAGGCTTTTTATCATAATTCAGAATAATAGTATTTACCTGTGGGAGACCCCTCACTCTTTGCAAAACTTGTATTTAGTTTCCTGTACAGAGTGAAGCAATTCCACCTCTCCCAAACACCCAGTATCCTCAAGTGGCAGAGGCTCAGAAGGAACCCATGAGGAACCTGAATGTAACAGAGTTTTCCACGCTGGCTGGGGGCCAACAGCAGGTGCAGAGATGGAGTTTAGAGACTCCAACTCCAGGGCCATTAATAGTTTCTTCGGCTGACTCAAGGAGGAAATATTGTAACCAGGATACAGACAAATGAGAAAATTTACACAGGTTGCTGCACTGGGCTGGGGAAAAGAAACAAACCTACTGCTGCAGGTTCACACTTCTCAAAAAGAAGAGAGTGGGTGAAGAAATCTTCAGGACAGTAGGGTCAAGTGTCTTTTAGAAACACACCATATAATAATGCATTTCGTTTCCAAGGGCTGTAGGTAGAATGAAATAGATATCATACCTATCAGCTGGTCATGTCCAATGGTCATGTTTCTGAATATGTCGTCTTGGCTGGTTTTGTATGTGATTGAATACAATTTATAGCTCAGTTTTATTTTTTGTCAGAAAATGATGTTACAAAAACCATTCAAGTATTAAGCACTAATGTATTGTCAAGTGGAATATAAATCTCTTAATTAGCACTTCAAATAACATAAACACACTTTACCACATTTCACAGAGTAAGGCAAATAAAAAATTGCTTGATTAAAAAATTTGGAATCGGGATCATGTACAGTGTATATTAAATCATATATTTCTCGTGCAAGTTGCAAATAAGCAAGTTGCAACACATCCCCCCAAACAGAGATTAGAGAAATGAAAAACTGAAGAGAAAATGAAGACTGGAATTTAATCACACTCCACTATTCAGCTCATTTCCACTTTTTTTGATGCAAGAATGCTAGAAGCAAGCCTTGACAAGATATCTGAGCACTACTGCTGATCTTATTTTATGCCTTTCTTTTGATTAATCTTGCACTTTACAGTAGTAACTGAATTTGTCACATCTGGACTCTGAAATCTACTGCTATATTTGAGCAATATTACTGTTTCTGTTGCCATACAAGTTGGAATTTTCACCAGTCATGTAAAATTTTGGTTTTGATGTAAGAGTGTGACGTAAATGAAGAACATCAAATCTGAAATGAACTCATCATCCTTTTCTTCCCTTTATTTCCCATGTTGAGATCATGACAAAATTCCAAAAGATGTTTTAAAGTCCGTATCTCCTGTGTTTCTGGAAAAGAAAACAGAAAACAAACAGAAAAAAGCAATTGTTCTCCCTGGAGGAGTTGAGCCTATATGTCCTTGGGAGCCTGTGCAGCTCCTCCTACTGAGCTCCCATGGATGCAGGCCTTGCCGTGGCTCTTTGTGTTACTTCACTGCCTGGGCAGCATGCTCTGCAACTCTTTCGAAATATCCTTTGATTCCTAAGCTTTGCATACATCGCTGCTGTCTGTGACGCTCAACAAGCTCCCTTTTCAAGTTTCCTTTTCTGCAGGTCTCTCCATCATTTGCATCAGCTTCAACTCTTCATTTCACAGATATCTCATTGCCTTGTTCTGGGATGCCTCTTTGACCACGTCATTTATCATTTTGTTAGACTTTGATCTTCCTCTTTTGTTTTTTAAGATCTGGTTAATTTATGTATCTAATTTAGAAGAGGAATCTCAGCATTTTCAAACAAAATAGAAAAGCAGAAGCTATCATCTCCCATTTTCTCCCTTGTTCTGTTTTCAAGTTCATTTCTATTTATGCAGCATCATGCAAGTTTTGATTTGTGTGCTTATCTGTGCAGCAAATGTCTTTCCAGAAAGAGCCTGATACACTAAATGTAGATTGACAAACAGGAGCTATATGAAGAATTTGAGGTCTGTAACAAGTGGTGTTCCCCAGGGGTCAGTACTGGGTCCGGTCCTGTTCAATGTATTCATCAATGACCTGGATGAAGGGAGCGTACCCTCAGCGAGTTTGCTGATGACGCAAAACTGGGAGGGGTGGCTGACACCCCGGAAGGCTGAGCTGCCATTCAGTGTGATCTGGACAGGGTGGAGAGTTGGGCAGAGAGAAACCATATGACATTCAACAAAGGCAAGTGTAGGGTCCTGCACCCGGGGAGGAATAACCCCATGCACCAGTACAGGTTGGGGGCTGACCTGCTGGAAAGCAGCTCTGTGGAAGGGACCTGGGAGTCCTGGTGGACAACAGGATGCCCATGAGCCAGCAGTGTGCCCTTGTGGCCAAGAAGGTCGATGGCATCCTGGGGTGAGTCAAGAAGAGTGTGGCAAACAGGTGGAGGGAGGTCATCCTCCCCCTTTTACTTAGCCCTGGTGGGGCCCCGTCTGGAGTATTGTGTCCAGTTCTGGGGTCCCTGATTTGAGGGCAGGGAACTGCTGGAGAGGGTACAGCAAAAGGCTACAAAGATGATTAGGGGTCTGGAACATCTTCCTTACAGGGAAAGGCTGAGGGAGTTGGGTCTTATTAGTCTGGAGAAGACTGATGGGAGATCTCATCAATACTTAAAGGGAAGGTGCCAGGAGGAGGGGCCCAGTCTTTTTTCAGTGGTGCCCAGTGACAGGACATGAGGTAACGGGCACAAACTCGAATATAGTAAGTTCCATTTGAACATGAGGAGGAACTTCTTTACTTTGTGGGTGGCAAAGCACTGAAACAGGCTGCCCAGAGAGGAGTCTCTGACTCTGGAGACATTCCAAACCTGCCTGGACGCCATCCTGTGCAACCTGCTGCAGGTGGAGCTGCTCTGGCAGGGGGTTTGTACCAGATGATCTTCAAAGGTCCCTTCCAACCCTGGTGATTCTGTGATTCTGTGATATTCCAGCGAACCAAGTTTTCCTAAAATATGGAAATTCTTAGACGCAATTTCTGGGTCCCTGTTGTTACTGTCTAGTGTGTGCGCCATAGCTGGCAGAAAGCATTAAGACTCTTTTGCTGTGGAAAGCGATCTGAATATCAGGCCAGACAAAGTTCCCCTATACTTCTTTTCACATTTAGGTAAAAAAATCAAATTAGCTTTCACCTGTGCATATGTCTTAGAAAGAAAAGTCCTGACATATTTAAAATACTTGTTTTTCTTACTAATTGCTAAGATGGTCATTAAAAGCAGGGATGGAAAACTATTATCTGACCCTAACATTAAAAAAATTTATTATCTTCATGAAAACTGTAATTCACTTTCAGACTCTGTGATCTGAAGATCTGCAGTCTATTTGTCCCAAAGTCTGAATTATGTACATTTTTAAAAATAAATACAATTCAACAGGAATTTCTTTCAGTAATGCTTATATTAGAATGGCTTTGTGCTATGACATCAGCTTCAGAAAAAAAACCACACACAATAATTTAATTTTAAAACTGAAATGCCCAGGGACCGAGGTTAATAAAGAGCAAGTATTATGCATGAACATTTTTCTATTCATATTTAATATGCATGATCATTATGGGTAGAAAGTATTGTAAAACATTTTAATTTTTTAAATATTCAAATTCATAATGAGCTGTATAAAATGCATCCTCTTATGCCATTAATACTCTAATTCCCATTGACACAGTAGACCTTTCCAATCATATCCATTTTTAAATACTTAGACTAAGATGATAGATCTATGCAGGTCAGTCTGTCACATGTGCCTGGAATAAAAATCTGTAACCACTTGCTTTTGTGGCTTAAGAAAGATGCAAAGACTATGCCAAAGACTAGGCAAGTATCTTTGGTACACCTCTATTAACCTCTCAAATTCCTTCAGCTTTTCTGCCTTTTAAGATTATATAGGACAGTATGTAATTTTTAAGAAGAGATCTGAAGTCTCATCTCTTTTCCTGCTTGCTGTCTTTCTTTGGATTTAAAAGCCAGCAGTTTACAACATTTCACTTCCATATTGTCACACAAAAACATATTGATCCTTCCCAGGTTCCTAATGGAAGTTTTCCTTGCTAAACTGCTGGTCTAGCTACTGACTTTTCATCCTACTGTTCAAATATGACAGATCTGAAAAAAAAAAAAAAAGAAAAAGAAAGAAAAAGAATTCTTAGTTTCTTGGTCTATGCCGGCATAACTCTGTAGTCATCATGACAAGTATACCGTTATTGACTATTTCTGTAGCAGCTATATTGAGCTCTCTATGCTTTCTCTTTTCTCTTGAGTGATATTTGGGTTTCTGAGAGAAAAAGAAAGATCACTTTAAGACTCTTCTTCAAAATTCTTTGTCTCAGAGGAGCTGATAGTTTCAAAGAAGATTTGTAATAGCTCTTCTGTCTCCTACAGACTTACATTTAGGAAACTGAACAATGTGTTGCATATTTTCCCCTGGATTGTTTGACAGCACAGTAGACTCCAAGCGTTCAGTGTTCATACTGTTATGCAGGAACAGGAAATATTGTATTGCGGGTTGCTTTTAGAAATATCTTGGCAGCAAGGTTTCCCCTAGCAATGATGACTCCTTAAGTAAAATTTGAAAGGGCATTTTTGGTTTTTTAAAGGTCATTGTTTCTTTACCACTAGCTCGCCCGTGACTTTTTTTGTTTTCATTTAGTATTGTATATGTTGGAAACAAGGTAAGTGCAACTTGAATGTTCTTGACGTGGTAAGTTCCAGTTTATGACATGAAAGTCTGTCTTTCCAGATCGGCTTTTTCCAGTGCTAACAGTACTTGCTTGCGATGTTCCCTGAAATGCATTCAAGCGGAACTCTAATAAAGATTCCATGCTACACACAGCATTAATCAAATGTTTTAAAAGTGGAATACAAACAAGGTGATTCCAAAATAAGGAAGTTATTGAAAGGTTTCAAAATGTTCAGAGGAACCTTTCTGTCCCCTGAATGATCTTCAAACAGTTTTATTTTGAGTCATGGGATGAGTTCAGTGTAAAGTAAGAGGAATACCTAGATACCCAGGAAGGTAAGGATTTGCTCCTGTACAGAACTTCCTTGATGAAAAAGCTAAAGGCTTTTAATGCAACATTGATAATGGACATAATATAAACCTGCAGCTGTACATGCAAATTTTTAACAAGGAGCTTACCTTGAAAGATTCTAGTTATTAAAATACATGAAATAATTGGTACAGTAGTAGAAACAAGTTCGTACATATAAACATAGAAAACCGTTATGATGTTAAGACTTAATGACGCAACCCCTGATCATTGTAATGAACATTTACCCATGAAAGCCATTCCACAGTGACCTGTGGAACTCTTTGTGTTATGCAGTAATAATAAATACACATTGCACCATGCAGGGTATTTGTCAGATGAAGAATATAAAATTCACAATAAAATGTTGAACAATAAAGGCCCTAATATTTCCAGGTCCCAGCATAGTTTCTGTAGAGATTACCTGCTCATTTCTTTATGGTACTGCACTGTTATGTGCTAGGATAACCTGAATGCCTGGCAACAGGAGTACAAATTGCATGGCTGAGTCTTAATGGTGTGTTGCTGAAGTCATTATTATAATGAGAAAAAATTTCCTTAATGTTAGGGAGAATGAAAGAAGAAACATCCAGACATTTTCTGTCTGTAGTTAAGCTATTTAATTTGTATTTAGCCACTTAAATTCTAATGTTTTAATTTTTAAAAATTCTGAATACAGATTTCTCAGTGAACATCACGGAGATCACTAAATGATTGACATATCTGGAAATCAAGCCCTTTATTTAAATACCAAGAGCACACAAGCTTCTTAAGTCTACATGCAAGATATAAAGGTAGTCTGTGTGATATCTGAAGGTTGTGACTAAGCTTGAGGTCAGAGTCTCATGATCAGAGTACTTCATTTCCAGTCTGCAGTTATACGCAGGCTTGGGTCATTCTGGAGAACGTCTGAGCTGATGGCACTGCCAGGTCGTGATGTGGATGGGAACAATGACTGTCCTGTCTTAGCCAAGTCTCCCCAACCCCCACAAAACTATTTGTCTTGTGGTGACATCATGTGATCACTGCCAGGCAGGCAGGGTCCTTCCTAAAGCACCTTATGTCACATAAAGCAAGAGAGAGTGGCCTCTGCAGGCTGACGTATTGCTGTCAGTGCTGATGAATGGAGAGTGGGTCAGGGATCGCTGCTGACTTCAGTCTACTCCTTGACTCAGGCCATTTGTGACTGTATTGACATAGCCTGGCACCCCCTGCTTGTGGAGTGTCGCTTTTCAGCTTAACTCACCAGTTTAATTGCGGTTTGGTATCAGGCTGGCCAGGGTGAGAAACAGGCATCACATTCTTAGAAGTAAATCTGGTTTAAATAATTGCCCTTGTTAGTCATGGTCTTATATTACTATGGTAGGCAAAACAGCAGTATAAACTTAGAAGCTGACAAACTGAATAACATTTTCAACTTTTTGTGTGTACCAATCATGAATGCCACCTCAGGAACAATAACTCAAACATCTCGTTTAGGCTGGGGAAGTTATTCCTTTGTTTGTATCCTTAAAACATCCAGCTACAGTACTGGTTTTAAATCCTTTAAATATATCAGTGAAAAGTACTTACGTAATCTTTCAAGCAGAAGGAAAAAGGATATATTCTGTTTATAACACACTAAGTAGGCAGATGTCCCTAAAGCAGATTCTACTTCAATGCAAGACTTCGTGATACCAATTAGAAAGCATATGCCATATTGCCTTGACATCCTGTTACCAAATGCTGATGAATGTTTATGATCATAAATGAAATATGTAAAGTGGCACTGAAAATAATCTTTCAAATTAAAAGTGCTAAAATATATACTCTGCAGAATGCTTTATCAGGTGTTCTGCAATGCAGGGTCTCAGGGGTGTATTTCCATGGGGGTTTATGGTAACAGTAACGAATTTCAATGCTGCCTCAAGTACTGAGATATGTCCACTTCCATATTTTTCCTGTGAAGACTGACACCAACAGTAGATGCCCAACCAAGTTACAGTAAAGGAAACTGAGAGGTATAGTGGAGTTTGAGAGCAAAGTTGTGGTTGCACGAGGGTAAATAAATTGATTTGGAAGCTGAAACTCCCAAATACATTTGGGTTCAGGCATGCTTTGCGGTGCCCACTGCCACCTTTATCCCTGATTATTCAAATTACTGCTGATGCTACAGCTTTCTTCCTGCTCCTGTCGAAGGTAGTGGCCAGCAGGACCTAAGGCTGCTCAGAGCATATGATTGCTGACCGCATCTGATCCTGACATGGGTATGGGATAACAATTTGTCATGTACTGAAACCCAGGAGCTGGGAATGTTCCACAATTTAGATGTAGACAAAAAGGCTGTCATTAAACTACTGAATTCCCAGGAACGGCATGGTTACTAACATATTATATATGCTGCAAGTCATTGGACTTGATGCAGGGATCATTAACTGCAACCTGATGTTCTCTTTTATGTTGTTTTGTCTAATGATGACAATATTATTGCAATATTTTTGTTCATTTTCTAATCTCTCAAACTCATATTTGAAGACCAAAAATGTTTATCAGAACACCCAGTCCAATACATTGTGTAACATGGACCATGAAATTTCACAGCTTTTCTCCTTCACTGAGACCAATAACTAGTGTTTTTGAAAGGGCTAAGAGTCTGAGTTTGAAGACATTCAAAGACAGAAAATCCATCTTGCTTGTTTTGATGGTTATTCATATTCAATCATAAGAACAGTAATGTTATTCCTCTTTGAGTGTGTTTCATTAAACACTCAACCATCTTTGGTGTTGTCTTTAGGCACCAAAGAATGAATGCCTTATCTAGCAAAGCTGAGTATACAGTATGATCAAGTCAACTCATGGTCTTAATTTTAGTATTCTAAATAGACAGAGCTCATAAAGCTAAATTTTCTTAAAATGTTCTTATGTTTTTTTCATGCACCATTTCCATTTCTATTTCCATTTCATTCATTTCAGCTCCATCTTTTTGAAGTATATGTACACCAGAAGTGTTCTACATACTTTAGTGTCCCTTTGAAAAATGCATGAGATGCATCTTTTATCATACCCATTTTTAAATCAGCATTGCTCCTTTTTTATTCTTCTGTCACTGCTAACCCCTACTAGTTCAGTTCAGATGTGATTCCTCACTTTTGAGAAGTCAGTTGGCTAGTTATTAGTAAATTTTTCTGAATTTTATTCGTCTTGTACTGTGATTTTTTAAATTAATATATCATGGAACAGTAAGTTACATTTACTAAGCAGAATGAAGTGGATGTCAAAAATACTCCTTTCCTGTAAAGTCCTTTATTAATATACTTCTTTATCAGCTTCTTAGTTATTTCACCTGGAATTGCTACCATAATAACCAATTTATAATCAACTCTGTGAGCTCACTGCAGACATTGGCAATCAGAAGAGAATTTTCCATCTATTGGGAATTGTGGCAAGCATTTCTCTCCCCTTGTTCCCTGTTCCCTTTTTCTCTTCCCTCTTTACACCCTCCTCAGTTCAGAACAAAATTTTAAAAGGTATTGAAAAGAAACGTTCATAATTGTTAGTTTTCAAAATTTCGAAGATACCATGTAAAACAAAGACACCATGTAAGAACTTCAAACATGTTCATGCATCCCAGAAAACATTTTGGTTGTGGTGAATCACACCAAGTGATCAGATGGTGATACCAGATGAAAGCGTAAATTCTCACTTCTTTCAACATACTGAAGTATTCACTGAGCTCATTTTCCTTTCCATCATTATTATATATTTCATCACATCCATCTTATAATGAGGATATGTCAATTGAGGTATTTATTATATCTGTAACACCCTTGAACTGATGGATTCTGTCAGAAAATGAACTCCTGTTGCCTTTGTTTCCTTTTCAATTTTCCAAATACATTTTGTTCTCACTTATACTGTCTCGTCCTCCCAACACTTCACATTCCCTGTATTTACTTTGCTGTTACTGCTCTCTTGTTCCTTTCTTTCACCAAGTTGCTGTTAAACCCATTTGTTCCAAACTATTTTCTGCAATTTTTTCTCCTGCTTCTTCTTACTTATTATAGATTTTCTATGGTATTCATGAAAAGACCTAAAAAACCAAGTTGTTTCTATACAAATCTACTGTTGACTTGAATGAGAAATGTATGGAGAAATTGTTATATATTTTTAAAGAATTGTAGGTTGAAAAAGACTTAGAGGATTAGAGAGAAATAACAGGAAAAAATAGAAACAGCAGATTACCTCATATTAATTACAATAGAATCTAGCCTTAGTCTACATATACTGACACCACTCCTCACCAATGTGTCGTTATTTTCCCAAACGTCTGTAAGCCTCCTGATTTGGATATTAAAACATAAGGAGTAGAAATGTTATTTTTCCAACAAATTGTGTCAATCAATCAGGAAGTGTAGGTTTTTGATAGATTCTGGCCCTTCAATAGACAGAAAAAAGGAATACAGTATTTATAGCCAAACATTGTGATGCATTTTAAAAACATGGTATTGATTATATCCACTAAAGACAATACTAAGTCATCCAAAACCTATGCTGTATATATACTGTTCATTTAAATTTGTCAGTCTTTGAAGGATTCTTGCACTAATTTGTAACACTTAATGGTATATGATTGAAACAAATAGTTCAAAAAGCATTATACATATTTTTTCACTATCAAGTTGATGTGCATAGGTTTTCCCTATGATTATCTATATACAACTATGAATTAATATTATCATTTTAAGTGTTATGCACTTGCTTAAGTGAACACTGATATTGTTGAATGTATGTACTCATTTACATTTTCCTTTATTTAATCAATTTTGAAGTCAGTTACTCTGAATCCCTGATAACATTTTTCTACATGCCTGGTTGTTCATGTATATTGCGAAAGTATTAATTCAATTTCTGAGTGTCACTGTGAGCATTAAAAAAAGCTTTACTGATATTCAAGAACATTGAGGTTTGTCTTAGGTTATACAGTTCTCTTCAATATTATTTTTCCCCCTTCATCTGTTTTCCTGTCTCTCTTGAAGACTAGAGTTGTTTGAATTCTTTAAGGTTGTGGTGGAAGGCTTCAGAGACTGCCCTTGGAAAAAGCAGTGAATAAAGTATGAAGGCTTAGTGGGGCAGACTGAAATAAATAGATGAGTGGCTAGGAGGAAGGTCTGTAAATATAGTTGTTTACTGTGGTTTTCACTATGTGCAATGATTTCATTCATTTAAGAACTGTGTACTTTCATTACAATGATTTACAAACCTCAGACATTCCCATAACATGCAGAAGGAGTTTGTGCTTTTCTGTATCATGAAGCATATATGACCTCATATTTTTACTATAAATTCTTTCCTGGCCATCATCTCAGCAAGTATTACAATTAATCCTTGTTTTCTCTCAAAAACTTACATAGTATGAAAATATAGATGCAGTTTTATAAAAAGAGTTTCTAATTGTCCTAAATTTTATGCAAGGCTGAGGCCAGCAAAAATTACAGAAGTTAAAGATTGGCTTGATATTGCGCCATTTGAGGAGGAATGCAAGGAAGCCAAGACCCATGAGGTCTGGCATACACTTTTCCTCATTTATTTCTTTACTCCCATGAACCGGTTGCGCATCTGCAAGGAGACGATTCTGTCAAGACAGCAGGAAAGATTTTCTTCTCATGGAGGAAAATATACTGGTGTCTGCTAACAGAATCTAGTCCAATGAAAGAATACCCCCAACTGCTAAAATAAAGGAAATATAAAATAAAGGAATAATGGAAACACACAATCCTGCTTGAAGTTTCTAATGGATATCATGACCCAGTCTAATTTACCTGTTCGGTATTTAAACAATAAATTTGTAAGCAGTTGAAAAAATGCAAAATGTAATTATTTAAAAAATAGCTGATTGATAGACTCTGCTGTAATGTAAACTTAGATTTTTCTTAATTCTATTTAGGTAATAAAGGTTTCAGGGAGTCACAGAACGTAAATTACTGACAGGTACATTATCAAGTCTTGTATCCTAGAATTTCTGGACCAGCATTATTGTGCCTATAAACACCTTTCATAGCAAGCTGTGTACAATGGGGTCATATACAGTGCTTACCAATAAATCTCCACAATTCACCCACAGTTAGTTGTCAGTGAACTGCTGAGTTACTTCTTCATATTTTCCAAGTGTTAGACTACGAAGCTACGCTGGTAGGCAATGGAAGAAAATTTTTTACAGTATTGCTTATAATGACAACCTCGTTTTGGGGATTCAGTTCCAAATAACATGACAGTGCTTTCTTGCTTTCTTCTATACTCCACCTGTCCAGATCCTAACTGTGAGCAGAATATTGAATGCCTTGACCCTTTCATTCTTGTAAATGCAAATCTATTTACCTTTTATCTAGAGAATGTGAACCATCATATAAGCAATTCTGATGGAATACAAGTGTATTTGCTGATTTAGAGTAGTGGACTGATAGAAGATGAATCTTGGCTATGTGGCTTGCTAATGCCTTTGCTGTCTGCTGTTATTTTGAATGTTGTCCTTAGGGGAGTAATAAAACTGCCTCCTCACATGTAGTTAGTTACACAGCAATACTTTTTAGGGACCTGGTTGGCTTTGTATTACTGTGTGCTCTCCTGAATTGGCTTTGCTTTGGTGGCCACTGTTATTTCATGGCGGTGTTGTGGGACAATCACAAGGCGTCATGGCACAGAAGTGTTCAGTATCTCCGTATGAGACGGAGGAAAGAAGCCACAAAGAGAGGGGAGGCTCTTTGGGACACAATTTCACCACTGAGAAGCCTCAATAAACTTTAAGAGGAGATTGTTTGTAAGTTCTGAGCTCTGAGCTGAAGGGAGTAAGGCATTATGATCCTTCTGTAGGGGCAGGTCATTGAAGATTGCTCTCTCCCCACTCCTCCCTGGTGCTGGAAGTGTGGTAGATATCGCCACACCACCCAAGGAGCTCTTAGTCCTCCAGGTTTCTTTGTCACGTGATGGTGGCCTAGCCAGACCCTACACTTTGGAAGCTTTAACTTCCTAGTTCCCTCTGCGGAGTGGTATTTATAATTGATCATATTTTCAATTAAAGATTCAAAGAACATTTGTTCCTTGAAGGTACAATACAAAACTGATTGACCAGCAATATGACCTACAACATGCATTTTCCATCTGTGTATATTTCTTTCAAACAGGTAATACAGTAGCACCACCATTACTTTCCATCAGAGAAAGAAACCATTGTCCTTTCTTAAAAAGAACTTTGTCAACAAGTCATTAGAACTAAATAAAACTTCTGGTCTAAGATCAGTGGCAGCAGAATAGCATCAGTGGAAAAAACAACTTTTCTGTTATTTAGACTTTTTTAAAGTAATTTCCAGTCTTGTCTCGTTCTTCATAACAATGTTCTGGCAAACAGCAGTTGTTAATCCAAAACTCTGTCAATCATCTACCAAGTGGAACAAAACTCACAAGATATTAAGTCACAGAACAAAATAATAAAAACCAAAACACAGAAAATTTACAGATATACCACTGCAAATCAATGTTTAAAAAAACCCAAACCACAAAGACTATTATCAAACAAGTCTTGTGTAAAAAATAAATCTTGTGAAATGCTGAGCCAAAGGTTGTTAAGGTTTTTTCTGTAAGTTATTTACCCTTAGGGGACTGTTTTACCCTTAATCTAGCAAAAAAAGATTATTTTAAAAGTGCTGGCTGTGTTAATATGCTAGTGGGCTTTTTGCCGCCACCTTTTTTTCTTAGTTCCTTGTAGTCAGTAAATTTTGTCAGAGCCTTCTGTGAGTGAAAAGCTAGAAACAACATGGAAGATTGTTGTTACAAGCACAAAACTAGAAATAGGCAAATATTTCTAGGTGCCATCAGGAGGAAAATACCTATAAAGTCAGACCTACAAACCAGTGCATTAGTGAATTATCATACTGAAGTCAGAGCCCAAACTGGGCTCAGTTTCAGGGGGAAGGTAGAAAGTGTGCATATTGGACACTACCACAGGTCAGCAAGACTATCCTTTAACATTAATTTTGTTTCGTAAAACAGCTGGGGAGGAAGGCAAAATGATAGAGAAGAATAACAGTGACCTTAATGCATTAATTAAACATTTGTGCAAGCAACCTCCTTCCCCCTCCCTCCCCACTTCCATCCTGGTCCAGCAGATCTGCCCTGACTCCCATCTGGAGGGCAGGCACTGCTTTAATTTCTGTATCTGTTCTCCCACATCCTGCCAGACTGGAAATTCTCCTCAAATACAATTGCTCTGAAATTGGAATCTCCATGGCAACCTTCACAGAGGTGCACAGTGGAGCCAGCTGCCAGGAGAAGACAGTTGCATAATACAAACTGAGAGGATTTCTGTTTTTCACTTTTTCCACCCAGAAATAGACAGACAGACGGAAAGAATGTAAAACTCCGGTAGAACTGATTACAAGTGGATGATATTGAAAATGCATTTAAAATCATTTACAAGAGTGAGAAGTGAGCTTGTATAAACCACTTATATTCATCCTTCTTATTTAAAAGCAGTGACTTGCACCAAGGCTATGAAGTTTAGAAAGTCAGGTGATGGCAACATCAGCTGTGTGTCAGTCTACCACCAGCTAAATCCAATCTTCGTGTCAATCATGTAGTGTTTTTTGGGATGACTGCACATGCATCCACCATCCATTCTGGTATTTTTTCATTCGGAAGACTCAGGTTGCAACACTAATATACAACAGCTGGTTCTCAACAGTCATCCATGAAGACACATTTGTGATTCTGCCTCATGTAAAGTATAACGAGAAAATAGTTTAAAAAAAACATCTTCAGAAGTGAATTTTCTTGCTGTAGCTCACTCTGTTTTATTTGTTTATCCTCAAAAGCAATTTCCACATCTCGGTACACATTCATGTCACACAACAGGTGAAGGCTTAATTTCTTCTGTGGTTTTTGAAAAATAATAATAATTAAAAAAAAAAAAAGACAAAAGGCTGGCACTGACTAAGTCTCTGCAGCTGAGCTGAAACATGGAATTCGGATAATATCAGTCCCAGCACAGCATGGCTAGTTTAGGGTTTACCTGGTTGATTAAAGCTTACCAGAGCTATTCTATTATACCCCTAAAAATGGTATCTTTTCGGTTTCTCCTGACAGGTTTTCTTGGACTTCATGAGCAGTGATGATATTTTTTTAAGAAATGAAAACATGACTTTCAGAATCTACATCATGGAGAGTTACAGTCTTTACCTACAGTCCCACAAGAGTTACCACATTGCTTAATTTAATTTTTGTCAAGTAGAAAGTTGCAATGGTTGGCACTGGGCTTCTTACTTATGATGCACTACTTGAAGTTGAAAAGTAATTCTGAAAGAGAGAATTCAGACAGAAAATTAGTAGGCATAAATGCCGGCCTGAAATTTATGTAAAATTCAAACGGGAGCCTGTAACTTCATCTTCTGCAAATATTCTTTATTTTTCTTTAGTTCAGCAGAACTTCAAAAGATGTAAGCAAGTCAGTAGACCTGACCAGAAATTGGAATTTCCTGCTCACCAGAAATTCTGGCATTTCAGTTTACTTTCTTTTCAAATTCAGTCAATAAATTTGGGAATCAGATGTACGGAAGTAGAGGGCAATGGAGCAAACATGAATCCTGAAAATCTTTGGAAATAAATCTAACCAACATACAAATAAACTCAAAATAAATAAGCGTCTACAATTAAATATGAACAAAATCAGTGCTTAGTAAATTCAAATTTGCATTAAAAAGTATTTAAGCAAGTTATGCCTAATGCTCTTGAGTAAAATGTGTTCACCATCAAATTGTTTTGCAGATACAGAAAAGGAGTTTTGCAGAACAAGATTATTTTTAATTGAACCTGAATTTGGTCAATAGCCACAGTCAAAAACAGTAGAAATTTTAAAATTATTTTTTGCTAACATTTTTATTAATAAAATACTTTCACTTGCTACACTGTTTCATTTAGAAATTTACTTAAAGAACAATGAAAAAATATGGATAGGAAATATAAAATAATTGAAAAGGAAGTATTTCACTTTGTAAAAGTGAAATATACTTCATGTGCACTCAGGAGAATGATCTTCCCTTCCCCCCTCATTTTGAAAAGAAAAAACCTGAAAAGCTGCATCAAACATAATCCTTTTCTGTTATCTGTAACTAAACATTTTTTCTACAAGTTTTTCAGTTTAGCAGCTAAGCTGAAAGAATCCTCTATTCTCCATGTTTCCTTCGGCAACATTTTACAAGTAAAAGGCCAGAGAATAACTGTAGGCACTTCTCCACCTCCTGAATACCTTTGCAATCCTTTGTGGCATTGTTTGGGAAGGGATTTCTCATCCAAGCTAAATTTTGACATTTGAGACCCCAGGCAGCAAATCACGCAATCAGCCAGGAAGAGAAAGGTGCCCGGGGTGTTCCACAACAGTGCATTGCCCACGAGGTAGGTGAGCGGCCGCGGAGCCTTGTTCTTCCAGGCGGGACCTATGGGGACCGAACCCCAAGCAAAGGGAAAACCCTTGGAATGGCACACAACACTGCCATGCTCTAGCGCTTCACCCCATCCACAATTTTACACAGCCAGTGGATATTGATCTGATATAATCAGACTTTTTCCTGCAAATACGTGATGTGTTGGTAGCACAGTGGATGAAGGGCAGAGGGAAGGGGAATGGGAGCCTGAGACATATGAACTGTAACAAAACTGCACGGTGCTTCAGTGAGTCCCATTAAGATCACAAGTTTCTATTGCTTTTCTTTGTTTCTAAGTCATAATTATTACACTGCTAGCCTTCCCCTGCAATGACTTACAGGGTCTCTGGCATGCATCAGCTCAGCTGACCAGTGCAGGCAGCAGGGAGCATACACGGAAGGTATCTGCCACAGGCAGACCTTCAAGGAGGAAATTTTTTCACCCGTTTATGCTCCCATGTTCATACAGTTGAATCACAGCATAACTGAAATTGCATCTGAAGGGCAATGCTTAAGCACCCTACCGGAACAGCGAAAGTAAAATTTACCTGCCTTGTGTTAGCTTGGTGAAATCACAGTAAACGTCACCTGTGGGGGAGGGAAACTTAGTGGGAGATCTGTCAAAGTCAGAACTGGATGGGGGGCATCAGGCTGCCACTTTTGCCTTTGGCAGACTCCCCCACTGAATCTCAGCACATTAAAAATTCCTTGCCTCACATCAAAAACATTAGATCTTTGTGCAGATTTTCTTTCCAAAGGCTTGTACCTTCCTAAGCAGCAATCCTCAAGAAAACTCAAGTGAAGCATTCCCACTGAAAGCGATTTAATTTTATCTAACACAAACCAGGAGCAATTTATCATGCCTTTAGCTCTTATTTTCCCTCCCCCTCTCTGTCAGTGTTTAAACCAAACTCAAGATTGATATACAGACAGCAATTTTGCCAATAGCTGGTCCCAGAGCTCTGCACACTGGCATCTCTGGACTCACACTTTTACATTCCAGATGGATTTCCAATGGTAAAGACAGTGCAGATCCTCAATGAGCAATTTTTATTATCCTTACATTAAACCTTCTACTTCTTGTTGCTGCATCTTGATTGCAGATACCACTTACCGTCTTCCCCTACAACTATCTGGGATTTTCAATGTAATTTTTTATATTTATGTTGATTTGAACAGTGCCATTTCCTGGCAATTGCAAGTAAAAGGGCAATAGCTTGTATAGTAAGACCCTTATTCCATTTCTGAATTGGAATTGATCTTCCTATTTTGTTTTGTTTGTAGTGAGCAAAACACCTGTCTCTGGAGTACCCCACTTCCACCTACTGCTCTAAACTAAAAGCCACTCTGTTCAAGCGGAATAAATATACTAGAAACTTTTTTAAAACATGCTGTCATACAAGGAAGAGTAAATATTAAAATCTCAATGTCTTTTGATCTACGTATTTACGCATGTGTTTATCTTTGTCTCACATCTGCTAGTACAGCCGCAGAGGAATAAGCATGAACAGAAGCTCCAGCAAATTCCTGAAATATCTTTGGTTTTGCTCGTTACATATCCTTTCTCCAAATATCTGTCTTGGAAAGGCTTGAAATTCATTGGAAGCACCCTGTTCACTTCATGTCTGAACATGGTTTACTGTATGTCCAATATGGAACATCTGCTTTTAGGTAAACTTTCACAGAGAACCTCCAGGGACAGGGGAAGAAAGGTCCACGCTACCTGTGAAAGACTTGGTTCCATATTTTTCCATTTATATATTTATCATTATATTGGGAAATTTCACTATGTCAGGGAAAATTACCTCATAAAAAGGTCACTAAATAGAGGAAAAAAAACCACCCAAACATATTCAGGGAAAAATCTCCCAGAAATGAATGAAGTTTATCAGGGAAAAAATTCTGTAGATATATTTTCACCTAAATTTATCAGAGTTAAACCAAGGTATGAACCACAGAATGTCACGCTGCTATAAAGATTAAGTGCAATGATGCCGTTGCGTACAGTTCAAGCCAGGAGAGCAGACATAGGCCTGGCTTTCCCCTAGAGGTTATCCAGAAGGAACAAGGTGACAGTTGTAAATTATTTACTAGTGTCTGATCTTTTCACCATGAGCGGGAACATAATAACCAAAAAGTAATGTAAAAAATACATACTAGAGAAACAATGCAAGGTTTTCTACAAGTCTGTTCTAATTACCTAGACAGATTGGTAGCTATTTCTTTTAGTCCCATATATACCATAATGTATTGTAATGGTTCTAATTAATATAATTTAGTTGGATATTTCCATGGGATGTGGCAAAATTGTGTATTATATCGGTTTACTGTATCAATTCCAAAGTTAGCTCCTTTACATATGTAGGTGGTAGGGATATGGCAGTCATTTTAATGAAAAAAACCGGCTTTTATACTTGCCAGGTGATACTGGTGTTTTCCTATTTTCTTGAATCATTTCCCAAAGGAAAATGACCCAATTCTATCCTTATTGCAGTCTTGAGTGCATTACACTGCTGAGGAATTGTAAACTGAATTGGGTTGTTTCTGAGTTGCTGTTTGGGTTTGCTTTCACATACCGGTTGCTCGAAGAGTCACAGTGTGTTTTGGACAGTGGCCAAAAAGAACTTAAATAGCATGAGATATGCAATTTGATGGTTACTAGCATTGGCCCTACTTTGTTGTTATAGCAGCATTAGTGTCCAGTGATTGATGCAAAGTGATTGCTAATTGCTGTAATTAATCAAATGTCATTTGGCGTTGAGGAGTTACTGACATCCCATGTACGCACACAAAAGCACACACAAAGAAATATACCAGCCCAAATGCAGAAAACGTTACTTTATGTTTTCTTCAGAGAAAAGTAATGTTACTTACTCCTTTGTTTGCTGAAAAGGCAGGGCTCTGTGAGCTCTGAGAGTAGATGCATGACTGTGGGAAAATTTGCACTTTGGTTTTCATCAGCAGTCCCTAATTCAAATCATTTCCAGGGTCTTTAGCAATGTTGAGGTACACTAGCTGCCTGACTTAATGGGGAATATGGCAGCCAGGTATTATATCTGCTTGACGTAATTGTTGCAAACATATATAAGAACAGTAATAAGGTTTTATGCTAGATTGTCAATTGTCAAATTGTCAAATTGCTAATTTTGCT
Organism: Chionis minor; assembly: GCA_013398295.1. Classification (NCBI taxonomy): domain Eukaryota; kingdom Metazoa; phylum Chordata; class Aves; order Charadriiformes; family Chionidae; genus Chionis; species Chionis minor. The sequence goes on from VZSF01005718.1 coordinate 120,056, forward strand.
GGTATCACAAGTAACGGATGCGGACAATAAGCACAAATAAGAGAAGCAGATCAAATGTGTTGGATGAGATGAGCCCTTCCCAAAACAGACCTAAGCAGCTCTGGGAAAAGACGCTTAGTCCTCTGAACAGCTCCATCTGGCTTCTCTGGAAGCTTCTTTCCTACTTGATGTGAGCATCAGGTTACTTGCACTATCCGTCTGCAGAAAGTAAGCTCATATAAAACCTGCTGCGGCAGGCCACAGCTTACCATTTTCGATCTTGTTTGGCTTCTTTTCAACCATTGCCCAGAGCAAACATCTAATCTCAGTTTAATGGCAAACCGGCAAGAGCTTCTTTGTTTTCTTTCTTGGCCAAAATCAGAAAGAAAATAGAATACTTAGCATAGAAAAAGCATTTGACACTCTATAAATTATGCATTTCTCATTATTATGGATTTTGAAAGATTAAAATGAAGAATTAGACTCTCTGCTTGTCTGTATTGTCTTACATAACTAAGCACTTGAGTAGAAGAGAAAGTTTTGTAAACACAATTTAGTAAAGCTTTTCCATTATTTAGTATTTAAACATATCAGTAAAATGTTCCGGCTTATTAATTCGTTCAAAATACACGGTGAGATGGATGACAGCCTCACAACATACAATATTTGCCAATAACCATAGAGTGTCACTTGGACTCTGAGTACTTTGTTGTTTGAAGATGCTATAAATCAGCAGAATCCATTTCATTCTACAGCTGGAAAATAACCATTAATCCACTAAATAGACTTGCAACATCATAATTTCCCTATGCCGTCCCTGGTGTTCATCTTATCCACAATATATGCCAACAAGATGTTGCTCCAGGGAGCATCTTCAGATGCAAGATTTTAAAGTTATTTTCAGTTGTTCTTCCCCTCTTGCCAAGAGATGGAATTTAGGAAATCATTGTTCCAAGCATTTTTTATTTTTTTTCAGCTAATAACAATAGATATGGATGAATGAGATTACTAAAGGTATCATATATATATATACACACAGACACATAGCAGTGCCATTTTATATGACTGCATCAGTTTTTGGGCATAGGCAGTGTACTGCCAAACAGCTCTGTGAACGAGCAGAATCTCCTCCATGCACTTCATGTGCCATGTTTTTTCATTACACATTTCAAACACAGTGTTTTCAAACTAACAATTAAGTACCACGGCTTCTCAGTAAACTTGACCACTGAACTTGGGAATACTGTATTTTTGGGCATGATTTTCTTTGAAATGATCAGAAATCGAGTGACTAGCAATTTGCAATATTTCTTTTTCTTTGAAACAGATCCAAAGCAAGGCTGTGCTAATCAGTTCAGTGTTTCTAGCCACCTCACAGGGCATGAAGAAAAGACCGTTGAAGTAAGTCCACATATTTATAGCTCTCTGGCTTGTGTTTTCTGAGATTGGTAACAAGTCAAGTCTGATTTGTGCCCAAACACTCAATATTTGCCTCCCAATCTGCTTTTTGAAATGGCGCTTTTTTTTTTTTTTCTGCAGTAATGGGACATAATCCCACTTTTGACTCACATGATTGTCTCTGGCTCTCACCAACCTTTTTCTTCACTGTCACCACAGGTATCCCACTGAAGAGATCTTGTGTGCATATTCCCTTTCACTGAAGTTTTCAACTGACCAGAGGCATGGACACCAGGAAAAGCAGGCAGATATACATCCTATAACTCAGGCACCTCTACCAAAAAAACCCACAGCGCATTGAGTGAACATGCAGTAAAATGTGAACAAAAAAAAAAAACAAATGCTCTTTCTTTCACAGAGTACTTATCTGCCATGTGTGGTCAATAACAATAATGTATTTTCTTGTGGATCCCATGGCATGTCTGGCACTAGATTTTTTGCATCTTTGTATACAATGAGGCATAAAAATATAGAATACTGCAAGCTTTGTTTACACCTATTTTTATCAGCGGATTTTTGTGAATATCTTTTACGTTCCAGACTATCTAATCATGTCTCATAATCTGTATTTTTATATGAAGTACAATCTTAACTCTGAAATACATTCTAATATTGTGCAATCCAAAGGAAACCATCACTAAAAGAAAAAGCCAGGAAGAACCTGGCCCACCAATTCAAGGAAAGGAGAACCAGCAACAGATGACAGCAAGAAAACCAAAGACTTTTGTGCCTCCAAAAGCCTGGAATAAGGCTATCCTTGAAATAAAAAGCCTATCCTTGAAAAGAGGAAAGGAGGCAAGAAATGGCAGAGAAGATAATTAATTAATTACCTCAAATGACTGTACTTCATAGAATCACAGAATCATAGAATGGTTAGAGCTGGAAGGGACCCTAAAGATCCTCTAGTTTGAACCCCCCTGCCATGGGCAGGGACACCTCCCCCTAGACCAGGTTACTCAAAGCCCCGTCCAACCTGGCCTTGGACACCTCCAGGGATGGGGCAGCCACAGCTTCCCTGGACAACCTGTGCCAGTGTCTCACCACCCTCACTGTAAAGAATTTCTTCCTAATATCTAATCTAAAACTACCCTTTTTCAATTTAAAACCATCCCCCCTCGTTCTATCACTACACTCCCTGATAAAGAGGCCCTCTCCATCTTTCCTGTAGGTCCCCTTTAGGTACTGGAAGGGGCTATAAGGTCTCCCTGGAGCCTTTTCTTCTCCAGGCTGAACAACCCCAACTCTCTCAGCCTGTCCTCATAGCAGAGGTGCTCCAGCTCTCTGATTGTCTTGGTGGCCTCCTCTGGACTAGCTCCAACAGGTAGTTCACGTGCAACAGGGAATGTATGCTGATCTTCAGCTTACAGTTTGAAATACCAAAAATGTAATATGAAATATGAAAGCTGAAATATGAAGCTGAAAACGACTTTATGAATGCTGGAAAGAATTCTTACAATCTGAAGTAAAAAAATAACTGGGATCAGAGGGTCTGAGAACTAATCACAGCTTCTATTCCTTTTCCGTGCACCTTTGCCTAAAGAATTGAGAGAGCAGCCCTTTGAAGCATTCCAATTTTCTCTTCTTCTGAAGAGTCTCAAAGAGCACAAATGAGCAATTTATAGTTATCAGCTTTTCATCTGGTCCCTCAGGTCTTGCAAGTTCTCATGAACTATTTATTTTTTTTAATGACCAGCTTAAAATTATTATCTTTTTAGCAGTAACTGAGCACATGTTTAGAACTGTTCTTGCACTGTACATCTAAAATAAGTTCCACAGCTTTTGTTTACATTATGAATTCTTGCAGTAACAGCAAATTGTATGTTTTCAACTGCTCTCTCAAATTATTGTACTGCAAAATAATATAAATTTTATTAAAGGGCTCAAATAAAATATTTATTTTTTTCATCCCATTCATCCAACTCCACCATTCACAATTTCAGTCTGGATATATCTGAGAAAGATATATGACTATATTAACTATGTTGATTTCATATGACTACGAAAGCAATTCTGTTTATGTTGAATTCTCTAATTCCAACCATTATATTTGGGTCATCTTTCAAAAAAATATCTAGTTGCACTATGGGAACAGCATGGAAAGTTTTACCTAATACATTGAACGATAATGTTTTCAGACAAATGCATTAGGTGACATGATAAAAGTTCATCTGCACACCAACAAAGAACCACAGAGAGAAAAGGACTGTTGAGGGGGAGGCAAAATATGTGTGTGCATACATATATATGTGCGTGTATATATATTCTCATGAGCAGACCTTGCATCCTGCTCAGCCAGAGAGTGGAGAAAGTGAAGCCATGGGTGCTGTGTTCATGTGAGTGCTCTGTGTGGCTGGCTGTTGCCTCTGTGGCTGGCCAAATATATATATATATGTGTGGTGTATATGTGTGGTCTGTGCGCATGTGCTTACTGTAAATATATCACCAGCCTCGCTACAGATTGGACCTGGAGGCAGGGAGCTGCAGCAGCCTTGCCTCTCTCAAGCTGTGGGATCCAGCATGACGTACTCCTCCCTACCAAAATGTTCATCAAAAATGTTGCCTGCTTAATCCAAGGCATAAAATGGTTCAAGGCAAAAGATGTCTGAACATATATAAAGTTACAATATTTTTTTTTCATTTATTGAGAGTAATTTAATAACACAAGCTTAAATCAGGAATATTTAAACAATCTCAATTACTAAAGCGTGATACATTATCTTACTCTTTTTTTTTTTGTTTGCCATAAATCAAAATGTATGTTTAAATTTTAATAACTTTTATTGGGGTAAGGTAAAAGTATCTTGAATGTGGTACTTAATTTTTGATGACATTATTAATTCTATTTAAGAATTTAGCTGAGTAAGACACTGTCATCCCTTTTGTTCTATGTCCTTGTTAAGGATTCTCATCTGGTCTGTAGTCTTACTTTATTTCTTCTGTTGTTTTCATTGGTAATGTGACATTTCAGACTGAGTGGCTCAGAATGTCAGCAGGCATAATCATCACAGATTAATTATTTTTATTTTTTCCAGCATAGGATCTGACGTATACTAATTCTTTTGTGTGTGTGTGCGTCTGGTAATCTAAATTGTTTTCACTACAAAGTTAAAAGTTACCCACAAAAAAATAAGAATACATTAAAATTACATGAAAGTAATATAAAATAATATAGAAGCACTGGATGATGTCTACCATGTAGTCCTGGTGTTCTCAGACCTGAGGAACCAGGTGAAATACTACAGTTCACACATCTTCTATGGCAATACATCATTCCTTAGGTTTTGGTAAGTTGTCCATCCATACCATCATGCTCAGCAGGACGCTTATATTCATTGGCTAAATCAACATTCGCAAAGAATGCAGTATCATGGGGGAAGATGTGCAAAGTAGGAAGGTTGGTGCTGAGGACTTGACGTACCCTCTGCAGGCATTTCAGCAGTTTTGCCGTGTACTGGGTCTAGCAGGTTCCGGCGGAGGAAAGACCCAACAGCGGCTGGGTGCTGCTTTTGGTTTGTCTTGCCCAAAAAGAATCCAGTTTGTGCTCTTCCATACTGCTCCATGATGTAATCCAGAATGTGACAAATGTGGAGGCTTAGATTGGATCGAACCCCTCGCTTCTCAACTGAAACAGTACTGTAAATTAACCCACTATTTTCTTTGATACTATTCAGCGGACCTGTGTCTTCCCTATGTCTTGCATAAGAAAGAGATCTTTTGCATCTGTAAAAAGAAGGTATTTTCAGGTTGCATATAAGTACCAATGCCTGAAGGATGCTCAGATATTCAGGATAATAATGTTATAAAGGACCAAATTATGTTAAGTGTCTCTCCTGGGTATTTTCTGCCCAACTTTGAAGATTAAATTCTTACAAATTTTAGAATACTTAACCACTGAGTGTTAGATCAACTAAGGTGTTTTAAACTGAATAACAGAGCTCCTAAAAATTTACAAACTCAATCCAGGACAATTGCTTTACCAGAAATCTTAATCTATTAACCAGGTAGGCTACAATGATACTTCTAAAATATTTCTCCTCTTTATAAAATTAAAAATGCCAGATAAAATCTCCTTTAATAAATCACAGACCTTCATTTTACATTTTATAGAATTTCAACATTTACAAATTTATTTCAAAGGTTTCTTGAAATATTTAGTGAGTGCAATTGTATCTGTATACCTATGCAGAGTGGGGTAAGGGGGGTGGGGGAGGATTAAGAGATAGGGAGACAGACAGGTAGTTGGGTAGACAGACAGATTCAATCTTGATTAGTACTGATGAAACCATGAAGCAAATTTCAAATTTACTGCAGTCAGTATCATCACTCTTGCCTGATACTTGTGCAAATGAGAGCAGAATATGACCCTTAAAATCTGAAAAAAAATCCTCTATAGGAGCTATTGCATTTCAGAGATAACTGATGTTCTTATAAACAATTAACATTCTCAAATGCGGTATTCCTTTCTGTACAGCTATGAGTTCTGCCATCTGGTGAACTGGTTAGCTGCCAGTCTAAACACCAGTCACTCAGTAATACTTTACATAAACAGATGTGGAGGTGAAAGGATTATCATTAAAATGTAGGACCCCAAAATAATTTTGTGTTTATTAACAGACTTGGAGAAAACTTTATCATATTGCTAATAGAAAGATGTACAAGATTAGTGACAGCCTGAGAGAAATATATATTTATTTGACATTGTATGTATATGGAATTATTTAAGAAAATTCTATATATGAATGTCAAAAATGTGCATATGTGACTGGATCTGTATCTTCTACTTCTGGTATACTAGTAGGTTATGAAAGCCTGGATTCTGCAAATGTTTACATTTGTGGTTAATTTTACTAATATAAATGACACTATTAACTACAAATACCATAAATATATAAATACACTATTTTCCAACATACTTATATTTCGTCTAGCATAACACAACTACAATACTAACTGAACTATCACTTAGCTTATTCCACTAGCTACAATAATAATAATAATATAATTAGAGTCAATAATAGCTTATACTCCATTACATGTGTATATATGCACATACATATCAAGTAATAAACTGACACCAGAAAAACTATGGTAATCAACAACATGCAATAAATTATGTTATTTTTAATACTGTAATCATACTGGGAAAATCCAGGACAGCATGTTATTTTCTTCTAATTGCATTTCATAAGTGCAAGAGTTGTAACAAAACAACAGATGCTAGGCATCGCCAGAAATGTGAATCTCTGATTTTTTTTATAGCTGCTCTGACATTTAGGCAGTGGGCTTTGAGAGGAGATTCCAAGGCAAATGTTTTCATCATCATCTGACTCAATTTTGCCTGAAGGAAATACCAATTAGGAAAAAAAAAAAAAGTAAATAAGGAGCACCAGAGGATTATTGTTAGTCACAATTTCCTCTGGTGATTCTGCTTTGTTTATCATGAAATGTCTGAACACTAACTTTCACTAAGCATTACACACTTTCTTACAGTCACGCACTACATTTAGCTTGAATTGCCGGTGTTCGTGGCTGTGCACAAAGGTTCGAACAGTCCTTATGTATCATCTCACTTGTCTAACATTGCCCTTATGGGTACATTACATGTTCACTGGAAGACAGTAGCAACTAACAGAAGAAGCCAGCAAAGAAAACTTGTGCAAAAAAATCCCCCACAACTGACAAAAAAAATGTCATTGAATTCATTTACCCTGCTGTGCAACATGAGCACATGATGGTGCCTGCACGTAGTGATGAATACAGCGTGTGATTAGCCCTGAATGTAACGGCATGCACTGCCAAGGTGAAAGTGTTCTTCCTCTATAACAAATTCACTAGTAGGTCTTGAGAAGATACCATGGACCCTGTGTTCTGAGGGCCCCAAACGAGCATCTGAATCAGCCCTTATTTAGCTGCCCTCCAGGTTGCATTGTGGTTTTTTAATAATTGCCAGTACTGGATCTTCAATAACTCATTTTCCTATATCTGTATCCCTCACTGGAGCATAACAAAAGGACTTTTGAGGTAATACTATCCAGCTTCAAGTATCCGTCTTCTTTCTCTTAAGCGTCCAGTTCAGTTTACCAAAGAGTATGAAATACAGAATTTTTCCTTGAAGTTAGATTTTAAGTGTTAAAGATTCCATACTGAAATGGTAGACATTTATTAAATATAGCTGTGTAGTGCGAATCAGTTCTGAGTGGGAAAAATATTTGTACCCCCAAAATAATACGTAAGTTGAAAGTTAGAAAGTTTCCACCTTTTAGAAGAAGAAAAGTTTGAAATGGTCTTTCTCTTGAAACTGAAGTTAGAGGTCTGTCCAAAACTAGCTCACTGACTGGGCCCAACAGTTAACACAGGAGAGTTTCTATATGGCCAGGTGCTCACACATTCATTGCTGACTCTGGCATGAATGTGGTTTGAGTCTTCAGATCTCTGCAGTGTACACATAATGATTCAAGAGATACGAAATTTAGTCTTTCAGATGAAGAAACTGCTTCATTTAGTGATCAACAGGGAGTCTTTAAGTGGAGGAGTGGATGTGATTATTAATAGATCAGCTGTATTTAATTTTTGAATTAATATCAGTGTTCTCTTAAGCATTACAAAATCAGGAAGTCCTAAAAATAAGGTTGTCTTGTGGTCTTGAGTAAAAAGGCTACAGAATAACTTCTAAGAACAGCAGTAAAGCAAGGTTTATACATACACCAGGTACAGGGTCAGAGGTGAAACAGTTAGGATGTCATGCCAGACTTGATACTTTGATTTATTGGTGTGTAGTGCAAAGCTGACAGTCAGAGCACAGAACCTGGTTACTACAGGGTTATGTTGGATAATATTTAGTTTCAAGTGGAATTAGGTAGCAGGTGTACAATGATGCCAGGGTTTAAAATCTTGTTTAGGGTTCAAGATACTATACACTGCATTCTGTAGAGCCGTAAGAACTGCTGTAAAATCCAACAACGATGACAGCAATTATTCTATGTACATGTCGTGCACCAGATAAAGTGACTGGTATATTTGGAGGGAGAACAGCTAGAGATACATGATTTCCGTTTAAGCCTTTGGTGGAGAGAGGTACCTGCACTGAGATTATGTGTGACGTTGGATTAAGGTTTGCAACGGCATAAATCGTCTTTTTCCTGCATCAGCAAGAAAACCTATCTTTAAAAATAGACCCGCCATGTCTACCCACATAAGCTTGAAACTGTTTCCTCCTGCTGGATTTCTGCTTTGCCTTAGTCTTGTGATCTTTCAGGATCTTCCAACAAGCTTAGATCTGCCTTTGGTGTCCCATTTTCAGTAGATATGAGAGGGCGGATCTACACAAGTGTTCTAGTTTGGATGAGCATTTAGTGTGCTTTTGAAACAAATCTCCCAGCTAATCTCACTTGAAAGGCTTCAGTTTACAGTGCTGAGCTGCCTCAGGGTGCCTGAACTTGATTCTTTGAAAAACCTACATAGCAGCTATGCTCCAGGAGCTCAACCAATGCACTTCAATGGCAAACGGGCATTCAGTCCCTGGAGTCAGGCTAGAGTCACCCCACAAAACAAAATAAAAAAATTAAAAAAAAACCCCTACCTTGATGCATATATACTGTGGGTGTCAGGTTTTCAACACTAGTTATTTTACTATACAAAACTGCTCCCATTTATTTGCACTGCTACCCAGGTTATACAGTGAAGGCTATACAGATGGAGCCATGTTGGATTAGAGCTGCCTGTTCTTTTCCTTGGCAATTCCAGAGGGACAAGCTGAGGTAAAGTAACCATGGGAGTCAGCTGCAAGGAACTGGACTAGAAAAGATTCTCCCCCCATCCTGTGGAGGTAACTGCATATGCAGAACACAAGGATTGAGCAGGTGATGGGGTGGACATCCCTGAAGTTATCTGGTTGTGCCCCAGGGAGCAATTCAGGGGTGCAAAGAACATCTGTTAGAAGCTAGGATACAAGATTTTGGGGAATGATTAATTTTCTCTGGACAAAAGCAGTTTGAAATGTTTCGATTTTGTAAATCTGTAAATGGGAGTTCAGCAGGCTAGGCATGGCATAGAGAAGGACGCTGTATATCTGATAGGTTGAGTGAAAAATTAGTTCAAAAGCAAAGAAAAGAATCTGATTCAAAAAAATTTGTGAACCACAGTAAACTGCACTAAATCATGCAGCCTAAACTCCTCAATGATAAAGATCATATGCTTTCATCTACTTGGTGATAATCTAGGATAACTTCTGTTTCGTTAATGTCTGTTTTTTTCCCAAAAAAATCTAATCTCTCCATCTTCTGTCAGCATGACATCTTCAAATATGAAAAATCTATTATTTCTTGTGATGGTTAGCTAAATGTTGCATAGTTTTTAGGGATGCATGCACAAAAGTTGTTGCTATCTTGTTAGATAGATGGCTGAGGTAATACTGCAGGAGCAATAAAAATTTGTTGTTGTTGGATTTAGATTTCTAAGACTAATATTAAAATATTTGAGTTTACCTTCCACCTTCTAGAGACTGCGCAAGTTAAGGTCTCTGTTAGAAACTTAATGGGTTAGTTAACATAACTATTACAAATGCACACTAGTAAAGCCTGGATATATTCAAACATCCAATGGAATATAATCATAACAAAAAATGACACAAGAGAGATCGATAGTTCATTAAACTATTCCTGTGTTGCTCTTGAGCTGTGTGTAATGAGCAGAGTTATAGAAAATTCTGATGTAACATAACATACCCAGGAGACTGCTTTACTTTAAAATCTTTACTCCAAGCTCCAAAATCAATGGTACGCATCCCGATTCGTGTTTATGTTATAGTACAGAGCAAACTGGGAAAATTTAGATGCTTGGGCAACAAAGGAAGAGTAAAATTGTGCTATAGGGAGTGATGACGTATTTATGCAATGGCAGGCAACAATAATGGGCTGGCTTTCTTTGTCTTTCTTTCTAGCTTTTCTAATATTTGAGACCTTTGTTGTTAAAGTTTTTGTAAAGGGTAGGTGACAGGGATTTGGGTGTTGACCGTATTCTGGTTGGGTACACTTAAAGACTTAGGCTTTCAAGAGAAGCATGGCTGTGAAGCACCCAGTCCATGCCACTCCTCTTGTTGATCTCGGTGGACTTTGACTAGGAGAGAAAAGCATCCCATTCTGTGTATACACTGTAGTGTTCTTGTCACGTATGCTCGTATTTACTGAATGTTATAGACAGATCTACTAGGCATGTGTAGGAGAAGCCTACAGGCCTCATTTAAGCTTGTGCAAATTCGTCCTTGGAGTGAGTGCTGCTTCTGTTCCTTGTCACAGTGTTTCTGAGGAGCACGATGTGTGCTAGGCTTGGGCAGAGAATCCCACCAGCTAACGAAAACTGAGTTCTTCTCAAGAAATCACTTCACCAACGCTACTGTAGTGGCCCTGACCAGCAATATCAAGGTTGAGTCAAGGGCAAAACTGCATTACAGCGGAGGCTGTCAGAGCAAGTGTGAGGTAGCTGCTAAGTGGCAGTCAGTTCCAGAGCAGCGTGCCTGAAGTAGGGCACACTGGTGGCTTGTCTCTGCCAGACCTGCTATTAGACCAGCTCCGATGGTGTAATACACGTTGTGGTGGGTTGGGCTTGGCTGGACACCAGGTACCCACCAAAGCTGCACTATCACTCCTCAGCTGGACAGGGGAGAGAAAATAGAATGAAAAGCTGGTGAATCAAGACAAGGGCGCGTAGAGATCACCCACCAATCACCGTCAGGGGCAAAAGAGACTCAACTTGTGGAAACTAGTTTACTTTATTACCAATCCAATCAGAGTAGGTTAATGAGAAACAAAATCTAAATCTTAAAACACCTTCCCCCCACCCCTCCCTCCTTTTCATGCTCAACTTCACTCCTGACTTTCTCTCTCTCCTCCCCCCGAACGGTGCAGGGGGATGGGGAATGGGGGTTGTCAGTTCATCACACAGTCTCTGCTGCTCCTTCTTCCTCAGGGGGAGGACTCCTTGTGCTCTCCCCCTGCTCCAATGTGGGGTCCCTCCCACAGGAGACAGTGCTCCATGAGCTTCCCCACTGTGAGTCCTTCTACGGGGTACAGTTCTTTATGAACATGTTCAGCGTGGGTCCCCCATGGGGTCACAAGTCCTGCCAGCAAACCTGCTCCAACATGGGCTCCTCTCTCCACAGNGTCAAGGGCAAAACTGCATTACAGCGGAGGCTGTCAGAGCAAGTGTGAGGTAGCTGCTAAGTGGCAGTCAGTTCCAGAGCAGCGTGCCTGAAGTAGGGCACACTGGTGGCTTGTCTCTGCCAGACCTGCTATTAGACCAGCTCCGATGGTGTAATACACGTTGTGGTGGGTTGGGCTTGGCTGGACACCAGGTACCCACCAAAGCTGCACTATCACTCCTCAGCTGGACAGGGGAGAGAAAATAGAATGAAAAGCTGGTGAATCAAGACAAGGGCGCGTAGAGATCACCCACCAATCACCGTCAGGGGCAAAAGAGACTCAACTTGTGGAAACTAGTTTACTTTATTACCAATCCAATCAGAGTAGGTTAATGAGAAACAAAATCTAAATCTTAAAACACCTTCCCCCCACCCCTCCCTCCTTTTCATGCTCAACTTCACTCCTGACTTTCTCTCTCTCCTCCCCCCGAACGGTGCAGGGGGATGGGGAATGGGGGTTGTCAGTTCATCACACAGTCTCTGCTGCTCCTTCTTCCTCAGGGGGAGGACTCCTTGTGCTCTCCCCCTGCTCCAATGTGGGGTCCCTCCCACAGGAGACAGTGCTCCATGAGCTTCCCCACTGTGAGTCCTTCTACGGGGTACAGTTCTTTATGAACATGTTCAGCGTGGGTCCCCCATGGGGTCACAAGTCCTGCCAGCAAACCTGCTCCAACATGGGCTCCTCTCTCCACAGGGACACAGGTCCTGCCAGGAGCCTGCTCCAGCACAGGCTCTCCATGGTGTAACAGACTCCTTTGGGCATCTGCCTACTCCAGCATGGGGTTCCTCCACGGGCTGCAGGTGATATCTGCCCCACCATTAACCTCCATGGGCTGCATGGGGACAATCTGCCTCACCATGGGCTTCACCATGGGCTTCAGGGGAATATCTGCTCTGGTGCCTGGAGCACCTCCTCCTCCTCCTTTTTCACTGACCTGTGTGTCTGCAGATTTGTTTCTCCAACATATTCGTACTCCTCTGGCTGCAGTTGTGCAGGGTTTTTTTCCCCCCTTTCTTAACTTTGTTATCCCAGAAGCACTACCACCGTTGCTGATGGGCTCGGCCTTGGACAGCAGTGGGTCTATCTTGGAGCCAGCTGTCATTGGCTCTGTCGGACATGGAAGAGGCTTCTGGCAGCTTCTCACAGAGGCCACCCCTGTAGGTCCCCCACTACCAAAACCTCGCCACACAAACCCAATACACATGTATGCAAAACATCAGCCAATTTTCTCTTCTGCTTACTTCAAGAGTGTGACAAGCAAAGAAGTGCCAGCTACAATTTTGGAAGTCCATATTGGTGAGAATCTCCCCTTGCAGTTAGGATTGAATATGCCAGAAAGGCTGTTTCACATCCTTTGGGAATTTTGACTGCATCTCTTTTCACAGCCATGTCTTCAGAGTCTTCTTTGGGGGCCTGAAGCAAAATCAAAGCCACAAATACCTATAGGCTCCTTGAGATCTCTTCCTCTTGTGTGACCTGCAGGAACTGGACCTCTTAGTTCTTTCTTTGGAATTTGGATTCATTTATCTTTTCCATGTGAAGACCTGCCAAAAACAGAGCAGAAATTAGTTCAGTGTCTACACTGCTGTGAAATAAACAGAAGCCAAATAAGCCAGACTTCAAATGTTGTTATTCTTTTCTTAAAATGAAAGAGACAATCTGTCTGAATTAATTGTATTCAACAGATAAAGCAGTAAACGTATTAGCTGATCCAGATAAACAAGTACTCTAGAAAGAAACAGAGGAAATGATCCTTTGGGGTTGGTTTGGTTTTTTCCCCCTCTCTTTTGACATGTTTGTCAAGAATGTCACTATAAAACTCAGAAGAAAATTCTGAATCACATAAGGACATGTAGAGCTCTTAACCTGAAAAAGACATGGATTAACTTGCAGAATGAAAACTGGCAGCATTTGTGTAAAATGAATGAATGAAGTTTTACAGTAAAGGTCATCTATGGAACTGTAGGTAGCTGAGGGCAGAAACTGTTTGTACTCTCTCTGAAGAGGTCCAAGAAGGAATCATAACTAAATCTCTGTTTCTAGTATTTAAGATCTAACTACAGTCTGGCAATAATAATTGATTTCTGAAAGTTAATCAGAAATGTTGTATTATATATTATTATATATAATAATAAAAAAATAATGTGTGTACCCTGTAGGAAAAAATATGAATTCATATGAATTCTATGGCTCTGTTGAAGCACCTGCAATAATAGAGGTTTTCTTATTCACATTCTTATTTGAGTATGGTGAGATTTGACTTTTGCTCTACAGATAATTTTTAATATACAGCCTCTTTCTTTGTTGATTTGATACTTGCTTGTTTTTCAGTGGTTTGCAGACATGAAAAAGAACTACATATTTTCCAGAGTAATGAATCTCTG
>VZSF01005718.1:135956-285834 GCA_013398295.1 Chionis minor
CTATAATTTGGAATTGGTAGCATTTTATACCTGTTTGTATAGCTGTAAATAACTTCACAACATGCTAGCCAATGAAGAATCAAGGACATTATCTTTGATAGAGCCATTCATTTCTTGCTTTTATATGCATATCTTTTGTCTCTCCTTCATACCATTATTGGAATTTGTTTCTTTTCATTTTTAAAGGATATCTTTTTGTAGATATTTCCCAGATAAATAATTTGGGGGGGGGGGGAAAAGGGGGAACCTGGGGGGGGGGGTGNTCAGGTGTCAGATAAATTGAAGATCAACAAAATGAATGAAGTTTCACGTTGCATGTGGTGATGTTGTTTGATAGGTTTGGGCATGTTAACTCACCAAATTACATCACTGTCTGTTATTTTTTGTGGGAATATCTTGGCTGTCAAACCTCTGTATTTTCAGTGTTATTGTAGAATGGGACAATAGCTTAAAAATTAAATAGTTGTGTTCAAAGCAAATATTATTACTGCTGTAGAGTCCACAACTAGTAAACAAACTGTGAGTTTGTAGTTTTTAATGCTAGAAGCACCATACAGACACACACAGGAGTAAAACATAAACCCCACCTTTCTGTGCTCACGCTGGCATGAAGAATGGCCATCTTGGCTATGCTTACCTCATGCAATCCTAAATTTTCAGTCCTTATGCCTGAATCACGAGGTCCGCAGAATCTGTTGCAGCTCATGCTCGTGCCTTTTGCCTACATATGGCTTTGTCTGGACAATATGGCAGTGCTCATCCATGTTGGGCACTTGGGCTATGCCCCTCTTCAGCAGCAGGGCAGACACATCAGGGTGGATATGCACAGACGAAAGAGTTGATGCTGAAGACTTTGTACCCTCCTGCACATTTCAAATGGTTTTTATTTCAGGCTAGTGCTAATTTGGTCCCTCAGATTGAATGACTGCAGCTGGAGAGCTTTAAATATATTTTCGGAGCCTGTTTGGGTTTGTGTGAAAGAAATCCAGTGCCTAGAGACCACCCCACAAATGAGCCAAGTATCTTTGGAGTAAGTATGGACATTTGGGAGATTTACAGGAAAAGCACATGGCTGACCACACTGAAGGGCTGCCATAGCTACAACCACAGCACAGTACATACGCAGTACTTCGCTACATAACCTCACAGTCCACCAGTTTTCAGTGTAAAAACCCCCAACCAAGAAAAGTTTAAGAAAAGGGTACTTTGCCCACCTGAAGGTATAGTTACAAGCCATATGTGCCAAGGACCATAATACAATTTTCTTTGTTCTACTGCTTGTCCTATAGTAATGACTACACCCTTCAGACTCCTCAATCTTGTCAGTTCCCCAAAAGCAAAGAAAGCATTCTCTTGGAAACTTAGTACCCTACCACTGCCACCTTTTTTTTTTTTTTTAGGCGCAATATTTGCTGTGAGGAAAGGATTGCGATAAGGAAAGTATAAAATGTACTTCTGCATTGCCCAGTATTAAAAAATTCACAAGTTAGACCTCTGGAGACTGGATTAAAATTCAGCTGATTAAATAATAATTACAGGAGTGGAATGGCAGAGGTGTCACTGATCTTATTGTAATTAATTCTGTAGACTTCATGTTATGAACTTTTCCTTATTGCTCTCAGAGCTAAAAATAGGAAAATCTGGAAATCTCATGCAGTATTAGGCTCTCGGCAGCTGGGGATTTTATTGGAAAACACCAAATACCATTACTTTCAGTATTAACTTACGAAAAATTGACTTTTATGTTGCTGATGACCTTAGTACTATCACGGATGGATTTTTTAGTCTATTTCTTAGAATAATGGTGAAAGCACTGAACAATTAACACGTTGCTTATAGCGTTTCTCTAACCTTATCATACATGGCTTTTAAACCTTCAGCTACTTGAGGTGTCGAACTGTAGATACGAAATTTCAGGTGAAAATCAATAACTACTTTTTATTTATAAGAGAAAAATTGCACTTTTGCTATTAAACTGATTTGTGGTTTTGGAAGCTGCATGAGAAGGGAAAAAGAGGGCAACTGGATGTGGTTAAAGGATATGAATTATATGAAAAGCAATGCTTGAACATTGTCATGTTAGTGTTACATGACTTAAAAACAGCACATGGGTGAGTATTTTCAAGTACTTAATAAGAAAGTACAGTAAATATTTTATCAATGTATCTTTTCAAATCTTTTGGAACTGTATTTACTAGGAAACTTTACTGATATGAAATACTTGAATTCAAGTCATTCAGTAGACTATATTCATCTTTTCATCTTGCACACTATTATTCAAATGCTGAGCTATGTCTTCTTGATATGTTTTTTTAATGTCTTCATGTGGACATCCACATTTATCCATCATAAAGGGTGGTCTATCAGGTTGTTTTCTTTCATTATCTTTTACTGTTTGATTCCAAGGCAACACAGTGGCTATTGAGTTGGAAGAACAGCTCTTTATTCCTGCGAAGAGAGTGCCTCAGACAATTCATGTCATGCCATGTAAACTTACCCTGGAATTCCTTGTTGGTGACTGGACAGATCAAGAATATAAAGCACAGTGCAAGACTTTTTCTGTCAAATCAACTGCCATCTCTTTCCATTTCCTTCTGTCTCTCAGCTGTGCACTGGACAGCCCATTCCTGTAGTGGGCTGAGAACTATCATAGATTTTGCATCCAATCTTTCCAAACCCATAGCTGTAAAAATGAAGAGTAACAACAACAGCAATAGCAACAACAGTAAAGGTAACACAGACCAGCCTATCTTACTGTCTTTTTACTTCTCCCCACCCCAAGAAACAAGTCCTACAACATCAACTAATCACCTAACATGGCTTCTAGAAACCCTACTTTAATCCTCAATTCCAAGACATACCTTTGGGATCTTAAGCTGAATTGACCCACATAGGTTTTTTTCCCCTCAAATATGACTTATTCATTATGGGATGCAGAACAATGGGACATCATCTTTCTGAGTCATCACCAGTAATAAATAGTTGTATGCTGCCCTTTATCTTTCAGGTCACCACAGTTGGCTAGTTCTAAAATGCTCAAAACTGTGTTGAGTTATAGCATTTATTTTTCATCCCATTGCAGCTGATTTAGGGTGCACCTTGTCTTAAAAAAACAATCCAAATTTAGGGGGCGTTTTGGTTTTTAATTCTTTCTTTTAAGTGATATTTCTTGGTTTGTCTGGAAGCTTTCTAAGTTAAGATTTTAGCTTCCTGTCTAGTCACCTCTCAGTTACACCAAAACTTCTCAAAGTTACTTTCATGCCATTATGAAGTCTCCAAGTCTTTTTATTCCCTTTACCTAACAGAGAGTTGTATCAGCACTCACGCAATTGTTTCCAGCTTGTTTAAAGAGGAATACCAGATCACTGTGTCTTTCTTCTCACACTTTGAAAATGGATCCGAGTTTCTACTTCCTTTCAAGCCTGGAGACTAGTCCAAAATAGAGAAATTTTGTGATGCTATTGTTACAAGGAAGGGTAATGAAGTAATTTACATTTTTCTCAACACAATCTCTCTTATTTAAAATGTGTGTAGAGTCAGTTTCATTTCCCTGAACACAAAAGTAGTGGTCAGTTGGTTATTTGAAGCTCAGCATGCTTTTCAGCAAGCAACCCCCCACTACAGCTAAATTCCAACTTAAATGATGTCTAGGTGTCCAGAAAGCCCCAAATTGTGACCCAGTGAATCTTATTTTATAATTGTATAATTATATAATTATTATTTTCCAAGACTTAGCAGTAAAGGTCACTATATCAGACATTCATCGGCTAAGTTCATGGCTACCTCATTTAAGTCACCCACACATTATCAAAACTTCCAATTTTCTGCAGGTAAGACAGAGTTTCTTGCCTAGTGCTCAGTGGCACTAATTTAGGAGGAGATCTCAAATTATATCAAAATTAGTTGATGGTAGCAACAATAAACATTATTGCTTACCGCTTGTGATGCTTATGGCATGCAGTCAAGCAATCTGTGATCTGTTATTGAATATCCATTCAACTTGACAGAGATTGAATTTATAGAATATTAAATTAAAAATAATTTCCTGGGAAGGGGAATCAAACCCAAAATTGTCATTAACATTTTTAGAAATATTGCCTCCTGTAGGATCTGCATAAGAGGTATAAAACAAATTTTTTCGTAATTTCATTCAGTTTCTTTTAAAACACCCAGTATATTATCAATGATTTTCATCAAAACTAAAAAAAATTAAATCTTGACTCAAAGCTGCCTACCTGGCTAGAAGAAATGAAGAGTTAAATCTTAATTTTCAGTGAACTCACTGAAGCTAGCCAGGATGTAAATACCTGCACCTGTGCACGGGTTAAAGGCACCTTGACTACTTCAGTCTTATGTTTGCAGAAAGTAAACAGTTTAGGCATTACTTATTTGCATGTATGAACAAATAAGTATAAGCAGTGTTAGAAGGAAACGTAACATCTAATTATCATTTTGATATTCTAAATACAAAATAATTAACATTAGTTTACCAAACTTTGGAATTATTTTAATGCATTTTAATACTTTTAATTTATGGTTTGTGTCCAAATTAGGGCAGTGAGTTATGGAAGGGAAGAATTGCAGACCTGCCACGGATTAGAACCTTCTGCCATATAGTCATGTGGATATTGCAGTAGACAGGCAGCCTGATTATAATGAGACATCAATTTAAACCATTAACATACACATTTTCAGACACAGTTATGGGAATGTAGCTAAGTCCTCGAGGTGTTTATAGCAATATTCATACACACTGTTTAAAAGCATTATGGTCTAGTGCCCAGGGTAATTACACTCTATTGCCATGAAAAGAGAGTGAATGATATAAAAGTTTAAAATATTGTCTTCCAATTGGTAACAAATAAAACACTGTAAACTAAGTTCATAAACACTCAGAAGATCAACAATGTTAAGTGTAATATACCACTTTTACAGAAAGACTTTTAAATTCAGTACTCTCTAATTTCTGTATTACAGAGGGTAAAATGTTTATCATTAATCCTGTGAGAATAAATGGCTGGTTTAGGATAAGAAATAAAATTCAATAATATGTGTTCAACTCTTTAATTTCAAGATGAAAGATGATGAAATCATCATGAAAATGATGCTTTTTGTTATTATTGTGTAATAATTTTCTCTAAGTTGCAGGGCATTTGGGGAAAACATGGTGGCAAGGGAACTCAGCAAAAATACAAAGCTGAATTATGTGAGTTTTTCTTTCCTTTACTTTGCTCTTCTTATCCATCCATGGATGACAACAACTAGAGCATTATGAAAAATGTTCTTTTGGTATCCCTTCTACTACTCTGAACACAACCTATCAATACACAATACTTCATTTATTGCATGTTATTGTGTTGATGAACATGAAAGTATCATAATGTAATGAAATGCAAAACTTCATTAAACTTTCAATTCAGTAACTGAATTTTTCTTCATTCTTTATTCTTCCTTATCTTTATTCTTCCTCATCTTAGATGTAAGACCAGCCTTTGAAAGTCTGTATTTATATGCATACGTCTTTCCTTATATGTGACTGGTAATGAATTCAGAAGTTAATATTGCTACTTTCATCAATTCATTTCTTCAGCAGGACAAATAGGAGAACAAGCAGAAAATTATATACATTTTTCTAGTTCACACTTGTTAGCATATTAAGGATGTGAAGCTGTGTCAGAGCTACCAGCATCTCAACTGGCTAATGATTTCTTGTACCCGAACTCGGACAAAAGGGATAAGCAGACAAGCTGAAACTCCAGTTTCCAAGGAGACAACCTTAGACACATGTAAGAAATATTTAAGTAGGTAAGACATGTCTCCAAGAACTGGAGTTGTTTTTTTTCCTTGCACAGTGACATATATAAGCTGTGCTGAAGAGGAATCTGTGCCCTCTGGACTCCTTTCTGAAGATGAGGTCTTGTGAGTTCGTGTGGCTTGCAAGCCACAAGGCTTACACAGGGGAATAATGAGTTCCCTGGATTCTATCTTTATGTTTCAGATGGTTATCAGTCACAGACACTGAGCAGAACCATGTTGTGTGCTTACTTATCTGTCTGTCTAGCTCTCTGTCTAGCTGTGTATTCATTTTGCTGGTTTTATTTCTGGCCACAAGAAAGCATATCTTCTTCACTTAAATTAACCTATGTGAAACATTTTATGGTAAGCTATGCTGTGCATGAAAATAGAACCAAACTGTAGAGGGATGCTGAAAAAACATTTGATGATGCTTGAGGAAAACAGCAGGTCCCTTAGGATTCTCTTTCCTCAACTCAAGATGTTGCATATAAGGCAGTCTTTTACAGTACTAGATCCTGCTTTTTCATTCCCATGTTGTCATGAGCATCTGTTGTTTCCTGCTAGCCTGCTTTACAACCAATGTTGCAAAATACCTAGTCTGTAATGAAAACTTTCTGAACTATTCTTCCATACAAATGTTTTTCCAACTTTTTCCATGCTCAAGGGAGAGGTATAAGGGGGAGAGTAAGTTTCTTTCCAATTATTCAGTGAATACAAAAAATAAATGGTGAAGGACTGATATGCTTAATTCACTTTTAAGCACCTGCAATCACCTGCACCATCAATGACTTAGGCACCTTTGTGGATCAGCTCTTTGTTCTCACAGAGCTTAGTTCAGATAAACAATTCTATTGTAGTTACTTTTCTAATATGTAAACATTTCAAGCAGTAAATAGATGAAGCCTCTCTCTATTAGCCTCTTCCAGAGATTTTTTTTTCATTTTTGATCTTGAATACAGAAAACAACTGAAAAGCTCCGACAATAGCCAAAACAAAGCTAAATAGAAAATGTCACTGATCAAAGAAAATCTTAATGCAGAAACAGGAAAAAAGACTGTGTACTGTTTAAGACTGTTCATTTCACGGTGCAAAACTCACAAAGCAAACACATACTTCTTAATTACCACCACTGTATAGAGGAAGTATCTGCTTTTCCAGCAGATATTTTATTTGAAAGATTCATTACAGTGCTTGAAACAAAATTTAATTTTAATATCTTCAGAACTAATGGTAGATGGGGTGGCATTCAAAGAACATTGAGACTAATAGGTGTAAGAGAGTCAATTTTAGTAAAAGACAGAATTAAATAGGTCTACATTAGGCATGTGGTTTGACATGTTTGAGTTGTCTGGGAAATGGAAGATTAGTTCCACATAGAAAGCAAACAAGAAAAAGAAGACCTAAAAATTGGGAGTTGCTGGAGCTCAACTACTCACGAATAAGAGTTCTAACAGTAAAATTGTAGCTAGAATAGCTGTGATTTCTCCCCAGAGAAAAGTAATAAATTTTCCTTAAACATCTTTTTGTATCATGCTGGGATTAAAAAAAAGTTTTTTCAGGGTTTATAATGAAGAAATGTGGCACGATATCTTACCCAGCCAGCATAAATCTTTCTTAGCACTTTAAAATATAATAAATCAATATGGAAAATACTGTCCTACTTATAGGGTCACTGATGGTGAGATTCAGTTTGCAAATGAGCCATCTAAACTGAAGTGTTCATCTTTAGGTGTCCACATACGGGGTAAGTATCCTTTTCTGTGTTCCTTATGCTCAATGGAGATCAAAGGCTTAATTTAGCTGCTCACCTACAGGCTTTCTACTGTGATTTGAGAAGCCTTTCCTTTCAATTGCTGCTCCAGAAGGGCAGATGTCTCCGAGAGGTTGTGTCCTAACTGCCAATGCTGTGGAAATGTCTCTTACACCTTTTAGGTAACCCTAGACCTTAAAGACACGGAGTCTAGAGAGCTATTCAGCTGAGCAGCCACTTGGGAACAGGATAGAGTTGTTTAAGCACAGGTAACATTTGAAATGCCCTGCAATACATCATACGTTTGCACAGGGCTGACATTTGCAATACATGGTACATGACCTATAGAAAAATAATTGTTTTCTGGACCAGCTGTGAGAGGTTAAAATGAATGGTGTAAGTGATCTAAAATGGTATCTAAGCAGCTGAATACTTCTCTAGGTTAGCCCTCCTTGCTCCCCTAGCTGCTTTGCTTGTATCTCATTTGACTATGGAAAGAACTTGGACAACTCAAATGTAGTTGCCTAAGTTTAGGTGTTTTGATTTGAAATTGAATCCCTCCTTCTGTGCTGAATCTCACTTTAAGACATACAACAAGAGTTCAACACCAACCTAAAAACTGTCTGTTGCTTAGATACTAATGGTCATTCTTAACTGGTACAAAGCAAAATTATCTGTCTGTCTACATATTTATTTTTATAGATTTTTAAAGAGTTGATAGAAAGAAGAAAAAAGTTTTCCAAAGCCTAATATATACATAACTGATTTGGAACATCAATTTAAAGTAGAAGAGTTCAGATAAAAGATAGAATATGTCCACGGACTCCAAAAACACAATTCCAAAGCACTAAGAAACTTATACTTACTAATGATCAAAAGCTTATATGAAAGCAACAACAAGAACAACAACAATAATAACAGCAACAAACACCACCACCACCACCACAGTAAAGGGTGTACCAAAGGTTAAGGAAATGACAAATGAGGTAAGGCATGATGTATATGATCATTGAGGGAAGATAAATGAGACAACAAGTATCAGTAGTGACTAGGACTAAAGCTCTAAGTAATATAAAACTTCAATATTGCATTCAGGTAGAGGGCTATAGCTAAATGATGATGAAAAAAAATTGCAAAAAGTGACTGTACTGAAAGTATAAAAATTTGACAGATAGTTCTCCATATTTAGAAGAATGTAGGAAGACACATTTACTCCCTCTGATGAGGACAGATTTTACCAATTTAGACAAAGGAAGACATGAGGTAAAGTATGCTAAAATAAATAAATATTTAAAAATCATTGAGCCCAAAGTACTTCCAAAATAGAGCATTAAATGAAGTAGTTACACTGGTCACACCAAATACTGTGTTAATGTTTGGCAAACCTTGGAAACATACAGACAAACAGTTTGCAGACAACACCAAGTTAGGCGGGAATGTTGACCTGCTTGAGGGTAGAAAGGCTCTTCAGAGGGATCTGGGCAACCCCATGCAGCGCTACAGGTTTGGGGAAGAGTGGCTGGAAAGCTGCCTGGCAGGAAAGGACCTGGGGGTGTTGGTCAACAGCCGGCTGAATATGAGCCAGCAGTGTGCCCAGGTGGCCAAGGCGGCCAACAGCATCCTGGCCGTATCAGGAATAGTGTGGCCAGCAGGACTAGGGCAGGGATCGTCCCCCTGTACTCGGCACTGGTGAGGCCCCATCTCGAATCCTGTGTTCAGTTTTGGGCCCCTCATGACAAGAAAGACATTGAGGTGCTGGAGTGTGTCCAGAGAAGGGCAAAGGAGCTGGTGAGGGGTCTAGAGCACAAGTCTTATAAAGAATGGCTGAGGGAACTGGGGTTGTCCAGTCTGGAGCAAAGGAGGCTGAGGGGAGACCTTATTGCTGTCTGCAACTACCTGAAAGGTGGTTGTAGCCAGGTGGGGGTCAGTCTCCTCTCCCAAGTAACAAGTGATAGGACAAGAAGAAATGTCCTCCAGTTGTCCCAGGAGAGGTTTAGATTGGATATTAGGAAAAATTTCTTCCCTGAAAGGGTTATCAAGCATTGGAACAGGCTGCCCAGGGAGGTGGTGGAATTGCCATTCCTGGAGGTATTTAAAAGCTGGGTAGATGTGGTGCTGAGGGACATGAGTTAGTGGTGGTTTTGGCAGTATTAGGTTGATGGTTTGACTCAATGATCTTAAAGGTCCCTTCCAACCTAGAGAATTCTATGATTCTATTTTAAAGGACTGGAAAGGAAAAAAATGGAAACAAAGAATGATGTAAAAAGAAGTCATCTGATAGTGATGAAATAATTATTCCTGAGATCTGTAAATAAAGTAGTAGAAGATAAAACTCTATAAGATAGTTTCATGGAAGTTTGTTCCTTCTGATACAATACTTCCTTTTCAAGAGAATACAGCTTTGAATAACAAAGATGCACATGATGGCATTGCACTTGGGTTTTCCAGAACGTTTGCCGTAGGCACACCCAGAATAAGTTTTTAAGTAGACTGTGTTTTAGCTGAGGAATAAAGTGGTTATTTAAGCATTTTCTGGTTAAGCTTGCAAATTTCAAAGATTATTTTTTTTATAAAGACAAAGACAGGGTATTATTATAAATTGATCAAAATTACCTTACTAAATGGTCTCAATGCACTAAAATGTGTTTTCATACATTCATACAAGGTAATAGTTCAGAGCTTCAATGATAAAGATGATCTCAGGAGGAGGGAAATTCTTTGAAAATAAAAGTCTGAGAAAAATTTGGTATCAAGACTAGCAGAAGATGAACTCTATAATGTAAAAATATTTCTATGATCCTTTGGTATAGAAGAAGGTCACAGAGTAGGAGATCTTGGCTGTACATACCATTAGTAAAATGTACCTAGTATGTCTACTTCATATGCAGTTATAGGAGAACAAATTTCAAGGAAAGTTAACAAATTATCCAGGAGACAGAAAAAAAAAAAATTAAAAAATAATCACATTCAAATAGAAGGTCAGGAGATTACTTAATCTATATGCTTTGAAAGGCACTTAAACATGGAAGACACAAATTGCTAAAAGGCTTTTCAGTCTTGTTTACAAATGCATAAAATGAAAAAAATGGCCAGAGAGTGAAGCTAAACAAGTGTAGTTTTAAAAACAGATGCAGTTTCCTGACAGTGACGGCAATTACCATGGGGATAGGGAAAAAATTATCCACCTTAAAGTGGTTGCCTTTAAAGTGAGGTCTGGTATTGGTAAACAAAGATCTGCTTTAACACAGTTTCACAAAGAAATGTTAGTGCCTCTTTGTGTGTGGTTTGAGTCGGATAAAGATGAGGATGGTGGCAAACCTCCAAATTTGTGAGTTTTGGTAACTCTGTTTCGTTCCTCCTTGGGTCATGGGAAGAGGAAAATTTCCTGTATTTTCCTCCATAAACCGAAGATCCTTGAATTTCCTGATTAGGGCATTGACTAGTGAACAAGCAAGGGCAAGTGAACCTTATCTTTCAGGACTTCAGCTGATCGGTTCCAATAATTAGGTAGAATTTGTTTCCCTAGTGCGCAGCTGATTATCCATGCTACTGTTCCTTTGGGTTTTGTTCTTTCTATCAAGAAAAGCACCAAAAATAATTTCTAGCATCAAAAATAATTTGGCCTTAGCTGGTTATGATGCGTGAAATAGTAATGCCAGGTATGGGTTCTGCCCACATGCTTGATGGTTTAAGAGGTTTCACATCTAGGACTGGAAGACAGAGTAGACTGACTTTTTTTTTTCCCTACCCATTCCCTTATTGAATAGGACATAGTTCATCTCCCAGGATTATCAAAGCAGTTCTTTATCATTGCAGGAATTAAGATCATGACATCTTAGTCACTCCTGTTCCCTGCCAAACCACAGTTAGGTCACCTGAGGACTGGTACAGTTTGCTCTAAGTACTATCATTTCCTTCTCCATAAGGGTACCTCTGTGAAATTTAATATCCTGTGAAAAATCAGAACAAAGGATGTAATCAACTTTTGTGGTCCTTACTTTGGTTTCAAAATAAAGCCCCAAAAACAACAGATTAAGATAAAGTGTAAAAATTTAAGTATTAGATGTAAGAATTATTTATGTGTAAGATGATTATTCTTTGTTTGCTTTGCAACAGTGCTTGAATGACTGTGATAGACACTTTCCAGTATTACTGCTTATAGGTATTGCTATACATAGAAAAGATATGTAGTACCAAAACTTTCATTCTTGGTAATAACAAAGGCATAACAAGATCCAGCGACTGGAAGTTAGTGTGTCATTTTCTATCTTGAAATTAAGATGAAGTTCTTAGCAGTGAGATTAATTAAACATTGAACTAACTTACCAAGAGAGGTAGTAGACTCAGCAACGTTTGCTATGTTTTTGAAAATGAGATTAGATGTGTTCCTAAATGACTTGCTTTTTAATACAGTCTGCTTGGGAGAGTCTTCCCTCCTCTGCCCCTGATGTCTGTGAGGTTTTTGCATTGCTTCATTCATTTTCCTCCTTCAAAGGCAGATGAAGGCAGAGGGGGAGAGGGTGGAACAACCGACAACATTCTCAACCCTTCCCCTACCTGTGAAGAGACAACAAGTACATTGTGAATGTGTTTGTGACTGAGTACTAGTATAATCCCACTGTGCCATGTATCACCCAGCTCTACAGTAGGACCTTCTCCTCTGGAGCTTAGTATTCAAAAGGACAGGCAAAAGCATGGGAGGAGAGTTACAGCTTTGTAAAATTGAGGGCTGAAAGTGCCACTTTAAAGCCGCAATTACTTTTTGAGAGTCTTGATCTGTCACTTAGAAATTCTGTAGTGAGGGGATTTGCTAAGGCAGGAAAACAAAATATTCGGCTTGATCACAGAAATAAAAAAGAGAGTGAGGATGTGAAGAGGGAGCAAGACCAGGTAAATATGGAAGACTTTTCTAAGTGAACGCTGCAGATGGTAGGGTGGGGGCAGACTTGCAGGGTCCTGTGTCTCTGTTTTGGCTGGCTTAATCTTCTGTCTGCCTGCATTAAATGTGTTCTCTT
Organism: Chionis minor; assembly: GCA_013398295.1. Taxonomy (NCBI): domain Eukaryota; kingdom Metazoa; phylum Chordata; class Aves; order Charadriiformes; family Chionidae; genus Chionis; species Chionis minor. The sequence continues at coordinate 148,518 of VZSF01005718.1, forward strand.
CTGAGCTCATACAGGCAGTGCTGATTAGGCCTTAAACCCCTGAAGTGGGTACAACTCCCCAGTGTGAGGAAGGGTGGTGTGATCCTCATCATCTCCCTGATTGCTTTCTCCAATCACAGGACAGGCTTGAACAAGTCTTGCTAATAGTTGTCCCTACTCTTCGAATTGGAAAAATTGCTAAGTTCTGCAGGCATACAGCTCACTGCAGCTAGTGACTTGGCTTATTCGGTACCATGAACTGTGTTCAACACTGTTTACCTTTGTTTGTAGCAGAGTCTCTGGAAACTGTGTTGCCATGGAAATGTGATTTGCTAGTCTCTTCCAAGAGTGTGTGCTTGGGGAGAACTAGTGAGCTGCAACTTTCTTTCTCACTAACAAACAGGCTTCCAAACAGTTTAGATGAAGCTACCAAAATGTCCCTAATTATTTGTATGAAATTAGTATGATTGAGGGAAGTGATTGAAGTCACAATGGCCATTTCCCAGACCATGGCTGGGCATCTCTCTATCACTTGGGCATCAGGCAGCAACTGAAGGTCCCTATTCCTTTTTGAAGATAATTACTCAGATACAGGAGTAACACAGGCTCATCAGTAGGAGCCTGAGTCTCTTTCCACCATGGCAGCAAACAAGCTACTGCAAGGAAACCTGTGTGTAGACAGTCAGGGACATTCAAGCATGAACTAAATGACAAATACTGATGAAGCTTTCATTGAGATCCCGTATAGAAGCATCCATCCTTTCAGGTCAGTGAGAAGGGGAAAGCTTTTATCCTGTAAATGTTTTCACACAATCACAGAAAGTTAAGGGTTGGAAGGGACCTCTAGAGACCATCTGGTCCAACCCCCTTGCAAGAGCAGGTCCATCTACAGCAGGTTGCACAGGATGGCGTCCAGGGGGGGTTTGGAATGTCTCCAGAGTCGGAGACTCCACCACCTCTCTGGGCAGCCTGTGCCAGTGCTCTGTCACCCTCAAAAGACAGAATTTTCTTCTCTTGTTGGGATGGAACTTCCTATATTCGATTTTATACCCACTGCCCCTTGTCTTATCACTGGGTACTACTGAAAAAAGACTGGCCTCCTCCTGGCACCCTCCCTTTAAGTATTTGTAGATATTTATGAGATCCCCCCTCAGTCTTCCCCTCCAGACTAAAAAGGCCCAAATTCCTCAGCCTTTCCTCATAAGAAAGGTGCTCCAGCCCCCTAATCATCTTTGTGGCCCTTCGCTATGCCCTCTCCAGCAGTTCCCTGTCCTTCTTAAACTGGGGAGCCCAGAACTGGACACAGTACTCAAGTTGAGGTCTCACCAGGGCAGAGCAAAGGTGGAGGATGACCTCCTTTGACCTGTTTGCCACACTCCTCTTGATGCACCCCAGGCATCCACCCAAGGCACCATTGGCCTTTTTGGCCACAAGGGCACATTGCTGGCTCATGGTCATCCTGTTGTCCACCAGGACTCCCAGGTCCCTCTCTGCAGAGCTGCTTCCCAGCAGGTCAGCCCTCAACCTGTACTGCTGCATGGGGTTATTCCTCCCCAGGTGAGGGACCCTACACTTAGTGTTGTTGAACTTCATGAAATTTCTCTTTGCCCAACTCTCCAGCCTGTCCAGGTCATGCTGAATGGCAGCTTGGCCTTCCAGGGTGCCAGGACCCCTTGCAGCTTCATGTCATCAGCAAACTTGTTGATGGTACACTCCATCCCTTCATCCAGGCCATTGATGAATATATTGAGCAGGACTGGACCCAGCACTGACCCCTGGGGAACGCCACTAGTTACAGGCTTCCAACTAGACTCTGCCCCACTGATCTTTTGAACAGCAGATCTCTATTTCTAAATTATGCTGGAGTATTTTAATGTGGGTCCCGTTGGATTCTTCCAAAACTAGTCAGCCTCCTTCCATTTACCCAGTCAAAAAGATTAACTATGATGCTAAGGCAAAGCTATAAAATGGGTTCTATATAATCTTTGCAAACTCTTACAAAAACTCTTCGGTCTGTTATTTGTGATGCAAACCTTAATGATGCAGGAGAGTTATTTGTATTTTTTTCAGCTAACTACTCAGTAGCAGTTGTGAAATTTATTTTGCAGAATGTAATAGAGTTATTTACCAGGGCTGTTGGTGCCCATAGACAGCTGAGTTTGTGTTTATAGCTTCCTTCCTCAGCTTTTGGTTTCTCTACAATCCCTTATTTCAAATTCTTGACCTTTTCAATTTGCAAGAATTCATCTTTTTTTAGCTTTTGAGCTTTTTTACTGTGATGTGAGAGGAACATAACAGTATACTTCCTTACTGGGAATCTCTCAGACAGTTTCTGAAAGGCTGAATTTAAATTACTACTTTTGTCTCCCTCATAACATTTGGGAGTTTTCCTTGGCAGCCATAAAATGCAGCATGATGCACAGCCATGTAAAATAAAAAATCCATATATTTTCCATAAGGCTTTGTATTTTGCTCATGTTTGTCTAGCTTTTAAAATTGATTTTGACTTCCATTACAAAAATCATTTGCTACATGTCATAATTCATGCTGGCTTATGAATACCTTTGTATAATAAAGCCCTTTAAAGATGTAAAACTGTTTTCTTCAGTTTGCAGTGCTTCTACTTTTCTTTTTAACAGGAGGAACTTATTTTTTTTCAAATGCCTTTATTAATGTTATTGCCATCATCTCACATGCACCTCCAGGTTAAGACTACAGAGTGTTATGCAGATACTGGGGTGGCTGACTGTGACAAATTCAGGGATCTAAACCCCCTGAACACAGAAGCTGCCAAGCAGCATGCTCAGCTGTCCATGTGTTGTGTAGAGTGTAGACCTCAAAGTCTACTTTGCTTGGAAAAGTGACAGTAAAAATTAGGCTGCAAATCTCCATGTTTGTTGTGTTTTTCTTCTACCAGTAAGTTAGTTCTGCAGACCATAGCGGAGCTCTCCACATTTCTGGTCAATAGTGCATGCACCATATGGTTACCGCACTCGCAGTGACCAGGGGGAGCCCTATCTCATGTGAGGTGTGTGCATTGACACACACTTCTCATTTCTCCCACCTTGACTGATGATAGCGACAAAAGCTGATCTGAACTGGGAGATGCAAATATGCAGTTAATGTGACTGTGGGTGGTGAGCCAACAATAAGCCATGTTGCTGTGCATGAGCAGAAAAATGAAACAATGGGGGGAATTTGGTGTTCATTTTTTCTCTCTGTCACTGTAAGAGAAAAATACATCTTGGATGTGGCATATATAAGAGACAGAGCATGAATTAGAAGTACTTTTCACTTAGAAGGATTTCTATAATTTTTACGGAAAGGCATTGACAAAACAGAGTTAGCAAACTGAGCTACTGAGGTTACAGATTGGGGAAACTCTTTGCTGAAGTATTACCTAGAATTCTCCTTGGACGGTTCTAAGGAACAATTCAGATTATTGGTAAAACAGTACTGTGTAACTATCCCTAGGCCTCAGAGTGAAAAAAGACCAACTATTACACATTTTATTTGTTAGTATATTTGCAAAATCAATGTATACGACAAAGTTATATTCTATAATTTCCATAACATTACTAGGGATCTGCAAGCATTGAGGAACCATCATGACAGTTGCTCATAAACAAGATGTTTTTTCATCCCAACAATTTTCCACTGACAAATTCTTCAGACATAGAGTGTGCATAGGAGGTTCAGTAGGAAATACCAGTGCAAGGAGTAGATTTAGTTCCTGCTGTGTGTCTCAAAGAAGCAATAGAAACTCCAGGGAAGCACATGGAGTAATAAAGCCAAGAAAGCATAACCTTAGTCATCAACATAAGCTTAAAAAAAACCCCAACACAACCCCCCCTGCCTCAAAACTCCTACCTACGAATAAAACTTTTGTCCAAAGCGCTCACTAGGCAGAGGCTTTAATTATAAGCCAGGAAGTTTCTTCTGACTGTAGATTTCTGTTGATCTTGAGGAAAGCAGACTTGTGAACAAACTGTATTTTATCAAGGAAATGTCTGACTTTTGCTCATGAAAGAAACAGCCTGCTAGATATCCTCCTTGAAGTCATCCTAATTACTGAGATCCAAAGCTCCAGCTGGTTGAGTGAAAGCTTGCACTAGTGCTATGCCAAATTTAGAGGAACTATAAAGATTCAGAGCTTCAGAAATGTCAGTGAACTTGCCCACTTTACCCTGTCAAAGAACCTGATCCACTCAGTCAAACACAGGCAGTGCCTTAAGTAAGTGGTAAGAATTAATTCTGAACACAGACCAATGTTTCTTATTCAATTTTATCCGATGCCTTTTCCACCTTTTTCTGATGCCAGAACATCAAGTTTCATCATTTCTGCTTCTTGAGGGAAAAGATGAACTTGCACTTAAAGACAGCGGGGAAGTTCTATTAGAAAATACTTTAAGGTGACAGCTATAGCTTCCCAAGTGGAGTAGCTGATAGCACATTATTCTGTTATGGAGCAGAGGTAATTCTGGCACTGGTCCTAGCATTCCTATTCAGGAGGCTGCCAGCTTGTGCCACTACATTACTTAGCAACCATATGAAATGACAGGAATGCAAAAGAGCAAACCAAGCTGACTCAAAATGATTGGGAGGGTGAGAAAATTCCTCAGTCAGCTCCAAGGCACTCCAAAGACCAACAGGAAGAATGCAAGAGAGAGATGAAAGATGACTTGCATTCTAGGGCTTCCCTGGCATGCAAAAAGCAGACTATAGCTGACATTTCTACACTTTTCTCCAAGTCCATTTACAATAAATATTTAAAAGAAAAAAAAATATTCAAAAAACAAACCCTGAAGGAAAGAGATAGATTCATAATTCATTATAGGACTATGTCTTGCACACACAAGATATGTGTCCTGAATGTGAATTGACAGTAATATCTTGCCAAATAAAATGCACAGTTGTACAAGGATGATATTGAAAAACATTTTGTGCTCAGTTTAGAAGAAAAGCTTTGTTTCTTTTAATAGTTAGTAAAATTCACTTTGTTTCTTTCCTTTTCTCCTTTTTTTTTCTTCCTGGGTAAACATCTTTTTTTTTTTTTTTTTCCTTTCTCTTGTCAAAGACATCAGAATGTTCTTTAACTCAACTGAGTAGCCTGTCCTATTGAAAATAAATTAAAAAGAAAAAGCTTCACTGTTAGGTGAAGCAATTGTACAACATGTAATTAAAAAAATACTTCTTCAAATAGTTGTTAATTCACAAGGTAGTTTCTCTTCCACTTTCTGGAGTATTTATTTCTTTCTAGATATTTGGAAAGAGGATTTTTGTTTTCTTACTAAACATATCTTAAAATACTAAATTTCTTACTAAAGAAATTGTGCTTTGCACTGTGGCAATGAATTACTGTCAGATACTGACTTTCAAATTAGAACTAATTTCCACAACTACACAACTTCTGGGTGGCTTTTTCCTTAGGTAAGAACTGAATCTAATGTAATCTGTCATCTAATCTAAACCATCAAAATCAAGCAGAGCAAAAAGGCCATGAGATAATCTTTGGAGCCATGCACAATGATGATAATACAGTCAGAGGGGACAACACCCCTTCAGAAGAGATAAAGTTTTTGTATCGTTTTTCAGTGTAGAAACACCTGGGGAGATTCCCATGCTAGAGTATTTTGGGCGGTTAGGAGATGAGGAGTAATTAAGGATTTGTAACTGAAATAATAGTACCAGTGGAAGGTGGTCATGGTAAGTAAAAGCAGAATAAAACTAACAAATGGCCAATGTTGAATGGTATTCACCCACAAATCCTGACAGTACTCAAGGATGAAATAGTACAACTATAGATGCATCCTGTATCTCATCTAACTCTTAGTACCTGAAGACCTGAGAAAGGCAAATGTGGTGTCAATACTTAAAAGGAAACAGTTCAAGGGGATCTAGGGAAGTACAGACCTGTAAACCTGCACGCAAATTAATAAAGACTGTGTTGATATTGAATTAGCTGAGACCTGAATAAAGGGAAGCTACTTGAGAAGAACTGGTAATATTTCCAGACAGGGGAGTCCTATCTTACAAACCTCTTTGAGTTCTTTTAAGAGCTCAAAACACTTGTGGAATAAAGATAATATATTCAGTATACTCTGCTTGGATTTTCAAAAGGCTTTTTGCAAGTTGTCATGTAAAATGTTGGTGGGGAAACTAAACAACAAAAAAGGCACACCCTAACATGGGTAAAAAAATGGTTAAAAGATAGGAAAGAAGGTAGAAATAAATCATTAAATCTCACATACAGGAAAGTTGCCAGTGTTATTCCACAGAGACTGGGACTTGTAATGTTCAAGACGGGTCATAATTGACCTGGAAAAGGTAGTGAGCAGTGAGGTGACCATGTTTGCACACAATAAAGGAATTCAAAGGTCAAGGCAATAAGTATGAGGATTGACTATGAAAAATTGCAACCTGGTCTTAAAAAATGACTCAGTAATGAAACAGCAGATGAAATTAAAAAAAAAAAAAAAAAAAAAGGTTAGTTTAATTCTTTTGAGATAAATATGAAGTAATGTATGTCAGGGAAAACAAACCTACCTTCACACATAAAATGATAGGCTCTGTGCTGCCTGTTGCCATTGGAGTAAGTCTTTGTATTTGTGACAGATGAAAATATCAGCTCAGTGCTTGCAAGGAGTGGAAAAATGAATCATGTGTTTGACGTTACAAGGAAAGGAATAAAGAAATAATAAAGAGGATCATTATGCCACTGTACAAAACCACAGCTCATGCACACCCCAGTTAACGTGTGTAGTTCTGGTCTCCTTAAAAATGACACAGAAAAGCTGGCAAAGGTTAACAGAAGGCCAACACTTATGATATGGAAAAACTTTCTTAGAAGGACTAAGAAATTACTCTGGAGGAAATAAGACAAAAATTATGCCTGATGTAGAGACTGGGTAAGGATTGACTGTTCACTGTTTCTTCTTATATGAGAACTAGACACTATCACACGAAGACAACAGAAGCCAGGCTCAGAACAAATGAAAGATGCTACTTCATGCTGGGGGTGGCAGACCAGTGGGACAGTTTGCCAGGGGAATTTTGGAAGCAGGATGTTTACACGCATTCAGAGTAGACTGGACAAACATTTTGACAGGAGATCCAGTAGATGTTACTAAATAGGCCTACTGCGTCAGACTCAGAAAATCGTCTGAGCTGAAAATATGCAGAAGCAAGGAGAGTATTAAGGGGAAAGTAAGTATCATGTATGTTCTTAACCTACCATCTGCCTACAGACACTGTAAGATACAGATTATTGTCTCCTACGGAATATTGACTCTTGATCTGAAGTGTATGACTGCACATGTTCACACAGGCTGCTAATACAGAGCCATAGGAGATAATTCAGGTGGAGGTAAGATTAGACACAGCTTGCAGCTATCAGCATACCAGTACCTCAGATTTTTGTTTCTCAAGTCAAAAGAGAACGTTGACATGCTTTGGATAATGGTTTATGTACCTGACTAATAACATTTGCTTGGAAACTGTAGATAGTTTTGGAAGCCCTCATTGTTACATAGTTTAATGGCTCCGCTTTGCTGAATGCAGTCAACTATGACAAGCTGAACTCATCTCACCTCTCTTTAGCAATCTGGAAGTGTTTATTCTGAACTGTCGCCCAGATAGATTCTCAGGGTGAGAAATGGGAACTCCAGAGTGTGAGTCATTCCATCTTAAAATAGATGTTGAAGAACTCAGAAGAAAGGGAAAGTCTCGTTAAGTTAAAAAAACAAAACAAAACAAAACAACAAACAAAAACAAAACAAAAAACCCTAAAAAACAAAAAAAAACCCCAGAAACAAAAACAAAACCCCAAAACAACAAATACCTAAACAAACTACACTTCTATCCTCCTCTATCTAATGATAATTCTGATTAGAGAATTCAAAGTCACATATGCTGTGTAAGGTCAGGTGATCAACATAGATCATCTGAAGGAAACAATGAAACAAAAAGATTTTCTGGTTGCTAAGAATTTTACCACGTGGCTTGAAAAGTGCTTTTTGTCTCTGTATATGTATATCAGGCACGTAAATACCACAGGAAAGCTGTCCTTGGTTTATGTTGCTAACAATAGCTAGCCAATAATGAAGTTTTATTGTATTATTTTATACAAATGTTCAGAATCACTTCAAAGTTCTTAAGATATAAACTTGATTTTCAATACATTTGAAAACAAGATTTAGGTAAGTGAATAAAAAATATTTCTGCATGTATTTAAGTCCCAGTGAACCTGAACTGAATAAGCAAAGTGTGATGCTTACTTGTGGCTAAAGACTTGAGGGATATAACACAAGGTGAGAATGTAAACTCAGCATTCCCAGTCATTTGATTGATCAGAAATAGAGTGTAATAACATTTATAGTGCACTCTATTTATAGTAGAATATTGATGTCACTGTAGGTAAATATTTATGATCTTTTACATAATGAACACTTTTTGAGGGGTTATAATCCATTTCTGAAGCTTCATCCCACTTTACAACTTGTTACCCAATGATTTAGGAAAGAAGAAAAGTGCTTGCAAATGCTGCTTACCTTTTCATTTATTGGTAAGCCTTAAGTGTAGTATCAATTTAAAAGTATATGATTTCCTTCAATACATTACATTAGCAGGGAAGGTGAACAGAGGCTTACAGTGAAGAGAAGATAATTGCTCAGGTATACTTGAGGCCTTTTTAGTGAAACTTCTCTGCACTTAGAGTTTTGTGATTATTTCCTTTTCACCAAATTGACTGAACATTTCACCATCACTTGTAAAAGTCCAGTAGAGCTGACACTAAAGCTTTGCAGTAATATTGCATTTCTCACTGGTGAAGTTTTCAAGTTTATTCAAATAAAGGCTAGAATGTGATAACAATAATAGCCACAGCAGTAGCCATTAGTAACAGTAGCAAATGCAACATTATTATTTTGCCACTGCTATAAGAGGAACTGAAACAGTGATATAAGAGGCTGATTTGATTTTTTATTTTATTTTATTTTTACACGAATCACAATGATCTTTTTACCTCTGCAATTAGATTTCTCCATGTTAATTTCTGTTTTAAACTGCAGTTTTGTTACTTAAGATGTGTCTAACTGAATCACCTTCAGAAAACATGCAGGAAGAATATTGCTTTTGCTTTGGATGGGGACTACAACTTGACTAATGTTGTTTCTTGAAAGAAAGAAATAGAAATTATGCAATTGATGCAGCTTCATGTGCCTTGATATGAGTGTTTTGTTTTTTCTCTGATTTTTTTTCAGAATCTGTTTTGAAACAAGAAGATTTCTGTCTCAAGCACAGTTCCTGTTGTTAGAGGTAGCAACCTAGTAGTAGGTGTCTGGTAGTAAAGCATTAGAAGCTGACTATAAGTTTAAATATCTAGAGGATGATTCAGATGTCTAAACATAGACATAATAAGGCATCAGATGCCTGGTAGTATCCCACTTAGATTCTGGGTACAATTTTAGGATACCGTTATCTCAAAAGCCATGTGCTGTTGCTGTGCAGATGTCTGCTGCAGCCTAAAAAATCTTATACTGCACTAGATGCCCAGGTAACCATGCAAGCTGTTTCCAGCATTTGATGAAACATGTTGTAGTGGCATGAGGTACACACACAAATGTGTGCTGAGCCAGTAAACAACAACCACTTGGCAAGTTACTGCTGTCTTGTTTTCAGGTAGACAATCCAGAAGCAAAGGCAACAGTTGAAAAAGTGTAACTTTCACAGTAGCTGCCTGACTCATCTGCAAATCAATTAAGAGAAGTGTGGGGAAAATTTAATATGGCTTTTTCTGTAGAAGAGGTAACATTTTTTCCAATTTAGTTCAGTCACAAAATGAAATTCAGGACTCAGTCTCAAAAGGGTCAATAGTCCAAGAAAAGAGCTTAGTGTAAAAACAGATTTTTTTGCATTTAATCTCAGACAGCTTCTCTAAAATTTGTGGATTTCTAGGCTTTTAACAATCAATGCTTGCATAGATTTTTGTGAAATATTAGCACAGACATCACAGATAACAGAACAAATCAATTGAGAATGGAAAGCAATCATCAAATCACTACTGAAAAATTCTCTAGTCCAAATTGTTTATGAAAGATTCTGAATAATTATACAAGCAGCATCAAATACAAATTGAAAGAGAGTAGGTCCCACAGATACAAAGCTGGCTGTAAAGGCCCATATGATCCAGCTCTGCTGAGTACATACATTCTGCTTTTAAAAAGTCAGGAACGAAACCTGACACATGGAAAATCCATGTGACTCAACACTTGCTCAGAAAAGAGAAGAACCACACATGGCAGCTAGTTTCCCAGGCAACTCTGGATCTCTGGGAATATATCCCAAAGAATAATTTTTCTCAAAGTCTTTTTCAGGCACAAACTATTGTTATGTAATGCTAAGTTACAGAATGCTTTTCTATTTGAGCTAAATTAGATAATTTCTGCAGTCTCTTCCCAAATGCTTCCCAGATGGTTTCCAAATAAATTAGGTGGGAATGAGTTCTTTATGGGTTTCACAGATTCTTCTGGAATTTGAAAACATTTTAGTAGGTTTTTCATAGAATCATAAAATCACAGAATCACCTAGGTTGGAAGAGACCTTTAAGGTCATCGAGTCCAACCATCAATGCGACACTGACAAACCCAGCACTAAACCCATGTCCCTCAGCACCACGTCTACCCACCGTTTAAATACCTCCAGGGAGGGCAATTCCACCACTTCCCTGGGCAGCCTGTTCCAATGCTTGATAACCCTTTCAGGGAAGAAATTTTTCCTAATATCCAATCTAAACCTCCCCTGGAGGCACAACTGGAGGACATTTCCTCTTGTCCTATCACTTGTTACCTGGGAGAAGAGACTGACCCCCACCTGGCAACAACCTCCTTTCAAGTAGTTGCAGAGAGTGATAAGGTCTCCCTCAGCCTCCTGTTCTCCAGGCTGAACAACCCCAGTTCCCTCAGTCGCTCCTCAGAAGACTTGTGCTCCAGACCCCTCACCAGCTCCATTGCCCTTCTCTGGACACACTCCAGCACCTCAATGTCTTTCTTGTCATGAGGGGCCCAAAACTGAACACACGATTCACAGTGGGGCCTCACCAGTGCCAAGTACAGGGGGACGATCCCTGCCCTAGTCCTGCTGGCCACACTATTCCTGATATGGCCAGGATGCTGTTGGCCTTCTTGGCCACCTGGGCACACTGCTGGCTCATATTCAGCTGGCTGTCAACCAACACCCCCAGGTCCTTTCCTGCCAGGCAGCTTTCCAGCCACTCTTCCCCAAGGCTGTAGCGCTGCATGGGGTTGTTGTGACCCAAATGCAGGACCCAGCATTTGGCCTTGCTAAAACTCATGCCATTGGCCTAGGCCCATCCATCCAGCCTGTCCAGATCCCTCTGTAGAGCCTTCCTACCCTCAGGCAGATCAACATTCCCACTTAATTTGATGTCATCTGCCAATTTACTCAATCCCTTAATCCAGGTCATTGATAAAGATATTAAAAAGAACCGGCCCCTGTACCAAGCCCTGGGGAACACCACTTTTGACTTGCCACCATCTGGATTTAGCTCCATTCACGGCCACACTTTGAGCCTGGCTTTCCAGCCAGGTTTTTATGCAGCGAAGCCATGAGCAGCCAGTTTCTCCAGGAGAATGCTGTAGGAAATGATGTCAAAGGCTTTACTGAAGTCCAGGTAAACAGTATCTGCAGCCTTTCCCTCATCCACTAAGTGGATCACCTTGTCATGGAAGGAGATCAGGTTAGTCAATCAGGACCTGCCTTTCATGAACCCATGCTGGCTGGGCCTGGTCACCTGGTTGTCCTGCATGTACGTGCGATGGCACTCAGGATGATATGCTCCATAACCTTCCCTGGCACCAAGGTCAGACTGGCAGAGCTGTAGTTCCCTGGATGTTCCTTCTGGCCCTTCTTGTGGGCCCCTCTGCTCCCCCCCTACACACACACTACACCTACTGTGTAGTTCATGTGCGGTGAATCTGACTTGTCTTCAGAAGACCTAATTAGCAATGTCCTGTGTTCTCTGATCTGCCTAGTATACCTAGGGACACTCATTCAAGAAAACAATTTAAGTGGACATGGAATATAAGTTATTTATCCAGACAAACACCACACATTCACTCACTCATTTCCCTTGCCCACCCCCAGTGGGACAGGGTAAAAGGAAAAGAAGAATAAAACCAAGAAAACTTCAGAGTCATTATAAAACTAAAATTTAAAAAAAGTATTAATAATTGTTTAATAAATGAAGGTAGGGAAGAAAAGAGAAGAAAACAAAACAAATGATGCAAAGTTGGTAACTCACCACCTCCCATGGGTAGCCAGTTCCTGAGCAAGAAGTGGGTAACCCCCTTAAGACCCCTTTTTTCCCTTTTATTACTGAGCATGACATTATAGGGTGTGGAATATCTCTTATGTTAGTTTGGATTGTCTGCCCAAGTCAGTCCCCGCACAGCCTCTTGTTCACTCCCTGATCCCACTGGGAAGGCAGAGGGACGGTCCTGATGCTGTGCAAATGCTGTTCAGCAAAAGCTAGAACACTGGTGTGTTATCAGCACTGTTTTGGTCAAAAATCAAAAACATAACACCGTATGAGCTGCTATGAAGAAAACTAAGCAGTAGTAAAAACTAAGTAGTAGAAAACTAGGAAGTAGCCAGGCCCACTACAACTGAATAGATTATTGATGGGTGGAAAGTTTGTTCAAGGAAAAAAAAAAAGCTTATATGGCACTGCCACGATGTCTGTTCCTGTAAAGTCACATGCGCTATTCTGCATTTGAAGGGTTCAGAAGCAACTGGATCCCTTTTCCCAAGTGCAAGTTGGGAGGACATATGTAGGTATTTTTAAATGAATTTGGCATTACAATTTTTTTTTGCCTTAACATTATACAGGCAAGTCCCCTACAAGGGTGACTGGAAAGAATGTTCCCAGAAAATTTGATTAAGTACACCTTAGTTCAGTAAAAACCAGATTATTTTTCCATTATTGAAAATTGTTCTTATTTTTGAGATTTCTCCAATCAAAGGCACAGGAGTTAATAAAATAGTTACTATTTTGAGTAGTCAAAATAAATGCTTGCAAGCTAGCAATGAGACAATAAATTCTCTCGTGAACCATTTGTAGAAATAGCTGTAAAGTATTCATACCTTTGAAAAATTAAAAGGAACAGCAATTTTTCTGGTGTTTTTTGTGAGGGACAAATTAACATTTTTATGGTGGTATATATCTTCTACATAGAATTTTCTCAAGGCTGCCAATGCATTTCTCTTTGTACAGTAAAATTAAAGGATAGTTGTTTTCTTTTCCATTAAAAGAAAACAAACAAAATGATTGAAAAAAGATGTTTTCTTTTCTGCTTACATGCATTTTCATTTTGCCATAGCCTATCCAGATTGATTACTCCATAAGTAGCATCATGTTTATAAAGATTGAATCATGACTACTTGCTCTCCAATATAGCTGACCTGATAACACACCGAGGCAATCTTTTCCTTTATATGAAATAGCTTAATGTTTGCTGTGTCGACAAAGATATGTCTGAATAGTAGATACTTACATGGGTTTTCTTCAAGAAAAAGCGTTTTTGAAGTACATCTTTAAATTATACATTACTCACCTTTATTTTTTAATTTTTCATAAAATGTTTGGTAGTCTTTTTGCCATTAAAGTAGCAATTTTTCCATTCAGTCAAAAAATGTTGAAGTGCCCAGAAATTAAATATGTCAGAAGTAACTGAACCTAGATCTTTCCTGGCACCCATCTAACCGCACAGAAGGCAATGGCTGCTACTGTTAAAGCGGATTAAGGTGTTGCCGTCCCATACGTTTCTCGCCAGTTTTCTGTTGACAGTCACAGCTGAGACCGAGCTGAGACTGGCATGCTTGGTGCATGTCTCATCAAGTTTACTCAGCTTAATCTGGATTTTCTATGGAATTGTTTCAGATACCCAAAAGAGGGACAGCAGCAAACAGCTGAATGGCACTGATATCCTGAACTGGCTCTGGTGTTTATACAGCAGTTGCCTAATGATGCCATTTCACTTCTCCTAGTCCTGACCACTGAGTTCAAGACACAGACTTATGTCTCTATCCACACAGAAGAATAAAGGTTGCAGTATTCTTTAATGAGATGTGTAGAGATTAAATTATATCCCTATCAAGGTCAAGGGAAGCAATTTCCCCACCGAACTCCATTGAGCCAGGAAAGATCAAGGGGTCATACTTCTTCAAATCTCTTGCTTTGTCTTGCCTTGCCTTCCCTCTGCTCCCCTCCTCTCCCTTCTTCTCACCTTTCTTTCCCTTCCCATTACTGTTTATTTTTGCTTTTTTCTTTTTAATAAAAAATAACAAAAAGAGACTAAAGCATGAATATTTTCAAGATTAAGAATAAATTATTCATTGTTTTATGAAAAAAGGAAAGTATTGTATAGCATCACTATTTCATAAAAAAATTTTCCTAGGCTTGCCAAGTAGAACCAGATTTCTATTTTATATTTGATGTCCTACGGAGAATGGAATATAATGAATTTTCATATATAGAGAGAATTCTTTGAGAGGGACAGAGCACTGAAACAGGCTGCCCAGAGAGGTTGTGGAGTCTCCTTCTATGCAGATGTTCAAAAGCCACCTGGTTGTGTTCCTGTCCAACCTGCTCTGGGTGAATCTGCTTTGGCAGGGGGTTTGGACTAGAAGATCTCTGAAGGTCCCTTCCAACCCCTACCATTCTGTGACACTGTGAGTCCTTGATTCAGATTTGTTGATCTTCACTTCTACTTTTTCAATAGATAGGTTGGTCGTTTACCAAGATGTAAAGTAAAGTTTAAGTCTAATTTAGCACTAGAATTTTTATTTATGTACTTTTACTTCTCCTGTGGTGCTTACAATCATAACAGCATGGGGACACAGACACAGGAAGAGGCACACTTGTGATTACAAACAGCCTTGCCACATCTGAAAAGGTCAACCCAACCCTAAAAAGGTCAGGTTTTGCTTCAAGAACTAGTTAGATTTCTTATATCCACTGCTTTGATCAGAGGACCATTTAAAAATCTTTCTGCTTTGATCTTTACATATTTTCTTCTAATTTCCAGTATAAAATAATCTACAGACAGCTTTTTTGCTCTGTATAAAACTTGTCTTTCATTTTAAATAGAGTTACTATAATGTTTGTCTTCCTCAACTTTTTAGAGTAAATGCCAGGTTTAGTTGCGTTAGGCAAGATAAATCAAACTTGGCCTTTAGGGTGTATGTACGCCTGTGGCTGCCATGGGTATTAGAAACCCTGAAACTGAATATGTGGGCAGCAAAGTCTCCAGAAAGCCATGTGGACAAAACCAAAATCAGTTCTGGAGTCTGTATGTGTCCGCTTTTACAGCGCTGTACCGGAGCTAATATCCCTGCACTTTGGTGCAGCACCATTAGACTTGTACCTGTTTCTGAGCATATGCTGGTAAATGTTGAGCCATTCTGTAGGGGATTATCCCTAGAATCTTTGCCAGCTTGAAAAATTCAACAATACATTCATTTTCTCCATGTAGACATCTTAAATTCTTTTTGCAGAATACTTTCTCCGTTTCTCATGTTACTGTCAGGGTCCTTTTCAGCCTCTAACCTAATTTGGATTCACCTTTCCCAAATTTCAGTGATGGCAGAGGACACTGTATGCCATTTAAAAACTTGTTACTGTAACATTCAGCTTAAGTAAGGAGTTTTTTGTTCTTTTTAATATTGTATTCCTGAGAAGAGCAGGTAGCTGTATGAAATAGCTTAACTTGAAAGTTTAATTTACTGCATAACTGTGGCAGATTAGCTGTGTTTCATAGAAGTAGAGATATTGCAATGACATTTGAAGAAAAAATTATGGCAGGTGGTAAGTGAGGGTTTTTTTATATTTTATGTTGGCCGCCTCTGATGAGCACATAAGAACTCTGACGGACTTCAGATATTAAATGCAATGAGATTACAGAACTGCATTACAAATTATTATGCCCTAGCTGTCTTGATACATGAAACAAACAGAAAAAAGTTTCCATTTCTGTTGAAAAACATGGTTGTAATTTCCTCTTTCAGGGATATAAAGTCATTTTTGAGAGGCATTTTTTATATTTCAGCTCTCCTCAGGGATACTGTATTTTTTCCATAGATATATGCTATGCTTGCCTAGTGACTTAAAAGGAGAAGTAATATTTAGTAGATAGATCTGAGATGCAAGAATAAAAGATCATATTTCAAAAAACCCACTTGTTTTAAAGGTTGATTGCCTATGAAATAAACATAAAATTATTAATAAATATGATCACACTTTCCTGAAATGCAAATTATCACTGAAATTTAACCCAAACTGAATTTGATGGCAACAGAACAATTGTAAGATTATCAAATTTTACATCAGTGATACATTTCTAAACTATTCATTAATGTGTAAGATAAGGTCAAAAGCTGTTTATATATGTGATTCATTATTAGAGTCAAACTGTTGAGTAGGTTGATCTTAAACATGGCTTTCAAGCCACAGTAAGACTAGGGAGTATGCGTTTTCTCTGTAAAGTCCTTGTAACATCAGCTATAAAAAGTAATTAGTAGGTCATAAACAAATGTGTAAGGTAGCTTTTCATGTGTTCAGTAAACTGCTCACATGTATTATTCAATGCACTATTCAAATTACTATTTTCAATGTAGTTGTTCCAAGCATCTAAACGCAGTGTGGTCCAACACTCAGGTTACATATATTTTACAGAAACAGGACACACACAATTATTGGAAGACAACCATGCTTTGAGGTAACTGCTTTAAAAAAAAGCATAGGAGCTTGAATTTCTTGCTTAAATAGATCAGATCTCTTCAGCTCTCCTTTGGTTTACAGTAATGTTGCAGTGGTACCAGCTTTTGGTATAGAAACATACAAGATGGCAATAAAGTCCTCCTAGGTTTGTTCTTTCAACATGTAAATACAAAGAAGTGCAAACACAATCAAAACAAACATCCCTGATAGTCTGCATTAAGCATGATACCTCTGCCTTCTGTTAAGTTGCTATTTCCATTTCCAGTGACATTGCTTATGTGGAGACAAAGTCAGTGGGTACAACCATTGCTCTGGTGAGGCCATGACTACTCCAGCTCTTCTTCTACCACAAACTTGCAAACTTTCCATCAAATGCAGAGGTCTTTAATGATCCCTAAGGCATTATGATGACATATAGTCTTTCTGAGAGAGTCATCCTCTGGGCTATGATTTTGTTAACCAGAATCAAGGCTATTGCAATCAGATGGTTGGCACAATACACTGCGGTAAGGGTTGCTATCAGGTGTACAGATGGGCTTTTCAACACCAGACGCGCTTTGATCTCCTGTCCAAGAAAGATAAAGTGATTGCTAATTCAGCTACAACATTTTAAAGCACTCCGCAAAACTAACTATATTCTACCTTTGCAATAGAGATTTTTTCTGTGCAAAGAATTAGCATAAGGAAAAAGAAACACAGAATTTATTGTTATCATTTTTATTTAAACAGGTACCATCTATACTTAAAAGACTGAAACTTGCAGCATGACTTATATGTACATCCTCAGCTAATGAAGTTTAATCACTCAACTTTCATTATGCACGTTGATGTCTTTCTGAAGAAAACAACAACATTACTGTTTATCACTTACACACCTAACACTGACTAACGAAAACATGCTGCATGTTTCAAAAATATATTCTTCAACTAGCTGGCACCAGGAATGGTTTAGAAGGACCCGTAACAGGTGTCTTTGGCCGCATGTAAAGGAACACATGCTAGAAATGATCAAATAGTTCCCATCGAAAGGTATATGACTTTACAGCTTAGATTTATTAAATGTCAGAATTAAGTAAAGGAAATACTTAGAGCACCCCACCCTCCAGTGGAAGAGAATAAGGTTTAACTTTTTTATTTCAAAAATATCGAAGAGCTACTATTAAAGCAAATATGACATGCATTTCAGACACACTAATCACAAAAAAATAATATCTAGAAATGAAAATAAAAATAAAAATCCAGAAATATACTTCTGAGAGATGAATTTTCAAAATATGTCATTTTTCCTTCAAAAGAGATCTCAGTTGTGACACATTAGTAACACGCAGCGACTTTTGTGTGTTATGGGAATGGTCGCCTAATTAGTTTTGTCATTAAAATTCATTTAAAACCATTTTGTTCTTGAAATTTCTTAATTATTCCAATGGCACATTCAGATGCCTCCAGATGGCTTAAAGCAGGATAAATAGCACTGAGAAACTTCCCTAACAGCATCCTACTCTGATTGCCATTATCATTCATGCGATATCCGGTTTCTCTGTATTAATTTCAATGTAATTAAGTAACAAAAGGCAAGAAATTCCTTTGGTGATGTTTTGGTTTTAAAAGAAGTATATTCAACTGCAAAGATGTGCAGTCAGAAAAATCATCAATATCAAAGTCTGAATAGGGGAAGAAATTTCTAGAGGAAAATTTTGAAATGGGCTTCCAATACGTGCAGATGGCTTGATTATTTACCACTGTATTTACATTGAAAATTTAAAACTGAAATGAAAATATTTTTCTTTAAAAAAAAAAGCGTTCAACTAACTTGCCCTATGACAACTGTATTGCCATGCAGAGCCATATTCTGTTAGGCCCATTGGTGTCAAGCATTTCTCAACAGTTATCTTAAGATTAATTTCAATAAAATGAAAAACATAAATGAAAACTGTCAGGATCATGCAGTTGGGACACCACATGTTTCTATAAGGAGCAAAACCACTACTATTTTTATGAAAATAGAAACAACTGCCTGACCAGTCTCCTACTGGGAGAGCATTCCATATTTCTCTCTTCAAATCTGAGAGTATTTTGGTTTAACTATGACAGGCTTTGGAGAACTTCTATGTGATTGGGAATCTACTGAAAATCTAAGCCTCTATTAGGCAGACAGACTGGTCATCAATCTTTGACATGCACACAAATGCTTTGTTGGAGAGAACCAACATAAGGTAGATTTAAACTGGTACGTGATTTGTTAACTGCATTATATCATTCTATACCATTCTATGTCTCTGTGTTTTCAGCCTCTCTCTCAAATCCTTCCATTTCTATCATCATGTTTATACTTACTTTATCCCAACGTTGTCTGTGAGACAGGAACTTTCTCTGAGTATGGAGAAATGCACTGATTTACTCATTCTTGAAAAAGCTGGAAGAGAGGTTGAGTTACAATTTTCTCACCTGTTTCCCAACTGCTTCAAGAAATAAGTCATCTGTGTGATAGCATGCGCTTTTGTCTTCCTCAAAGGAGAAAAACTGGAATGTCCAAATCTGAAAACATATCATTACATTTTAAAGCTTTCTAGCTGGGCAATTACAATAGCCCAGCATCATTTGTTACCTGAGCACAGAAGAGGACCTGTGAAGACAGGTGAAGATTTCTGCAACTTAGCCCCTCATAAACTGCTGTGTTTGGGTGGAGCTTCTAAGAAGTCACAGTTTGAGGAAAAAGAGACAGTGAAAGGAAACACACAAAACAGCAAGAGACTGATACCTTTTCTGATCTGATTTCCAGTCTAAATGGCACTTTGTATTAAGATGTGTCCTGCACATTATTTAACTTCTATTACATATGCAACAACTTCCCAGGAGCTCCAGCACCCCAAGCTTGGGAAAGTTTGAGGTAAAACTGAACTAATTTTCTTTTCAGTAATTTTACTTTGCAGTTAAGCCTCATCTAACTAAGTGAAATTAATAGCATATTTTTCAGACAGTGTCTGCTTCTAGCAGATAAGGTCTGATGTTTATAGTGAATACCAAGGAATGATAAGTAGGAGTAGAGAGGCTCCTGCCTATATTTATTGCTATAACAGCCAAGGGCAGCCAACTTTGTTATTTGCCCCGTTGGAGGGTAGAAAGCGGAAAAGCGTAGAGGGGTCACACGTGTGGGGAGGAGCAGACTGGACAGGTGACCCAAAACTGCCCAACAGGGTATCGCAACCCATCTGCCTGAAGCTCAGTATAAACGCTGAAGGATCAAAGGGTCAGCCCTCTTTCTTCAGTGGCTGGCATGAGAGGAGGACTCAGTCTGTCTGCCTTTGATCCTAATCCAGAATCCAGTTCCTGTCCATCACTGAATCCAGACTTTCCCAGTGTCACTGCCAGTGACATGATCACCACCCTGAGAGCTCAATACTGGTTTTGTATATACTGTACATATTTAATTATTTTCTTATTAATATTATTATCTTTTCCTTTTATCATTAATATTTCTTTAAAGTAGTTTTAGTTTTCTTTTCAACCCGTAAGTATCTCCCTTATTTTCTCTCCCTTCTCTTTGGGGAAAGGAGAGAGAGAGAGGTAAAGAAAGCATCTGTCATTTGTATAGTAGCCAGCCCAGACCAAACTGTGACACATTGTTAATATTGCCACAGTTATTTTAAATGGTATGAACATTTCATTTGTTACATATTATTCAGCTGTTTAGGGCACAGACTCATTTTTTACATTTATTTCCAGAATTTAATAAATAAAAATACAATAAAATTCTTCTGAAAAAATAGAAGAATAGAGATAGAAACAATAGTTCTCAGTAATTTTAACAATCAGATGAAATAAAACTGATGATGTGGAACAAGAGCTATATCAAATAGAAAAAAGAAAGAGAAAAAGAAATGCCATTAATCATGGTTCTGAATTTTTCTCTTTTTTATGAAATGCAGTTTATTTACAGCCTGTGGGGCCAGAGATACATTTTCAGAATTTCAGAATAATAGTAACATCTGTTTCATCTAAAAAGAAAAAAAAAAGGTGAAAGTTAATCAGTGGTGGAAGGCACAGAACAGTGCACATACAGTTAACACCTGTCTGATTGCCTCCACGTTTGAAGTCATTCTGCCCATCTCTAACCCCAAAGCAGAGTTATGCGGTGCTCCTCTCTGGTGGGTCAGGAAGCCCCAGAGGAATCTGCAGGCAAAGATTTCTTTTCTATATTCTCTGCTTCAAAGTATTCAGCAATTCATTTGAGACCTACCAAATAAACAGGGAGACAGGTATTAAGTCCAAGCATGAGTCAGTAGTAGACCGTATTGCTCTAAGAAGTTTTAGATTGTGGCTTTTCACAGGAAGCTTTAGAATAAAACAACTGGACATTTCAAATGGGGTTTTGTTTTTATTAGTTGACATGCAGGATTCAGCATGTGATGTGCTACCACATGGAGCGTGGATCTTATACAAAAACCTCAAGCTCTGATACACAGATACTTATTCCACTATCTCAACTGGATTACTTTTTTTTGTTTTAACAAAGACCATCTATTGATATTCTTTTTTCAGCAAGGGTTACTGCAACATCAACATTTCCTCAGGATTACTGGCAAATTAGAAGAAGCACCTGAATTCTGGAGCACATTATACCTCTCAAGATGTTGATGTCAGCAAAGCAACATTGACAGATTTAGCCTGTTCAAGTAAAATTTAACATTCTGCTAGCCTTTCTCCAGCCATCTAGAATCACAACAGACAGAAGATTTGCTGGGATGCTGGGGGATAAAAAATGTCTCCTCACCTCTCTGAAACAGAACATTATACCTGGGAAAGAGGGTCAACAGGGTAACAGGTACTTGAACTAAACATACAGCAATCCATTCGGCCTTTTCAAAACTGAGCATCTTTTCTCAGAAAGCCACCGTCAGCCTCCTGACTTCTAAATATATCAAGTCTGCTGCAAAGCAGAAGAGCTAGAGCCAGCTGAAAAGTCTAGAAATTTGTAAAGAAGGTGGATTAAAAATATTGAGGGGAAAAAAAAGGAAAGTGCATTAAAAAAGGTCTGGGCTTTCTTTGCAGTTAGTTCTTTTTGAAAACTAAAAATGTTACCTGAATCTGGTTTCTTTTGTGAGGGATTCCATTTCAGGTGGTATGGCAGAGTACTAATAGAGAATTAATGAGGCTTAGTTAACCAGCTAAATCATGCCAATCATTCCTCAGCTTCTAAAATGCTCAGCACAAATAAGAACTGTAAGAAAGGACACATAATTAGTCAAAGATAATTCTGACAGACAGTTGCAAATGTAACTATGCAGGTCAAGGTTTTTTGACCAGTTTGTCTCCCAAAACATATTATGCCGGTAAAGGAAATCAAAGAGGATGGATACCTTTTTTTTATGTAGCTTTTTCCCTTTAGTTATTTAAAAGTTCTAAATACTGCAGACTTGAATAGCTCTACTTAAACAGGCCTAGCGGAGAGAGGATCACAAGCGAAATAACAGTAAGCTCAGGGTTATTTTTAAGACAGCTTTTGGAAACCATTACCTTGCATTTGCTGCTCTGACATGTGTTTCCATGGAAGCAGGACTAGACATGGACAGAGCCACTAGCAGATGAGGCAATTTCAGCTGCCAGTTTCTGGTTCCCAGCTCTGTTTCCATGACAACCAGTGCTGGAGCCCTGAAAAGAAGGTGAGGTATTTAAAACACTGCAGTACTCCTAATAAATATCTGCTTGCTATGCATGCACACCGTAGCGCCCCTCCATCTCCAATTACAAGAATGCAGCTCAAAGTAGCAGTGAAAATTCAGCTTGATATCAACTACTGCTGTTTCCCTGGGCAGGTTTCAAGGAGAAAGAACGGATCACTTCTAAGAGCTGGTTTCATCCTAACATCTGAGACAGAGAGGAAGGGCAGTTCTCTTCTTTCAAAAAGAGGATGGGGATAGACAAAGATACTGTGCTAAATATAAGCTATTGTTTCTCAAGGAAAACATAATATCTTGCTATATTTGGTGTCATTTTGCTATAAAAAAGAACCAAAGCCCTCTTGAAAGAGTGACAGCATGGCAGATGGGAGACTGAAGAAGATAGCACTCAGGGCGCACAGAAATGTTGGGGCAGCAACTGCCCTTTTCCTGGGACCAAGCTCTCTCAAAATAGCTCGTTTGTTTTTGACTAGCTACACACATCTTTGGTCTTGTGCACAGGTAGGTGCACAGGTTGATCCTCCTCTATCTACAGTCTTTGGGGGATGGGTACAGAGGCATCAGTTCCCACACCAGCAGGTACATGGTAAAATAGACAGCTGTAGACCAGCAATCCTAACCAGTAGACCATCCTAATCCAGCCTACTGCTTGAGTCTGTTCCTCTTTCTTATGCAAAGCAATTGAGCTAGACAGAATCCAAAAAGGAGGAGGGAAATCCCAATCTGTTTAACCTGTTAAAAAGAGGAGTTTTAATAGGACGCTCTCTGGGAATAAGGGGAGGTGGATTTGTGTGTATAAATTGCTATATGAAAGCACTAATACATGTTGTGCAGAGGTTGTGCCGTCCTGTCTCGGAAAACAGAAAACCCAAAGGGTACATACCATTCCTAGTGCAACTTGTTGGAAAAAAGAAAAAGAAGGGCTGACATGTTGAATAAATGTCACCAAGCCTACAATACTGTAGGAACAACATGATCTCCACCATATACTACAGATATCAAGAGGAAATGCTAGGTGCTTGGTCTCAGTGAGGAAACAGAGAATAAGTAGACAACTAATAAAATTTGAATAAAAAGCCTAAAAGCAAGTATTAAAACCAGATTATGAAAAGGCAGCATAAAAATTGGTATTAAGAGTTCAGAGCAAAGCAGTGTTTATGCTCCTCTGTGTTCCAGAGGTGCCTAATTATCAAAATACAGGGGTGACACTGGGTAATGGAGTTAAGAGAAGCTTATCTATGGTCTTTCACATTATGAAAATTTCATTTTCAAACTTCCGTGATATAAATCAAACCTACCAGTGACTTGCATGATGAAACCTGGTCAGATATGTCCACAACTTAACTCATGAAGCCTTTAATTCAATCTATTATAGATACGCACAAAATATTCAATAGTCTTTAAGAAAGGATTTTTTTGAAGGGAATTGTGTGTTCAGTTAATAAAAATGTTTGATTTCTTGGGAAAATATAAACAGCAATACAAACATTAAAATATTATTCAAAGAAATTGACATGTACAAGCAAAATTGAGGTTAAGGATTAATTTCTCTTATTCCCACTTGAAAATTGCTGTTAATGCAGTTATAGCTCTCTGGCTTGAATCACTGGAGAATAAACTGGTAAATCTGCAAAGAACAGGCAATTCTTGCACAGGAGATCAGGACTTTAATAACAGTAAGAAAACCTAGCAGGGATTCACACCAACTCAGAAACATCAAAGCATTGAAAATGTTATCAATGGTAAGAATGTATTACTTGATTTGTCCAAGAAATAACAATTCACTGTGTTTTTACACGTCTATATAAATGACCATCCTGCCCCTTGCCAGTCTCTGCCACATCTTTTAATAGCCATCATTCAATTTGAATCCTTGTGGAGATGGCCATACCCTTGAAATATTCCAACATAAACTGAATAAGGATATGAAAAACAGACATGACTTTTTTATTATTCTTTATGGTATTTTTCACTTAAGATAAATATTTTTTAAGATCATCAGCCCAAGGTGCAACAGCTTTCCATCACAGGGAGAGAAATTTTGTGGTAATTAAGAAAGAATTATGCAGAGAAGAAAAGTCAGATCAAAGCAGTAATTTTTTAGAGAATGAAAAAATGGCAGAGTAGGAGCCAGGTGCTTAAATACAAGAAGTCTGCAGAGAAGCCAGAATTATATTGAATAGCACTCTATCAGAGTAGTAGAAAATGCACTAACACAAAGCCTGAGGATCCTTTCATTTGCTTGTAGAACATTGACATGTGCAGGCGGGGAATACGTCCACACAGAAAAGGTCAATGCCCACATCCTTGGAATGATGCTCCTAGGTTTTGCCTTCAGCCACAAGCAGGCTGAAAACAAGCCTTAGAGCACACTGTGACGAAGCCATTGATGAGTACACCAAGCAAGGAGAGCACACGCTATTGAGAATTCAGCGCTATGGGGAGAAGACAAGATTACTTGGGAACATCATTCAGGGTTAGTAGCGAAGAGCACCATTTTACTACAACACAGATAGATCTGTGAACAGGAGGCACAATCTGTCAACATGAACAGCTTTACAGCTTTAACGGAAGGCTCCAGGAAATCTAGCAAAGCATGGGCCAGTTTTACGAGTGCAACTAGAATGAACAGTTCTTACTTCATTTTTTTTGCCAGGTCTCAAGACAGTCAAAAATCAGAGATAAGCTGTGTGTGCCAGTTAGCCAAGTTGTTTACATGGGATCAGATAGAAATCTCAGTAGCCTGAAGTGCTGGTATTTGTCACTTCTGCCTGTATAAGCAAGCCCATGAAGAGCACATGAAGAAGGGTGAAGCCTGCAGATACTGCAATGACCGGCACCTGCTCTGAGCTGGACAGAAGGCTAAGATTACAGAAGATCAAGAATTCCATATCTGACTCATTGACTATGTCAGAAGAGAACAATTTGCTTCTACTTACAGGAAGTCCTACTCGCAGTAGATTATTTCTCCCATTCTGCAAGGTACACTGTGAGAGACAGATTTAAAACAGTCAAAGGAATTTCTCTCTGTAAAATAAGAGGAAGGTGGTAATGGAGGTGATGACAACTAATGCCACAGACAAATGAAATTAAACAGCTAAATTCTTCTGACTATATTGGATCACTTCAATATATTTTTCCATGTGCTAGCTAGAAAGAAACACGTGCCATTGGGCAGGGAAACCATGCTTCTGTTCCCCATAACTTCTTTGCAGCCTAGCAGAGAAATGGTATAAAACCAGTTCAGAACAATTAGGTTGCCAATGCTAACACAGATCTGTCACCCAATCACCAAGTAGTTACAGGAGAAAATTTCAAAAGACAGGAAACCAGCTGGTCACAGCTTACAGAAGATAACTACAGGTTAATTGTAAGCTGCAAAATGGAGGATAAATTCTGGGCAGATAGACTCTTAAATGCATTCGAAGCTAACTTTGGTAAACAATATAGGATTAAGAAATGTAAGATGGAAAATCAGCTGATTCTGTAAATTAAAAAAAGTGGAAGATGTGAAATGTAAGGAAACGGGATAAAAATCATACAAAATGTACAGCCACATTTGGACGTATCAGTTCACTGCAATTAGACATAAATCATAGAATCATAGACTCACCTAGATTGGAAGGGACCTTTAAAATCATTAAATCCAACCATTAACCTAACCTTGCCAAACCCACCACTAAACCATGTCCCTCAGCACCATGTCTACCTGGCTTTTAAATACCTCCAGGGTTGTTGATTCCACCACTTCCCTGGGCAGCCTGTTCCAACGCTTGATAGCCCTTTCAGGGAAGAAATTTTTCCTAATATCCAATCTAAACCTCCCCTGGAGGCACAACTGGAGGACATTTCCTCTTGTCCTATCACTTGTTACTCAGGAGAGGAAATGGACCCCCACTGCTCTACAACCTCCTTTCAGGTGGTTGTAGAGAGTGATAAGGTCTCCCCTCAACCTTCTCTTCTCCAGGCTAAACAATTCCAACTCTCTCAGCTGCTCCTCAGAAGACGTGCTCTAGACCCCTCACCAGCTCCATTGCCCTTCTCTGGACATGCTCCAGCACCTCAATGTCTGTGTTGTAGTGAGGGGCCCAAAACTGAACACACGATTTGAGGTGGGGCCTCACCAGTGCTGAGTACTGCCCTAGTCCTGCTGGCCACACTATTCCTGATATGGCTAGAATACTGTTGGCCTTCTTGGCCACCTGGACACACTGCTGGCTCACATTCAGCTGGCTGTGAACCAACACCCCCAGGTCCTTTGCTGCCAGGCAGCTTTCCAGCCACTCTTCCCCAAGGCTGTAGCACTGCTTGGGGTTGTTGTGACCCAAGCGCAGGACCTGGCACTTGGCCTTGTTGACCCTCGTACTGTTGGCCTAGGCCCATCGATCCAGTCTGTCCAGGGCCATCCTACCCTCAAGCAGGTTGACACTCCTGCTCAACTTGGTGTCATCTGCCAGCTTACTGAGGATGCACTCAATCCCCTTGTCCAGGTTGTTGATAAAGATATTAAACTGTTTCAGTTCAGTTCTGAATCCAAGACAGAGCTGCAATTAAAAAGCAGTAGCGGTAATAAACATTATGGTCCATCTTCTATCATGTGTTTTTCTGCTATGGAGAAGCAGGTTATGGTCCTTTTTACTAATATGTTTCAGGTAAGCACTATCTTGGGGATCAAAGAACACCATTTTAAAACAAAATTACTATTAGCCACGGCACTGTATAAATTTGAATATGTTATTTGTCCATTATTCTTTTAAATAGCATTTTTAAAATCACATATTCCAATTTTTACATTCTTTTCACTCAATTGTCAAAAGAGGAACAGTGTATTAAAACTATCATCTTTCCCAAAAGAAATGAGAGAACAAATTTTAGACTTCTTTTTGCTGTCATAACTTGAAAGCAAATGAGCAGCTGTCATCATTCCAGACAACAATAAAAAACATAATCCCTTTATCAAGCTGGACATGTGGAATTCTGTGTGTTAAAATCAACAAATTCATTCAGTGGACAGGACTATCTTTTGTTGCTGTAGTTTCTTTTCAGGAATCGGAAAGCAAATTGCCAGGAAAGATTCATGTTTGCAATGCTTCAACTTTATGTCTAAACAAAGTCTCATTTCCATCTTTTAGGCTGTCAGTAGTTGTGGTGGTATCATGTTGAAAGGATTACTGAATGTTAGCCATCCAAAGAGAGCTTTAGGCCACTTTCTTGCACTGCAACAACTATAAAAGCAAGAGCTGACTCATGTGTCCATGTCTTCTTGCAATATCACAAAGCACTGCAACTTATGTTGAGTGTCTGTAAACCCCTAGGCAAAAAAAAAATAGGCTCTATTATCAGGAGGACCAGTTCATTTGAAAATGATTCTTTCTGTCTTAAATCAAAAGTAATTTCTTAAGCTGATAATGCTGAAGACAAAAGTAAAATGCTTTCTTCAAAAAAGTTTCCATACTGTAAAAGTCATGTGTATATGTCCCCATGCCACATTTTGCTTATTTCTACAGTACATTCAAGTTTTAAGCAGCTCGAGGGCCCTTCATTATGACAGGTTGATTTCTTTGATACAGTGAATTCTGATTTTTTAATACAAATTCCTTCTCTGTAACATTGAAGGTACAGAATTATTTCTCATGAGTTTTCAATTTTCATTCCAGGGAACCCAGAAATGAAAGCAAAGCCAGGCTCCTAACTGTGCACCCCTGGTGTTTGCAAAACAGAGTAAGAAGACTTCATGTAGTCATTTCCGTGTTTGCACAAGTACTTGTAGGGTTACTCTGCATCAGAGTCCACTTATGCAAGGCAACATCAGATGTTCCTCAGCCTAATGATGTGAGAACTTCACCGTAACAACTTTTCCAGAAAAACTTATTTTCACTTCAAAGGTGGATTCCTCAACATCCACATATTAAATTAATATATTTGAAACTCTTAAAAATTCAGATTAGTCATATTTAATTTATTTTATTTTATGGTTTAGAGATGATTATATTTTGCTTCAAAATTTCCTCCAATTTTATGGTTCCTTGTAGAAACAAGACTCTCAGAATCAAATTTTTCTTTTTTTTCCAATTTCAGTCATTTTATAACACTTAGATGGTTTTTATCAGTTTTCTGATTTGCTAGGAACCTTAAACTGGTTTGTTTTCATTCCCAACCATACTGAACAAACTTACCTTGGCAGAGCTACAGAGGCAGAAGTAAGAAAAGTAGCAAAGTAAAAACGAAAACAAATAGTTGGTTTAGTACACCTAAAGCCAAATTACTCAACATAAGGAAGACATCTAGCTTAAGTTGCAGTTAATGAGATTTTCAATATTTAGTTGCAGAAACTTATAGCAAAATGTTTCATTTATGATTTCCAGGCTATGGAATATTCATTGCTTTTATTTTATTTTATGGAAATATATAGTTTATTTTAAGTAACTGATTTAAATATACAAAAATGATGTTGTTTGTATCTGAAATTCTACGTTAAGTCAATAAAATTAGGAAACAAATCTAATACAAAGACAAGGACACTGTATGGTCTTCAACATTTCATGTTCCCTTAAGCATGCGCCTGAAATGTTGCTCATATTTAAGGCTGAATTTTGTTAGACTACATAAACCAGAAGGAACTGCAGAAATGGAATGCAAATTTAAATAAAAGTGCAGTTATTCAAAATTCTTTTGTAATGAAGGCTGCTAAAATTTATATCTGAATCATTCTTGGGTAGCTTTTTTTTTTACCACCAGCACTAATTTTGGTGGTGGTGCTGGTTTCGGTTTTTTTAACTGTTTCTGAGGAAGTAAAATTTTTCAGTATATTTGGGTTATTCTGTATAGTTATTTATATTGAACAACACCTTTAATGCAATTGTGTATGAAGAATTATTCTGGCAAATGCCAAAATCTTGAGTTTCTATAGAGTATGTTCTGTGGGTTGGATGTCAGACTGGTACTTGTTGGGCAGCAGCCAGCATGTTTGGGGCATCACTCATTCTGCATGATTTTCCTCATGATTATTTCTGGGGAACTAAGAGTATGGCATTGCAGTGAAGGTGGGGAAGTGTTCTGCCACTCTTTCCTCTTTTCCTCTTTTTTTTTTTTTTTTTTTTTTTGGCCTGCAGTAAATCCTTCCTGAACATAACATGTTTTAGAGAGCTCAGGAAAAGCTGTAAGATTAAACTCCAGTCACACAGATGGAGAAGACTGAAATCCCTTCCACATCCAGTCTTGCAGCTTGGCCAACATTGGCAAAGAACAACAAAAGCAATATTGTGAAAGCTGGCACCGGTGGGTAAATGCCGTCTCAAATCTCTCTGAGAATTTTTGAGTTCAGTCAGCCAGTCTGAGACCTGACTTTGACAGTACAAGCTATCAAAAGAGGATCAGTCATATAGGCTTCACTACAAATCAAAGTTAATAGAATTCATTTTGCACCTGCTAGTCATTTTAGAGTCAGTATTTCACTTGCAAGGCAATACTCAGAGGCACAGTAAGGTTACAGCAGCCTTCTAAAATTTGGAGTAAGAAATAAACTATTCTGCATTTAAATACTATCTGAGGTGCAACCGTTGTGAAGGGTACAGATGGCACATGCTTACAGGCTATCAAGTTTCTTAGCAAGGAAAGAATTCTACCTTTTTATTTCACTTTGGATCAAACTTGCAATAAAGCTATGATACTATTCAATATAATAAGGAAAACAATGGTTGTAAAAAAATCTATTTCTGGCAACATGTTTATCATAGCCTTGTAGAGGAATCAGTTCATGAATTTAACAGGAAAAAGATTTATCTTTAAAGAAAACTTATTTATTGCTTTTTTGTTGATATAAGCAGCATCACTTGCAACACAATAAGACTATGTTTCTCTTGGGAAACTTCTGTGAGACTGAAAATTACACAGACAAGGAAGTTTCTGGGTCACTGACTCCAGTTCCAGTTATTATAAGTGCCCATAGATTATAATAAGGTTTATAAAGATGAAGGTTTCATCTAAAAATGAGTTACTTCTTTTATTACATCAGATCATACTTAATTGAAGCATACCCTCTATGCTTTGATGACTTTCTTTTAATTTCCAACCTACACCTATTAAGGGAATTTATATCCACTTCTTTCTGTGTTATTACTGTTTTTATCTAAAAAAAAAAAAAAATTCTCTCTCCATGGTACTTATCTTCCTGATGTAGCTAGTAAACACTGGGAAGAGAATCAGTATATTTTAGAATAGTCAATTCTATGGCTATAAAAATGAATACCATATACAGTAAGGCAAAACATTAGGAGATCTTAAGTGTTTCTAAATCACTTTGTCCTAGAAAGTTCTAAGGACTCTTAACTCGCATGGAAAGCATCAGGATGAGAGAATGTCTATCCTCTTGGATAATCAAGCCCTCTAAGAGTACTAAACATAGAGCTGAACTGCAGTATAACGTCCAGGAGAGAACTACAATGCAATGCTTCCAAGTCAATAAAATATTTGCATATGATATTTTCAGCAATACTCTGTTCTCATTTCTATAAACAGGAGTTTATACCTCTGTAGGAAATACAATTCTTCTTGAAACATGTTTTTAAAGTTAAATCACTGGTGTTTATGTGGTTTTTTGGACATTTCCAGCCCACAACAGAACCTTTTTCCCAATAAAAAGCTTTCTTTTAAAGCTGTATTTTGTGCATTCATGGGTATTTCTTTACCACATGAGCCATATAAGCACAGTCTCTTAGGAAATACATGCTACTGTAGTCTCATGGTTGCACACTCCAAGCCCCACCAGATCCTGTAGAGGAACTGCATTGCTCAGTCTGCAATTCCCAGAGAAGAAGTGTTGGTGCCTGGTGTTTGTTCCCTACCTACATCCTTCTAGTTCTGTCTACACTCAATTCTTCTCCATGATGACAGAAGTTGTATGCTATCGTTGTATGGAGGGACCTATGGCATTTGTCCAAAGGTCAAGTCATAAAACCTAACCTGGGGGAGTCAGACTTGCAGCAGTTCAGGGTGGAAGTGGAGAAGGGCAGATTGTTTCCTGAGCTACATAGTAGTGAGATGGTCTGCTCTCCCAAATGTTATGCGTTCTGACAACCTTACAAATCCTGCACTTTTGTGAAAACAGCAGTGCATTGCACCACATGTCGATGCAGGGTGTGGGTTTGGATCATGTGAGAAGGAAAACTATTTTTCCAGTATTTAGGAAACACTCAGGAAGCAAACACATCTGCAATTAATTTTTTTATCCCCAAGGAGAGAGTTAACATCTCAGAAAAAAGTAATGATGCCACTGTGAAAACAGTTCTTTATAGAAAGCAGGCTGTCCACCTTAATGTTTGTCTGCCATTGTAAATTCAGATGCAAATGAACAGGTCTTTCTTCTACTGTCTTCTCTGCAAAGCTCATGAATCTGACATACCAGTCCCACTAAGCTTACAGAAAGTTCCCCAGTTCCAGCTCCTTCTCTGGCAGTCTCCAAAGGAATCATTCAGATACGGTGGTTGCAGAAACATGTTTTTCACACACCTCAACTGTATTTATGGCAACAACGGTTTCTCCATATCTTTGCAGTATCTTTTGTGTATTCTGTGCAATGCAAGTAGCTAAGAAATTATCAGCAAAAAGCGCAGAGCAGTATCTTCATAAAAAGTCCCTAGTTAAAAATCCATATATGAAATTTCTACTGTCAATTGTCATTCTCCTGAGAATCCAAATATACCTCTGTGTTTTCATTTTCAGTTTATAAACTGAGGAGGTACTGTTTTGTTTTGTATATTTTCTAGAGATTTTTTTTTTTTGGGGGGTAGGGAATTATTTTGTTTTTCCTTGTAAGTGTATTACAGCTATAAAAAAAGATGTTTTATTCTGCAATGTTGTTTGCTTTTGGTTTTACAACTAAAAAAAGGCAAGAAATCCTTCTTCAAAGGGTAGAGGATGCACAACACTGAGCTAGAGTATATCATATGTCCCTGCATGTGCACACAGCATGTGCAGCAGAGAAACTTAGGTAGGGGTGTCCACTAGCTTTGGAAATGCCATATGCTTTCCATTATGCATTCTCAATATTTCAGAAACCTTTCCAAAACAAACGAAAAACCAAAGAAAAGGGAGCCAAGCCAGTCAAAATTCAAGGGAGTTCCAAGGACATAAGCACAGGAGAAGCGTCTGGATTCTGGAGGCTATCAGGGAAAAGAGAAAAATATGTGTGTGCTCAGATGATAGATCCCCCCCGGGATCTGTGTTAGCTAATGGGAAAGAACACAATTTTAAAAATAGCTGGTCCACCATGATGTGTTCTAGGGAGAGTTTCAGGGAAGTCTATGACGGAGCGTCTCGCACACACTGTCCAAACTAAAACACGTACTTACATGCCAGGAGATTTAACTGGACAATTTCCCCCAAAGAGCAAGGCAGAACTGAGTAACTATGCCACTTCAACTGATACTTTGAAGGCTTTCTTTGGAGTGGCAGCAAGGCTACATCCATGGTTTGCATCGTGCACCTCACTTCTAATTTAAGAAAGAATTAAAGTTCTGCTGTATTTCTGAAGCTTTTAAGACCATGACAATGCAAATCATATGTCATGGTTTGGGCTGGGCTGGCCACTAAAACAAACAGATGCTCTTTTATTTCTCTCCCCTTCAGGGAGACAGAATGAGAGAAAAAAGAGACTTATGAGTTTAAAAAGAGGCTAAACTAATGAAAATATTAATGAAGTAATAAAAAGAAAATAATGAAATCTATACAATATATACAAAACTGTATCAAGCTCTCAGGAGGACAATCACGTCACCAGCAGGCACTGGGAAAGTCCCAGACTGGACTCAGTGATGGACAGGAGCTGGATTCTGGATCTGGATTCCAAAATGCATGGATTGGGACGAAAGGCAGATGAACAGATAGAGTCCTCCTCAGACATCAGCCATTGAAGAAAGAGGGCTGTTCCTTTGATCCCTCAGCTTGTATACTGAGCATGAGGCAGATGGAATGCAATACCCTGTTGGGCAGTTTTGGGTCACCTGTCCTTTCTGCTCCTCCCTACAGGTGCAACCCCTCTGTGCTTTTCCACTTCTGACCTTCCAATGGGACACAAATGACAAAGTTGGCTGGCTTGGCAGTTATAGAAATAAGTATAAGCAAGAGCCTCTCTGGTATATATTATAAACAACCAGATCTTATCACTCTGAAAGTGGATCCTGTTGGGAAACTATGCCATTAATTTCAGAGAGTTCAGTTAGTTAGAAGAAGCTTAACTGAAAAGTAAAATTACCGAAAAGAAAATTGGTTCTGTTTTTCGTCAAACTGGGACATCATATCCTGTAGCTAAACTACATCATCTCAAAAATAAAGTCAGAAGATAATACGTAACCTGAAGCATAGAAATGCTGCTACTACTGATACGGAACATCTAAAAAGAAGTGGGTGGAAAAAATTTAAGAAATACTCGTAAGTATTACAAATAGGATACTTGGTATGTGTAGCCAGTCCTAGGATGTTACATAACTATGTCTGTTTAATATGAAATAAACATTGTTATACAATGTGGTTTTCGCATACAATAAATGATACACTATATGCAGTGTATTCTGGAAACACCTATTTTTTTGTTACATTTCATCAGAAAATCTACTCCTGCATAGATTTCAAGTCCATAATGTCCCACTATGATCGTCTGGTCACATGTCCTACATACATCAGCTTTCAGATTTTCTCATAATATCTGTTCTAATCTCTAATGGCACCACATCAACTACTTCCAAGACTGAATTTGTCTAGCTGCAGTATGCATTCACTGCATCTAATTATTCCTTTTCTGCAAGGTTGAAAAGCTCCTGTCTCTCAGATCTTTCTTCTAGCTCTGAGTATATATAACTATCAGTCAACTCATGTCTCAGTCTTCTCTTTAATAAATCGAGTAGATTGAACTCCTTAAATTGTGAGCCTTGTCTTCTAGTCTTTGTTTTATTTTTGTCTCCCTCCAAGACTGTTGATATGGATTTTAAAGAGAATCAAACCAAGGAAGACTTGCTAGAAATAAGTCCCACTAGAGAATGTCTAGCCATTTACTACTACTTTATGAAGTCTGACAGAGTAATTTTTCTGTTTGATGTGTACTTACTTCATTCCATACAATGCAAGCTCTCAAATCAAAATATCAAGTGATAAAGAATTGAAGTACGCACTATCAGCCTAGAAGCCTTTACTAAGTGGAACTATAATTTTGTTTAAAAAGGTAACATATTTGTTTGAAAAGACCTCGTTTCCATGAAACCATGGTGATTGGCATTAGCTATATTTTTAGTAACAAATTCTTTGGTAAGCTAAGGTGCACAAAAAATAGAAGCTTAATAGAGCTGAACATATGATTACCTCAACATCTTCCTCCTTTTTACAAAAATAAATGTTCTATAATACTTCAAACACTGTATAATTCACTGTGTTTCACAGGTCAGTTTTGCCGAAGTTGAAAGTGTTCAACTTCATTAGAGATGGAAAGCTTGTGAAAGATAGAAACAGAGAAAGTCTGCCCTGATGAAGGTTAAAGATTGTCTCATCAGGAAAGTTCCTAAAGATACGCTGTTTGAAACTGCAATGAAATGTTCAGTAATTCCATGGGACCATAACTCCAATCCAGGAATCTCTCTCTCTCAAAATTCTTTGTGAAAATACTGTCTGCCCACACACTGCACTGAAGTCTTTAGCCAATGTGAAGAATGATTGACCCTGCTCCCTGGAGGAAGCTATTTTTCCTTAAAAGTCTGTAGTCTCGGTTGCCCTTACAATTCCTCTAGAAATTTCAGTAGAATAGCTACTCTGGTCAAGAAATTATGTCTTGTTCCTTTTGCACTGTCTGGTAGTTGGAATAAACCTGACATCTCAGGATTAAGAAATTTTACTATTTTTCTTAAATACATTTTATTCCTCTATTATGTCAGTTTTGTGGACAGTTTCCTTCTATGTCTGTGAAAAAAGTTGAAGGCAAAGAGAAGGAAAAGCTCAGAAAATTGTTCTCTTACTTCAATACTTTAATTACTAGAAACTAACAGGGGTTTTAAAGTCAGAATAATAGTCATTCCTCAATTATGATTAATCTGTCCTTTCAATTAACTAGAAATCTTAAGAAAAGACTGGCTGGTTTTAAGAAGTAAAAGTAGTTCTCTGTGTCTTTGTTTTTAAGGCTTTAGAAAGCGAGCACTTTCCAATGTA
Source organism: Chionis minor (assembly GCA_013398295.1). Lineage (NCBI taxonomy): Eukaryota > Metazoa > Chordata > Aves > Charadriiformes > Chionidae > Chionis > Chionis minor. The sequence continues at coordinate 184,158 of VZSF01005718.1, forward strand.
TGAGGAATGGCTTAGTGAGTCATGTTGTATAGTCTCACGACACTCAAAATCATTCTACATTAGCATGAAGGAACAAACTAGGAGTAGCATTTGGTTTAGGAATCCTACCTGTGTTCATACAGCAGTGCCCCACTCCAGCAGACCAGTTTCCCTGGTATTGCTTATCACTTTGTGATGCCAATAGCTAAAATATCACACTGAACTGTTCACCGCAGGTCACTACTCTGGATGAACCATCTCAGAGAAACCTGTCGCAGTTTAAAGAACAATGTTTTACATTTTCAACTCTGTTCATTAAACTGTATTTCTTACTCAGCATTATTCCATTAATAAATACTAATAGCACTATAGCAAGTGTAACAGTGTAATGTATCCATCCACCAAACTAACTAAATTTAAAAAGTCTATAAGGCAGAGAAGAGGATAAATTAGGGAGTCCCTAACTAATGACTTTTGGGGACTAATATACAACCATGTTGTTCGGAGGAAATATAAAAAAAGAGATGTTAAAAGCATAGAAACTCATACGTTTTCCCAAACTGAAACACATACTAGGAATGGTAGAGGCAAATTTGAATGCAGTATCACGGATAAATGGTACTATCTAAGATTGCGTTCTTGCATAATTCTTCACATTACTCAAGTCATAACTTGCAGTGAGCCATTACAGTATATGTTAGATTATTATTTTAAGGAATTCTGTTTCTGAGTATCACAGAAAAAATCATTTTTTTCTGTTATGTGCAAGTTTAATAAAATTTAATAAATAAGAACATAAATAAATTACAAACCATATACCAACGAGTCTAATATCAGCACCATATTCAGAAATTTATATCAAAAATTTTTGGTTTATTTTGGCTGTAACAAATACCTTGATGATGCTATTCCACAACAACTATTTACGCTAAAACAGAAAAAAAGTCTCCTTTAATGGTAAAGGTTACAAAAGAATATTACCTGCATAATCAGACTAGACTAAACTAAACTAAAGTTTAACTCAATCCCAGCCCACGGGGTTTTTTCTATTTGGCCTTCTGGACTGCCTCCAGTAGCATAACATGACATGCAACGTTCCTGGAAGTCTCTTTGGCCTGCAGGGCGTGTGTCTCATCTCAATATCCTTCCATGGTCATGCAAAACTTCTTCATATGCTTCATACTTTGCAATCCCATTCTAGATCTTTAAGATTATGCTAGAACTATAAACCTCCCTACCCCTCCCTCCNACCTAATCCTAGCCCCTACTCAAAACAGATATGACTAGATTAAGCTGCTCAAGGCCATTTCTAGTAAAGACTTGCATGTCTCTGAGGACAGAAACGTCATCAGCTCTCTGGGCAATATGTTTCAGTGTTTAACCGCCACCCCTGTGAAGTTTTCTATTTGTTGGATTGAAACATCGTTAGACTCTGATGACAATGTCCTGAAAAGACATTTAAGAATTTTGACATTATATTGGTTCAGGTTCTGTGAGCTGAAGAGATGTGTTAACTAACTGCTGTTTTAACAGTGGAAAACCATATTGTTGAATAGCTTATTTATTTAATATGTAAATCAATTTGTTTGGGGTTTGAAATATGAAAAGCAGCTAAAAGGAGTAGTTTTTGGAGTGTCTCTCAAGACAATATCTGTAATATCTGCCAAACGGTCTTCAAAGCAGCATGAGGAAAACATACAGTTAGTAAGATTTTTTATCTTGTAAGGACATTTCCTTTATTTTATTAATACAGAACTTTTTCTACTTGTTTTCTGCTGAATTAAACCCAGAAATAATTTTTACCGATTGATTAGACTCAAACCTAAGAAATATGCAAAATATTAACTGTTCCCCATCTATTCTTATTCCAGTCTGATCATCTGTAGCAGAGAAAATAACAAGAATTACGTCAAGCATGGCTTGATTAGCAGTAAGTCACCTTTTCAGATCTCAAAAAACTTTATTTATTCTCTATATCCTCTTCTCTTGCTGCACTATTACTGGATGAGTGGCACCAATATACTTAAACTAACATGAAGATGTCACAGAATCAATCAAATAGAAACTTGTAAATTTATTTTATAGTCTCTGAAACTCACTGAAGTCTGTGGGAAGGTCAAGCTCCATGTTAGCATTTAGAAGATTAAATTGATTTAAAGGTGTAAGGTTAAAAATCAACATTGGATTTCATAGACTTTAAAACAGTCATGATACTTGACAGTAATAGATCTCCTCATTATTTTTTCACCTTAACCAAGAAACTTTAACTAAAATAAATTCTGTTTCTGTTCATTCCAAAGTACTTTTCAACATCTGTTTACTTTTTTTTTTTTCCTTCATACCCTCTCATAGAAGAAATAGGTTATTTCAAAACATTTTTACTGCCATCTTTGTTTTAATGCTACAACACATTTCCAGATCTATTGAAATGCCAAGTAAATCTTTTAATGGAGAAATTAATGAATGTCCTTGCTGCATAGGCAAGGCTTCACTACAGGGTGTTAATTTGTTTTTCTACAATTGCACATACTGCAAGTAATATAGAAAGCTATTAATACAGTCCTTTTAAACTGCTGGAAGTCATTTTTAGCTTTGATCACATCAAGCATTAGCGTCACAATGATCACTATATTAATACAGATTAATACATACACATATATTCCTGCTTTAATGCTCTCTATTCTATTCTTATTTGTCTAAAGAAAAAGAATATTTAATTATGCTTATACTCTTTGGAGTACTAATTTTAGACAGCCCCATATTTAAAGGCATTGAAGAACTAACCATGATTATTTTACTCTCACACCACATAGATTTCCCACTCAGATAATCAGGGGTAATTTATAACCAGTATATAATACTTCTGCCATCACAAACTAAAATAGGTTTGACCTTTCAAAAGGATTTAGGTTTACAGTGGTGTTGCGTATCATTAACATGGGAGTTGTTACGTACCTGAAAATCCCAATGATTTACCTCAGGTTTCTGTATAATCATGGCAATCAGGGATCAACAACTAGTCGGAAAGAGTGTACCACTTGTTTTAGGACACTGCCAGTAACTCAGGAGCTCTTACTTTATTCTGTTCTCTAATGCTACTCCAGTGTCACTTTCTGTTCCTCCTCTGTCTTGCTTGCTTCTGGCTCTAAAACCTATCTCAGATTTACAAGCACAATGCCCTTAGCAAGCAGTGAATCAGGCAGCACCTGAGAGAATACCTGAATATTTAGACTTGGTTTGTCTGCTCTGTTAAATTTATACCCACAGTCACAGGCTTGGTGGTTTTCTATGTCAGGTATTTTTCCAGGTAATTTCTTGGTGCGGTTTGAACGTTAACCTGGGCCAGCAAGTTGAAAGATCCATTTGCGATATGGCTTTTTGAGGCAGTTCCCTCTTTTTGAAGAGGGAAATATTTTAATACTGCCAGCTGCCTTAGTGCTGCCAAAACAGTGCTAGTAATCGTATTGACATGTTGTAACTGTAAAGACTTAAAGTATTTCATTTTGGTACAATTTAAGTACCTTATTGTGTGAAGAAAAAAAAAAAAAATCACTGTAATTGTTAGATGCTGAACAACCCTAAATGCCTATAATCCCAGCTTAGGTACCGGTCTGATATAATAGGAAAGAGTTTGCTTTTTGCAGTAGCTTCATGTTGATTTGAGATCATGCCAAGAACAGAGAAGACATAGAAATATCCTCAGCATAAGATTTCACTGCTTGTTGTGTCTCAGAAAATAGCCATGGATAGCCCCAGCACTGATCAGCATGATACTCTGGAAGGCAGAGAAGTGTGGGTTTGAACTCCCTCCTGGTGAGGAAGGAATTTAACGTATCTCTGACTTGGGATGAGTGCAAAAGGAAATGCCATGGCCCACTCCCTGCTCAGCCTCCCACAAGCACCTCCACCCAGGAGGGCAGCTGGGACTGAAATCTCAGATTCATACAGTCATTTATCCCAGGTGCAAGAGGTAAAGAAAGTCAGGCACTCTTGGCTGGCCTAAAGGCATTGCTACAAGCAAACGGTTCAGTCCTAGGAAATGAGGCTTTATAGATGGAGAATTTTCCCTTGCATCATCTAGGAAATGAAAACAATTAGTTCAGGTTTGTGAATTCCCTCTCTGGAGCCAATGTTATACCACTCAAAATGATAAAGTCTAAATATTTTGTAAATGTAGGCGTAAATTCTTAAGGACGATTGGGAATTCTGAGTTATGGGAATGCTTATGTTAGCTTATATATTAGACGAGAAGAAGGCTTGCTGCCTGTGATGTGAAAATCATGGAAACCATAATAACACCCCATGGAAAATCACTGTGTCCTGGGTCTCTCAGGTGGTGCACGTACTACCTAGCCATAGAACAATTCTCACACTGTCCGTGATTAAGTCAACACTGAAACACATTAAAACAAATGCAACTCCATTAGCTGGAAAAAGACAGCAAATATCCACTGCTTAAGGCATTCACCAAAAGGACAAGAAACACAAGTTTGTGTGTGTTTCATAAATCACAGAGATGTGGGAGCTTCTGCCCCCCCGAAGAGTGTTCTGAGATCTGGCTATTGGGTTTAAAAGACAGGGAGGAGACAATTTAAAGCATGCTTATGCTCTACGTGTACCAAAATAGAAGTGTTCAGGTTTAAAAAGTGGGTGTCGGGACAATTTGATCTCAACAGTAGGCTTGAATGTACTCAAATAAAACTGTTATGTCCTTAAACAGTTGAAGTCTTTAAGCAGCTACCAGGCTAAAGAGCAGGTCAACTGGGAATTACAAACATCAGTGGCATTGAACATTAGGCTTCAGTAACAAGTGAAGCTTTTAGGTATTATCAGTTTTGCTTCTGTTTCCTAGGTCAGTTTCTGACAAACGATTCAACAATGAGGATCTAGTCATGTGTGGTAATACACATAACAAATTAATTTTGACACTGTATTTTCAGTTGCTACAATGTCACAAATGTCTATGTAGTTCTGACATATAGCTTTTAAATACTTTTATCCCTCAGCTACAAAAATCTAGTTTAAGGGATTTAGATGATGATCAGTCTACATGAAATTATTGGGAAAAATATTTACATCAATAGGATTCATGATTTCTTCTGTGTCTGTCTATACATAAATTGTTTTATATCAGGGAGCAAATAAGCACGTAGACAATTAATAGAAAAAGTGATACAGGTTTCAGTAAAGAAATATAATTTTCCAGGGTTTCTCGTTCGAGCTCGATCAAATCATGAGCCTACAATGTGCTGGATGAATGCAAAATTATCATCGACCCACAACACCATGAAGTTGTTATGTGGCTTGAGAAAACAAAAGATAGCATGAAGCCACTGTGGCTGGATGGTTTTCTAAACCAAACCACAGTTGCTTTAGCCATGCTTTTCACAAACATTATCTTTTTGAAGTTTTCAATTGAATCAGTCATGTTATGTTATGCTACCTGACTCCTAACATGATGTGATGGAGGAACAAAATGACACAAGGCATTTGCAATAGATCAGTCAGAAAATCAAAGACAAGAAAAGCATCAATAGCAAAATAATTCATAATGAGTCATAGCAGAGCTCGTGGATTGGGTAAAATGTGTTTTCATTCTTTATAAGTCTTCATTTTCTGTAGTCTCTTACAGACAGATATGCAAAACAGGGAGGTATTTTTGTAACATACTTTGTACAGGAAACTTCACTTTACTAACTCGTGGATGTTTTAATAGGTAATTTATGTGCATTTTAACTCTGGTTTAAGAAAGCCCATATATGCAAGCTACATTCTGGCCTACTTAAGGCAGTTTTGAGGTATGTTTTTCTATACTTTTAAATCCATGTGACGATGGGTTTTCATCTAGAACTGAATAATATATGAGTGGGATTGTATATGCTCTTGAAACACTTAAAATTATTTTTTATTGTTTACAACAGGTTGAAAATGGGAACTTCAAAAATATAAATACTCTCTTTTTAATTTGTAGTTTAAAAGAGTTAATTAGACCGGATAAAAATTTTATAAGTTAAACTAATTGCAGCTGAAAATTAAGACGGAAAATTCAAGAAAATTTTGGTCCCTATAGGAAGAACCAATCAGATCATTGGTTGGAAAGTGAATGAAGGAAGATGACAACTTTGACTAAATGCCCATTCAGTGGCTAAGTAAAAACATCTGTTTTAAATAAAAAATCAATGCAAAAAAAACCCCAAATTGTAATCAGCACAACTTGGATGTAAATGAGAAAAATAAAGAAAAAAGATAGAAAGAAACCGAAAAACATAAAGAGAAATAATGATCATCCACAATTAGTAACAAAAACAATGAATACTAGAACAACTGTAGGTATATTATTCAATAAAGATGGTAGAACTGAAAACTAATGTGGAATAAGCAGTAGTGCTGCAGAAATGTTTGTCATAAAGAAAAACTTTTCTGGGTCTATCAGTACACAGGAGAACATTAGATAATATTGTTAAAATCACGTAGATGTTCCAGAAAGTTAAAATTGTATTGATATTGTTCCAAGACTGAAAGAGTTTATTTATATTCTACTACAAATTCAGTTTAAGCAGCTAATCCTTACCTTTGTGGCCTAGACTTCTTCATTCTAATTCAAGACACTGTAGTTTTCATTTCAAATTAAGTGATGACTCTTAAAAAAGAAAAACCAAAACAACTGACTCAATGTATGTATCAGTTTTATTTTTTTAATCATAAAATTTTAATAAGTGTTAAGTTCTTATTAATTACTTTATCATAATTAATAAGGATAACTAATTTTTCCAAATGTCATAAATTCTTTCAAAAATCTTACAGGTTTTGGTTTTTCTCTTTTCATGCTTTGGATAGGATGCATTACACATAAATACAAACTAAATCTCAAATAGGTTCAGGCTATGAAGTCTTCAGAAGCGTCTAAACACTTAAAGATATTGAACAGCCCAGTACTTACCTCAAAAGCTCCTTGAGCATTTACACACTAAAAACACCTGTGTGTTTATTGGTGCCTTTCCTACGGAGATAACAACCTATTTCCTTTCCAGAGTTCCTTCACAGCCTTTCTTCCTTACATCCAAGTACAGAAGAGTTGAACATTGGCAAAATCACAGGGATGCTGCGTGGTAAAAGCCTTATTTTTCCATCACAGCTTTCTGGTTGTCTAAGTTGAATATCTAGTTTATATAACTTCGATCAAGGCATGTGAATAGTTTATCAGGTAGATTATGGTTATTGCAGGTCACTTCAGTATTCCACCACCTCTTCCCTGTATGAAGGGTAAATGGGTGAGAAAGGAAGCACACAGAGAGCCTGGGACGAACAGCTGGGATGGCAACGGAGTTCCAGAAGACTTGCATGTCTGTGCATATTACATTAGACCACCATCTGAATTGTCAAAATTTATTTTGGGACAAAAACAGGACATGGTCTCCCTGTCCTGTGTTACAGCCACTGTGCAAAATCCAGATTCCCTCTTACTTGTTGCCACCCTGAACATTTGAGTCTTTCATTCCTAGTGACCAGTTAGCCTGAAGGAGTACAGAGGTACCTTGGCTACCTAATTGTCTTTCCTGGGATAAGAGAATTACAGGTTTGATCTCTTTTCCCCTCATGCTGAGGAGTGTTTGGAATCCCTTTCCCTGTCTTTTTGTGTGAGTTCTCCAACAATTGACCTACTATACAGCATGTAAGTATCTTCAAAGAGAACTAAGTGAACTGGAACTTAATGTAATAGGGGCATCCATTATTTCCTATTAATTCTATATACATTCAGTCTTAGATAAGATTCATCATCTTTATCTTCTACAGTTAATGAAGCAAGAGAGACGTACTTCCAGATAATGATCCATCTCATTTTATAATGTGGCTCACCCTTGAGAAATAGTTATTACACATATAATATATTGTATAATAGGTCAGTAGGTACATAAAGAAGCCTAGTTTGGGGCAAATAAAGTTAGTGGAGATGAATTCATATCCTAAATAAAGCAGACTGAGGCACTCTGGAGATACCTCAGTCACTTACCAGTTTAGTGGAGAAAGAAGAGCCCAGATTAGAAGATTAGGACCTCCGTCTACAAAACCTGAAAAGAGGAAACTTTATCCTAGTTACAGAAACAGTTATCCTAGATCAACTGGATTATTCCTTTTCTTCCTTGTCACACTTGTTCTTCCCCAAATGGAGGGTGGAGCTAGTGCCTAAGTGGGTTGGAGAGTTCCTGTATTCTGTCCTAACTAAAGAACAGAAAATTGATTCTTAGTAATGAAGGGTCTGTTTCTGTTCTGCTTCTGCTGTTCACACATGAGGATCAAAAATGACTGCCAAGAATTACGCCACGTATAATTCATTAAGAAACCAACAGCATCATCTAAAACAAGTTAGTGAACAATCTAAGCGGCTTACAGTATTCATACCACTGAAAGTTTTATCACAGGCATGCAAGTCTGCACACCCAGGGCTGGGGACCCTGAGCATCCTCTTCCACGGAGGAAGTCTGGTCAAGAGCAATTCTGCTGAAGGCAGCAAGGGAAAATGGGTATAGATGACATGAGTGAGGAATGGCACCTAATCTTTTAATTCTGAAATGTCTTACTATTGCAATGAGCAAATAATAACATCATAAATAACTGTATTCATTTTTTAGCAAAATTATTAAAAGAAATTTTATTGGGTGTCTGTGGCAAAGCGTTGGCAGCAGTGGGGCTGCAGGGGTGGTCTCTGTGAGAAGAGGCTTGGGCTGTCCTGTACTGGATGTGACTGGCTCCAATGGACACAGCTGAGCCCCTCAGCCGAGGTAGTGGCACCTCTGGGAACACGTTTAAGACAGGACAGAAAATGCTGGAAGGAACTGGAGCGGAGGAGGAAGGTCAAGAAAGAGTGAGAAACAGCACAGGGAACACCAAGTTCATAGAATAAGGAAGGGAAAAAGGTGCTCCGGGCTCTGGAGCAGAGATTACTCTGCAGCCCATGGAGGGAGCAATTAGATGTTTCTGAAGGAATTGCAGCCCATGGAAAGCCCACACAGGAGCAGGGCAAAACTGTGAGGAAGATGAAGAAGCTGCAGGAAGGAACTGTTATGGACTGACCAACTGTAACCCCCATTCCCCATCCCCATCTTAAATGGCAATAAATTAAATTAATTTTCACTAAGTTGAGTCTCTTTCACCCATGACAGTAAATGATAAACAATCTTCCTTTCTTTTTCTCAGCCCAAGAGATTTTTCATTGTATTTTCTACCCCATCCTGTAGAGGGAGAGTGAGTGAGCAGCTGGGTGGGCGTTTGGCCCTTAGCCAAGTTCAACCCACCACAACAATAAAGACATTCTTTTGTCTTGCCTGTGCTTCAGGTATTTTTGAATATCCTGAAAATGCTATAACTTACTTTCTTACTTTCTGGCCAAAGGAATTACTCTGAAACCCTTTTCACATTAGTTTAAACCATTGTCTTTATGAGTTTCCAAGAGGATGCGATAGGTACGAGGGTGAGTGAAAAAAGGGAAATCTATAAAAAGTCTGCTAAAAAAAGCCTAAGACAAACCTAGCTATCTGCACTGTCGTGTTCTTGGAATAAAATTCCATCAGTCTAAGTTAATGGTTCTTAATAAATGTGGTTAACAGCTAAAAATGGAGTAGAGTGTTCATTTCTTCAACATTATAAGCAGTCATTGCACACAGCAATAAAAATAGAAAGAATGACTTCAGGATTTTTTTCCCTTTGAATTGAGTTGTCACCCATTAACTTAACATTTAAAGCACAGTTCATTAATACACCGTCATTGATGTGTGACTCCATTAGCAAAGCTCTTCAAGATGTAAATTTTCCGTTGCAAGCTGCCCATCTTTTTAAAACCTGGGAGATGTACTTTCGGTCCACTGACTATTCAACTATATAATGCTGCTACATTATGTGTATTTTGTTTTATTTGTGTCTCTACCATTTAACTTTCAGGTTGCCAAAACTGTATATAGATGTCCCTAGACTATAAATACTTGAATTAGAAAAACAGCAACAGCCAGGGGTCAAATTACGTAAAGTTGGTGTTTTCTTGTCTGAGGTACCTCTTGTAACTCACGTCATATTTCATCTGTTGCAGTGGAAGGAGAACAGTGAGAAAGAGGGGAACACAACTCAGAAAATATAAGGGATAATGCTGAATACATCTGACAATCTTTCTAACAACTTTCATGCGTTGCCATCCTCTGTAAACAAGCAACTCAAATGGAAAGAGCTGTAAGGCATAAGTGGTTATCCTATTACAACAAAGATATTTTTCTTCATGCTGAACTGGAATAATCCTGCCATTAGGTATGGCTGCATCACAGACTGAAGTACATCAGAGGGAGCTGCATAGTAACTTTAAATAAGGTAGTTCTGGTAGCTGCAGTAGCCCACAGCTGCACATAAGCTAATTTTCTCTCTCAGGAAGATAAATTAGTTAATGAATTACCTTGCATTACCATAGCTAGACTATTTCTAGTATTTGGACCAGCTTGGGCCTTTGGATGATGCAATGCAGAGTTCTGACAAGCACAAGTGCTCCGCACTAAGTTTTAGGAAGCAAGACACTCCTTTTAAACACCTCTGAAATGCATGGCACTTCAAGAAACAATCGCTCAATAAATTTTTAATACTAACAGTGGTATTTCAGGCACTATTTTGGTCCATGTAAGTGCAATAAAGATGAGGCTGAATCATCTGCTAACTTTAAAAAGTTACAGTTTATATTTGTTTGTGGATGGAAATATTGGTAGTTTATACATTATATGTTATACATTATACACTATATTACCTATTACCTACTACTTATTACCTATTACTTATTATCTATGATATCATAGCAATGAATGAATGATGACAAAGTGGAAAATAGTCTTCAAAAGGCCCTAAAATGTTGCCAAATATTTTGGTTTGGACAGATTTATTTTCCCCACATCTTGCATTCTTTGAAATAAGTAGCGCAGTATGGAAGTCATAAAATGTGAAAATCCCTGTAGTTTTTAATGTCATTCACATGTTTAAGGGACTTTGATAAAGGTTAAAGGTTTGATGTAATTCAGATTTAAAGATTAGAGGAGGACTACATTCAAAGTGAAGAAAATTATGTATGTTGTAATTTAATCAGTGCAAGCCCCAGGAATTTTGCACTGAATAGGAATATATGACCAGAAATGACCATTTCAGAGAGATCCTGAATAGGCTCCAAAGTTAGCATGCATCAATAAGAGGCCTAACCTAATTCTTTACTCCTTTTATGTAAGCCAGTTTCAGAGGTGAGGGACCCATGTTCAACTAAATTAAAGGAATTCATGTGAACTCTAGCTAAAACTGTGGGATGTTATGTACCCTGGAGGATTAAAGTTAAGCTAGGAGAAAGAGCTAAGAAAAGCTAAGGAAAGGAGTTAAGGAAAGCTTCACTGTGCTTTCTGCTTCAGTTTGGGGCAAGGAACTGTAGGTGAAATTAATCTAGGTTAGGCAGTAGTCCCCTGCTTTCCCTGCCTACTAAACTGTCACTCCTTACAGTATGAGGAATCATCACAGACATTGCCTGAGCTGTAGCTGTTAACGATAAACAAAACTGGGTTGTCGAACAGTTTAAAAATATGCTTCTGCCTCTTGTTAGAAAATATTTGCTGTATTTATTACCAGTGCATAACATTTTTGAGAGGCATATGTTTGCTTGCATGAGAATAAACCACAGGCAGCCGTTACCACACAGAATGAGATTCTTAGAGAGAGATTCAAGGCAGGAATAATTTGCTGGTGATGTCTTTAACAACTAAAACAATAACAGCATTACAGATGGAAAGAAAGTTATCTAACAGTAAGATCCTAGCTCCTGCATATTCTGGTAAATGGAACTAGTAAGAACTACTGCTGAAAAGCCATCAGTGAAGTCCAGCAATAGTACGTACGTATGTCACATGTAAGGACAGAAGCAGCAGCTTTCAGTCTACATCACCAGCTCTGAGGAGCACAGCTTCAAGTACTGGGACTTCATAGGTACATTTGGACAGGGCTCATAAATCTCCACACTGACTCCTTCCTCACCTTGCTTAAGTACTTGTCTCTTGGAATCAAATACTCAGAATCTGAGCATTAGCCAGACTTCTCAAGGGGCAGAGACAGTGAGGAGCATGACACAGAGGACTGCCAATCAAATAGAGAGACGAGCACGCCAAACACTTTTTTCTCCAGATGTGCTCCAAGTATTCCTGAGGTTCAGCATCAAGATGTGTTCCTTGGCTGTATTCCAGTTCTGTGTTGGGGTCAGACCTGGATCACATGATCTTTATGAAGAACTCTTATCCATTTCTGAGTCGCGATAATGGAGATTCCTTGTAATCTTGTTTTGACTAACAGTCATACAACCAAAGGCCTGCTGTTCACTCTTGCATATGTCTGTTAGTAAGTTCAGGCAAAGCAGCACGATGTGAAAACAGGCTCTTTCACGCAATGCTGAAACCCCGGGATTATGAACCTACACAAAATAAAAACCCATTTGGAAGTAGATTTTATCCAATCACAGCATGTGTGCTTTAAAGACTTTAAATTCCCTCCTTCTCCACCTCTGTTGTTACCTTTATGTCCTCTTCTATATGTGAATATCAATGTTTCTACTTGCCCTTGTCTTACTTTCATGAATGAGCAGCATGGATTTCAGGGGGGAGCTAATCAAGCAAACCTGTTCTGATTAAAACCAAAAACCACTGTAATTTTTCTCATATTATTGGCTAATCTGAATTCTGCCATTTTGCTTTATCTGGTTTTCTGTTCCCCAAAAATCCACTCTTGTGGGGATTAAACCATTCAAGTTGTATACAGATAATATATGTTTTATTTGGAGAAGAATATGTATATAAATTCTTTACTTAAAATATTATTTAGATTTGTCCTAATTCAAAGGTTTTATTTAATCGTTCCTTCAGACTGATCAATGACATGCTATAGAGTGGAGCTCTTGGAGACCACAAATTTAATGTGAACAACATAGGTTTTCATGTAACTGGAATGTAAATGTCACCGTATTCTGATTGTTGAGATCAATTCACTGCATGTGTTGAGTGTCTCTGGGCCGAATTTTGTGACTTATGAATACCATAACTCATATCAATACAATATCCCTGCATATTCAGGATCTTTCAAGGTGTGAAAGTATTTCTGAGGAACAGAGGTAGACCGGAGAGGTGGGAGCCACCCCTCATTTCTAGGTGATACAAAGACATCCCTAAAAAAGAATCATCCTGTGATTTAGAGCCTTACTTTGGCATAAGGAAAAATTAGATTCAGTTTTCAGTTTTGCTACAGACATCCTATATGACCTTGGACACCATGCCAGAGGCGCCTAGCCAATTGGAATCACAAGACTTTGAGATTTAACTGGCATTCAGATTGTCTAAATCTGGGCTTTAGTCTCTCTGTGCCTCAGGTCCCTGTCTGTGAAAAGAAGATAAATTGAATTCCCTGCTTTGCAGTGATATTGGACAGACAAATTCATCTCGGACTGTGAGGTACTACTGTGAGGTTTGTGTAAATATCTTTATAAAAATGTATTTTTTAGGTTTTGCTTCTGTTTCCAGCATACAGTGGAGAACACGAGAACTGGAGTTATAATACGATTTTGTCACTTGATATAGCAAAAACTACCACCCATAAATTCCTGGTTTCTATTTGCTCTTATTCTTGGCCAAAGTAAACAGATATTCAACATACTTGCATGACTTACAATGGATATACATGTGTATTTTATCTTATAGGGGCACATATGTTTTTATTTCTATTGAGTTATATGAACATGTTGTGTATGCATAAACATTTATGCCTTTTCCCGGTTAAAAATGTTTTTGAAAGTTCTACTAACACATTTACAGTCTATGCAGTATATAATAGTTCACAAAAATGTGTTTATATATGCACCTCTGTTTAGCAAGGCCTGAATGTACATGGTTCATCCCCCTCAGTCGGTGAGACCAGAGAATGGGAGACTAAGACTAGAATTAAGTTAATCGGCAACAGCTAATTGTAAGTAAAGTCTACCAACCTATAGTTTTCATTTACCAGATACAAGGCAAGGTAGTCTTGTTACACAACTTCTTATTTAGTGGATAAAATCCTCAAATTTCAAAAATTATGTCATTTTTCCTGGCAGGAAACCCACTCTTTTCTTCAGAATTTGATATGGGAAAAAATAAAATTATACAAATGTGCTTTTCAGCCTGTCACCTACTCTCTATATATTAAATAGGTATTTTAAAGTGAAAAAAACAGAAACAGCAGCTGTTCAAAGTTAGAGAAATATCAAACCACATTAAAATGTGAGTCAGAGGCAAGTTCCATACAAGTGTTATCATCAACCCAAAAGCATTCTGGTTACTGACAGATGTAATTACATATGCAAATATATATTTCTGTGCATAATTATCCACATGCACATATTTTGCACATATAATTTATGTGTCAACTTTTGAAAATTTGCTTCTTGATATCATGTATATTTTAGAGACGTATATTTTGGTAAAGGTAACTAAATGTGTTTCACATAAAATAAGCAAAACCTGTAGCAGGAAAAGTAATCTCCACCTCTGCTTATTATAGTCTTAGACTCTTTTTCAGACAGCTATGATCATTATTGCACACACAGTCAACTTAAGATAATACTTGCTGGCATTTTTTTTCAGTGTTCATCAGAACAAAACAGAACTATTTTCTTCTCTTCTGTTTTCTGCTCTAAGCTCTTTAATCAGTTACCCTCTTCTGTATGGGCATTTCAGGATGATTTTTAAATATTTTGTCTCATACATACACACAACTCTACGAGAAAAAATTCTGAACTGGGTACAATTTTCCATCCACAGTTATCTGTTAGGTCCTCCTAGTACAGTTTATTAAGATCCAATTAGCTCCCTGCCGGAAAATCATGTGAGTACAGGTTTACATTCATTGCTGTAACACGTCATGTAAAAACTAGACAAAAAGAAAAAGAAAAAGAAAAAGAAAAAGAAAAAGAAAAAGAAAAAGAAAAAGAAAAAGAAAAAGAAAAAGAAAAAGAAAAAGAAAAAGAAAAAGAAAAAGAGAATTACAATTATATAATTGCTGAATGCCAGAAGCTTGCAGAGGACTGAAGTACCTTCGGTAAGGGAATATATCACTAACCACTGAATTCTCTGCTGTTTTTGGACTGGGATAGAGTTAATTTTCTTCATAGTAGAGGTATGGTGATATGTTTTGGATTTGTGACCAAACCAGTGCTGATAACCGATGTTTTACTTGTTGCTGAACAGTGTTTGCACAGCATCAAAGCCCTTTCATTTTCTCATGCTTCCCTGCCAGGAAGTGGACTGGAGGTGCACAAGAAGTTAGGAAAGGACATAGCCAGGACAACTGACCCCAAATGGCCAAAGGTATCTCCCATACTGTATGATGTCATGCTCAGCAATAAAAACTGTGGGGAAAGAAGGGGGGACGTTTGGAGTTACGGTGTTTATCTTACAAATAACCATTAGTTACAGTGTTTATCTTCCCAAACAACCATTACACGTGAAGAAGCTCTGCTTTCCTGGAAATGGCTAAATATCTGCCTGCCAATAGGAAGCAGCAAACAAATTTATTACTTTTTCTTTGTTTGCATGTGTGAATTTTACTTTACCTGTCAAACTGCCGTTATCCCAACCCAATGGTTTTCTCATATTTACCCTTCTCATTCTCTCCCACATTGTACTGGGGGGCAGTGAGCAAGCAGTTGTGTGGGACTGAGCTGCATTACAGGGTTAAACTACGACAATTCTAAACAGAGCTCCGTAAATTAACATTGATTTGAAATCAGTGAACTTTTGCAGAGTGCTGAAATAAGATGCTAACTCTCCTCCACATCAAATTCTATACAAAAAACATTACTGTTTGAGAATATCAGAATTCAATTCATTCTAACAAGGTACAATTCAGAATGTAGTGGGGCGAGACAACATGTATTCTCAATGCAATGGAAGCTGTGATAATTTCTAACTTTAAAGACAATACTAATTCTTAATTAGCTTTTTGTTCAGCTGATGAAATACTAGATACTGTTTTTTAAAATGACTGCTAAGCTTAATGAGTAACTCTCAAGTTTAATTAGACTTCTCAAACTGTTTCCTAGAATTTGTGAGTTTGTTTCAGACACTCTTTATTTCATAGGTTATAGTTAATATTTCCTCAAGATATAAAACACCGTAATGAAAATAAGGTTCATAAATGGGAATTCTTTACTGAGTCCTACAATGCACACACAGTGAAAATTCTCCCTAAAGTCAATATTTGCTTCTTCATCACCAGTGCTCTGCTTCTGGAAAATCCACACTTAATTCCACCATTTTTTAGGATTACTAGCCCAGTAAGGGTAAAAAATCCAAAACCCCAAACAAAATTCTAACAGGATTTAACAGTAAATGTGCATGTAAGTACATTCCAGAAAAACAAGAAAGCCCATGCACATTTTCAGAGTTGGGTCTCATTTCCTTATCTTACACATAAAGACCATACCAAAGATCTTATGTTAAATAGGTAGAGTGTAGAACAGTGTCGGATTGATCTATGTGCAAACTGAGTGATTTATCTGACACTAAAGCATTCTGTCTTCTAAAAGGGAACAATCCCGCTTCCTATAGGAGATCTTGGAATTACAATGAACCATATAGAGTTTTATTCTACTGATTACTAAATTACCAATTTGAAAACAATTAACAGATTTCAGTATTTCTGAGTTAAAATTAGTCCCTTAAACAGAATAGCTTTGCATGGCTATGGATAACAGACTGATGATTTTCTACAACTGCTACAAAAATTATCTTACATAAAACTAAACGTACTGTCTATACTTACACAGCACATAGACTTCCTTCTGTTTGCATTATGTGGCTTTGGAACCCCAAGATATCCAACATAATATCATTTCACGTCAAACTACACTTCATACTCTCAGATCATATTTTTTACATAGATAAAAACCGGTAAATGTCACAGAGGTAGTCTTAATTTGCTAAACCAGATAGCTGGAATCAATTGCTGTGTACTTAAAATTTATGATATTAACAATGAGATAATTGCAACTTTCATTGTGTTTAAATTTAAAAAACCCCAAAACACCACAAACAAAACCTTTTGATTTTACACTAGTATGGAAAATTAGTTTTGGCACTACACTTAGATTTAGAGACACTATACAAAGCCAAGAATTTTAAATATATTCATACCTCTATTTTTACTGCTTTGGAAGATGAATACGGACTATATGGTTGCCAAAAATACTTTTGCCTATTCATACTGTGTGGTGCAAGTTCTTTGATGTCTTCCTTCTAAGTCTACACATATGAACATTTATTAATATCACAGAAACTGTTAGAAAGACATGCGTGAAAAAGAGCTTGTCTGAACCCAGTGAGACTATTCACAAGTTTGAAGTTAAATAAGTATGCCCTCATAGGGCTGAGATCTAAACCAAATTTTCACTGCTCACACAGACTGAAAAACACTTTTACGGTGACTTTGGCAGGAAAACAGGTTTTTTCCATAACTTTGGTGCTTTGAAACAAGGCAAAATGATGACTCCGAAATATTTCTTACCTTTCCTGAAACAACTGTCCCAGAATCATGGCTGTGCCTGGTGCTTTGACAAGTAAAGGGAGTTAATCCAAATAGTCATGCTCAGTCAGAAGAGAGTGAGTTTCATTTAATTTTTCAATGTTGTCTAAATTCCTTATTTTTTATTATTTTTATTTCTTGAAATGTGAAATGGGGAGTCCTGTAGTAAAACCAGAGGGATTTTTGTGGAATACAAATGACTGAGATACCATGTTATTAAAGACACAAAAGGGTTTATAAACCTATTGTATATTCACTGGCTATTATTCTTAAGAACTCAACTTCGAAATTCTAGGCACAAATTACTAAGCTTTTTAAATTTCTGTGACCATCATTCCATTACTTGCAGCAATACTTTTGCAAATATTGTATACACACAAGTGTATTTATAACAGTCTCCAGATAAATCAGGAGGGAACTATTCAGAAAGACGAAAGAGCCCACACGAGCAACTAAAAAAAATGCATACATCCAACAAACTCTCAAATGCAGTAGCCAGGTTCTCAGATGTGAAAAGGAGCTTTCTCATACCTGGCCAGGGCAACAGAGTCATTCAGAAGGTCTGCCATGTAGAAAAATAGGGCTAAAGTGATTGGCTGCTGCAGTCTTAGCCTGGGTTTGCTGCAAGTAGGTGATACTTTGATCCCCAAGAAATCACAGAGATCAGCCCAAAGGCGTATCTAAATCATGATTGACTTGAGGGGGATAGCAAGCCTAAGAAATACAATATGCAACTACGTTTTCATTATTTGTCCAGAATCTCATGCACTTTCTTTGAAATGACCTCAAAAGGTATTAAATTCCACAGACAGAAGCCAGTTTAGTGGTAATATATTTTATTATTCTTCATGGCTGGCACAAGGAAACCCATTAGCAATGCAGCTAATTGAATTGGCTTGGCAAAATTGATGGAGACAACCATGAAGTGAATGGATCACAAACTGTCATATCAATTGGAAGAAGAAGCATGGGCTTGCCACTCAAAATGAAGTGTTGTTAGGAAGCTGTGAAAATAGTACCACCCCTATAATAAAGGGGTTCACCCTTGTGAACAGTACCACCCTTATAATAAAGGGGGAAATGTTAATATTTTAAAACACCATTTTAAGAAAGGATTTTATGAAATCCACATTATCTGTTCAGGTGGTAGCTCTATGCACTCCTGGTCAGTGTTATAAAACAAGCAC
This sequence comes from Chionis minor, assembly GCA_013398295.1. Classification (NCBI taxonomy): domain Eukaryota; kingdom Metazoa; phylum Chordata; class Aves; order Charadriiformes; family Chionidae; genus Chionis; species Chionis minor. The sequence goes on from VZSF01005718.1 coordinate 202,925, forward strand.
GTACATTGGATGCCTTAAACAGCAAGTCCCAGAATAAAAGCTGTGGCTTGTCTGTTATTCCACGTCCCATAGAATAGGATCAAATAAGCAAAATTCTTGTCACTTCTATTCCTCATCACACCGCATTTTGCTCTTCAGTCATCTTTTTCTCTGCAGGTATAGTTCGCTCAGCAACTGCCTATATATAAAGCCTTAACAGAAATGTTCTCATTATGTACCAGAAATGTTTAAGCACTTGATAAGGAAAGAGTAGGAAAGAGCAAGTATAAAGTTTTCCTTGGGTATATTCTCCCCCAGCTTCTGACATGAGCTGGAGGCTTTATTCAAAGTATCACATTTCATAGCTGTTTAATGCCTGATGGAACCTGCCCATGGACTTGTCTAATCCCTTTCTAAGGTCATATTTTTCAGCTTCACAACATTGTTTGGCAAAAAGTTCCATAATTGAAATGACACATCTGGTGAAAAATACTTCATCTTATTACTGTTTTAAGCCTGGTACATAATAATTTGATTTTGAGCTCACTGGTTCTTGAGCTATCAGAGTTATTAATCGCTCTTTTGCTACTTTCTCCTTGCTACTTGTAGCTTATATATTCTACATGCATTCACTTGCTTTATTTTTCTTTCCCAGATTCAAGCACCTAAGCCTATCTAGCCTTTCTAACCTCTTCGTATATTTAAACCATTCAGTGCTTCTGACCAGTTTGTCTGATAATTTCAGTCTTCCGATAACTTCAGTATTAATCATTTCCATTTGCTTGCTTTTGGTGCATTTTTTTTTTAACAGGCACAGAGCACTGAATTAACATTTAGAAAACTATATGTGGTGATCCATGCATTCTTCTCTTGTACATAATGGCTGATACAGAGCTCATCTTTGTTCATAAGTAGTTTTAATTGGCTCACATCTGTCGTTTGAGGACTTTCCGATCATATTTAAAGATCTGTCAGCTATTAAAATGCAAAGCTGATTTTCTCATTTTAAATAACCCTTTAATTTCAATATAAACCCAAAGATATTTTAAAGGAATATTTGCACAAGCACCACCTTGATAGCATTAATGTACCTTCTATTGTTGAACAACATTAACTATTACAGGTTATTCCCTTCTGAGAAGCTTTGCAGAAGCCTTTGTGAAAATAATAGTTCATAAATTAACAGTACTACTATATTACTTATTATCACTTACGATGGGTGAGATCCATACTTAAACGGCTTCACAGTTAACAGAATTCAAGGTATCATCCAGGAGAGCTTGGGACAAATTGTTATTTTGCCTTCAGGGCTTCCTCATTTGAACAATTAAAGGAAAAATGTGTTCTGATGTTGAATTACATATTTTACTTATTCCCACATGGCAATTTCCTGGAATGTTTTTGTTAGGTCTTCTCCTGGTAAAAACTATCCTAGCCTGAAGTCCTTATACGGAACTCTTTTTTGTAGGATCCGACCACCTGTAGGTATGTTATGGTTTGAGAAAACCCATAACAATTTATTGTCACTTAGACAATTATTCTTTCACCCGATGACCCCTCCCCACCCAGGAAGAGGAATGGGGAAGAAAACAAGAAAACCCAGGGGTTGAAAGATAAGCAGATTTAATAGGATAGAACTGGATAATTAAGAGTACTAACACAAAGGAACCCATATTGATCCTGAAACCTGAGTATACTGTACAAGGATTATACTTAGCCAGCTATACCAGTAGGAAGCTGTGCACTCCCAGCAGTGGACAGTAAATGTCAGACACTGCGAGCGCTACAGCTTCAGGAAGAAGGGAAGGCCTCAGGGATCTGGCACCAGGGCAAGAAGTCCTCTGGATTGCTGCCATCAAGGGAGAGCCATCAAGGGGGAGCCATTAAGGGGAGAGCGTGAGCAAGGGGGGAAAAAAAAGCCACCACGCAGCAGACTTTCTAATTTATATTGAATGTGACGTTCACGATATTAAACAATCCTGTTGGCCAGCTTGGGGCAAGTGCCTGAGTCTCGCTCCTCCTCATCCCTGCACCTGGCGAGCTCAAAAACACTGAGACCTTGAAACCCACACACCATGGCTGGCTGTACAGTAAATATCTTCACTAATTCAGACACTAGTCTTACACAAATACAGCTTTCCCAAGCATTAGGAAAGAAATTAGTCCTGTGTCGCTCACAGCAGGACAAGGTATTATTAAGCATTGCGAGCAACAGCCATTACATTTTTTGTTCCCAGCAGTTTTTCTCAAGGGAAGGTAGGAATAAAATACATGTAAGTTAACATTATACTAGAAACTCCAATCATAAAAGATGAAAAAAGCCATTTCTTAGATTTAACACTTTACCATATCCAATATCTAAGAAGCATGCACTGTCTATTGTTTGTCTACTTTGACCAGTGAAAGAATGTTTTGACCGAGTGCGGAATAAAAATAGAAAGGGTCTGGTGCTGTTAGAAATTACAAAGGTCATAAAGGCTGAGTGTTAATTAATCTGGTTTTCACAGAAAATGAGCAGCTGAGAGGATGCATGACAGATTCCTCCACTTATTTGCACTGTGTCACATAAGAACCCATTTTTGAGTCACTTAGCAAGGGATAGAAATAAGGACACATCTTATAAAACAATCTTAGAAAAATCTTGCTAAGCATGTATGCATTGCTCCATTCTGGAAGGCAGGGTAGATCACATGATAAAGAAGCAGCTATAGCATTTCTCTGTTTTCAAGGAGAAGTTCCCTCCAAGAGAACCCATTTGAGAAGAGACCCACACTGCATACTACACAGTGTGACTTTATCTTTCTAATTTTGTTCAGCAGGCGCACCCTAAATCAGGAGATGAACAACTGGCTTTTTCTATAAATGTGTGAAAAGCAAGGACCATGGTTGCAGAGCAGAAACCAAACGCATAGGTTTCACTCACCAGTTATAAAGGACTTGACGTGCCTCAACATTTACTAAACATGCAGGCACAGAGCAGAAATTATAGAATCATTTAGCTAACTTAGAATTATGAATCCAAATTACTTCAAAAGAATGTTAAATTGCTACAGTCACTACCTTTAAATAGCAGAACAAAAATGATACAGCTGATCACACTGATACAAAAAATAGGCAAGTCTTTTTTTGACTTTTCCATATCTGATTTAGAACAATGAGCTCAGATAGCATCAGGAAGTCATGTCAAAAGATTGCAATTTTCAAAAAGGAATAAACACTGTAGAAGAGGCTATGGTAAGTTTCAGAAAATAATGCAAATCATTTGTGAAATCATCACAGTGTGCACAGACAGGCAGAAGGGAGATATTTCATACTTGAGTTAGAGCAAAGCTAATTTAAGTATTGAGAAGCTAATGTCAGGAAAATTAGTTCCTGACATTTTCTTGAGTGTGAGTAAGGAAGAGCATAAGTAAGTGTTTCAAAGTCAATAATGTTAACAAAACATCCTGCAACTGATGAACCCTTTCAGCTCATAGCTTAAAATGTCCTAAAAATGAACAGAAGGTGCATAAATAAGCAGTTACAAGCTCATCAGAAACATTCCATGGTATCCCCCATTACATACTAAAGAGAAGTGAAATTTAAATTTAAAAACAATTTTCTTCAAAAATCAAAAAGATAGTCTTTTCCAACAATAAAGACAATGAAGAAAACAAGAAAATTACTCTTGCATTAGTTCTAAGTTATTAAAAAAAATACTATTTTAATTAAAGGTGGAATGAATCACAAGGTGAAATTGCTGGGATGAACTGGATACTTGAAGACCTATATTTCTGTGATGATTGCTGTCTGAAACACCTCCATCTGAAAAGTGCAAGTTTTGTGGTGAGAAAAGTTAATGTTTGAAGCTGATGAAAGATAGGTGCAGTCAGCATGAGCATGTCAGTTTTTATCCTCATGGAATATCAGGGTATCAAGAGATTTTGTGCCAGCCCTATTCCTAAATCATGCAAAGCTGCAGAAAACCATGACGACTTGAAAAGAGAAATTTGTAACCAAGGACTGTCTACCTGGGTGCCCATGGGTGCCCATAATTCAGTTCAAACAATTCTTTCTTCCCTGGTTAAGAACAAAAAACAGCATTTTGAAATAAACAGTCTCAAAAATTTGTAAGCCAATTCTGTCTATCTTAACAGAAATAAAGCATTTTTTCTGTCTTTCTACAGGACAATTCAATGAAGAGTGTTTAAACAAAAGTGAGAATATTGGAATATGCTTTCACATCACCCTCTCCTTTATGAGAGAAAGCATAACTTTGATGTACGATATGCTACCAGCTAATTACATAATTTCATGTATGTTGTCTAATCTCTCCAGTACTTTATCTCAATTTAACTTGTCTAGATTTTGAACAACATAAATTGAACCTTTTTCTTTTCCCACACAGAATACAACCTCAATGTTATTTTGATCGATTTTCTGCAATTTTTTTTTTGTGTGTGTGAAGGAAAATAATTTAAATTTCTCTTGCCACAGTTTGAGTTTTGTTGTGTCTGAAGTGTACAAATCTAGAAAGCAGCTCATGGACAATAGCAAATGACAGTTCATCTTGCTTCCCTGCAAAATGTCTCTGAATGCTGCAGCAGTGCTTATCTGCAGAGTTATTGGTATCTACAATAGAAACTGTGTAATAGTCATACAATTTGATTAACATCTGGTACAAAGACACAGGTTCTGGGAAAACAGTCTTTGAGTTACAAGAAACACTTTGATTTAACAAAAAATAAAAGCAGCTTATGAGTGTTATTAAGGATGAAATACCTTTATCAATACTCTTAACCTTCATTTTCCTTCAGTTCTTTGTCTGTAAAAAGTTCACATTGCTTGAAGAAATGAAAAGACTGAAATAATTGCTGTTCGGTATGCTGTTAAAATGACAGAACTTTCAAGTCTCATTCAGTTGTTGCCTAACACAAGCAATGACCATGGTCTCTGGGTGCCTGGGATTTTGGCCTGGAAATATTTCTAGACCTGAAAAATCTGATTCTGCTCAGTCCTGACTGTTATGAGGAGCTGCTACCTAACACATTGACTTCATTGCCAACTGGACATCTGCAATGCCCCAGTGACGTTGCCTAGTAGACTAATAAGTACTCTGAAAGCAAATCAGGAAGACTGGACTCTACACAACCAAGCAATGGCATTAACATTGCAAGAAACGGCAAGAAGTCCTCAGTGCTTCCCATATGCAACCTGGTAAGTTCGACTAGAAAGAGAAGATATTTCTCACATTCATTCCACTGATTCAGGATGTGGCTGTGTGCCTGAGAAGACAGGCACATCTGCTGAGTTTTAAAACCCTCTCCATTTTCCGTAGTCAGCCACCATGACCTCAATGTGCCCTTCTCAATCCTTCTTCACTTTAACTTGGTGAGCAGAGAAACCAGGATGGGCATGTCTCTCCATTCCTGTGGATTTCAAGGTGGTGGGTTCTGCTTCCATCTGTTTCCATTGTGCAGTCTTGGAGCAGTAGCTTATTCACCTACCTTTGCCTAAGGGCTGTGAAAAAAAACCATATTCCAGTGGATTTTTTTTTCTATCTGGAACCTGAATGCACACAAGGGATACCATTTTGTGATTCTTGCATTCACCTCTTCCACTGTACTAAGGTTCTCTGCAGGAAATAGCGCATATCCAGTGCACTGATAACCCTGGCAGGTAATAATGTCATTATTTGTAACTTAAGTAATTAAGTCAGTGACATCAGGAAAGTGCTGAAAGTTTGGCCACAGCTTCAGCCAATTTGTGCTGGGTTGGGCTATTGCCCTTGACATAGCTCAATTATTGCATTTCATTCCCTGGTGTTAAAGCTGCTACTGCTTGCAAATATTAATCAGTCTGGAAAACAGACACATGCAAGTTTAGTTTACCAGCTTTTGGTTTGAGCATTCACCTGGGGGAGAGATGATCTGAATTTCTCCCGTATTCTACTGACTGTTCAGTGGACCAAGTCAGTAGAAATGAGATCCCCCTTCCAGGTGAGAACCTAAGCAAGCTCCCACTCAGTCCTGCATGGTAAAGACAACTGTCAACTTTTGTGACACAAGGATAATGAAGAAAGCAAGACACATTGTACTTCCTACTTGGCAAACACTAAAATAAAAAGAACACGCAGCCATTCAACAAATGCAAGTGATCATAAATCATAGAGACTACTAAGCGATAGTAGATCACATTAAGAAGAAATCTGATTAAATCAACACTGCCACTGAAACTTTTAGGACATGAAATGGATAAATTGTTTATGAGAATAGTGTATACTCATTTATGCACTGTTCTGTTGACATCTCTTCATTTTCGGAGCCAGTCCACCTTCCTCTATGCTATTTTTTTCAGGGAGAAATAGAAGAAACATAGCACTGAAGAAGAAACTTCAGCACAGGCTGAAGAAAAAACGCATTCCAGAAATGAAAGATGCAAACACAAGATCTTGCAGAATTAAGTCATCAGTACAGGTAGGAGCAGGGGCCCTGAACAAATCCGTAGGTATTAGCTCATCCCTGTGACCAAATGTTGTAGGCCCATTCACAGTATATAACAGAAATGCTTCGGTGAGCCTGGGACCAGCTGGGTTCTACCACAGAACTTGTGCTTCAGGCACTTAGCATCTCCTTCTCTCAAAGATTACAGTTGAGTTCATTATATTTAAAAACATTCCACAAAATAATTTTCAACCACTTCTTGTGCTTCTACCTACTAATTAATTTTAGCTTTCTCATTATAGATTCACAAATTCTGTGGCCAGAAGCATCGCTATAATAATCTGTGAACCAGGTCCAGAACACAGCTTTATTCAACTTTCCAAAACAGAGACCTATTGGGCAAAGGCTAAAGAACACCCGCACATGAGAAATCATGCCACACCACCCTTCCTTAAGGAAAAAAAAAAAAAAAAAAAAAAGGAAAAAAATAAAACAAGACTAAAACTTCATGTCTAGCACTGAAAGACTAATGGATTTAGAGAACAAGAACAAAATTACAAGCTGAGTTTAAGGCTCCTTGACTTGTGTTTGGAAATTTTCTCTTTGTTAAGTCTGCAGCATCAGTTCAGGAAATAGACCTCACCTTATGAGACAGGGAATTCTGGCAGGTTAAAGAGGGACTGAATAATTTGCTATGTTTGCATAGTATTTCAGATACGGGCCATGAAAAAAGTGTCCACAGTATTTTCAGGAAATGACAAGGGCAACAAAAATAAATGCATCACACTGACTGTTGATTACTACACTATAAAATGTAGCTAGTTGTGCAAATACAGGCAAGTCTCCTCACAGAGCCTCACATGGGCAATCTGTGCAAATAATGAAGAACCTCTGCTGAATAATTTAGGAGCTTATGTTAAAAAAGACCACACAGATCTTATAGTAGTCATGCCACGTTTTCACATGCATGCAATTTAATTATTAATAGTGTAGCCAATTCCAGCCTCTGCTAGCATGTCACACGCTGGTGCAAAACACCTTTGGTCTCCTCGCACAAGTTGTCTTCTGGAGTCAGGTTACTTAATCAGCTGTCAAAAACCGCATTCTGATGATAATATAATCATATACATAGGTACTTGCTCACTCCTCCTGCCCCCATTGGGATGAAGGGAGAAAATAGGAAGAGCAAAAGCAAGAAAACCCGTGTCTCAAGATAAAGACATTTTACTAAGTGAAGGAAACAGGAAAATAAACAAGTGATACAAAGGCAATTGCTCACCACCACCCATAAACAGACTGAAGCCCAGCCAGTCTCCAAGTAACAGCCATCTCAGAAGACAAAACTCCAGCAGTTTTCCAGTGCTGAGCTTGATGTTATATGGTATGGAGTACCCCTTTGGCCAGCTGGGTTAGCTGTCTCAACTGTGTCCCTTCCTCGTTTCTTAACCACTCCTATACTATTTTCTGAGGGGACAGTGGGATGAAAGAGAAGGCCTTGATGCTGTGCAAGTACTGCTCAGTAATAGCCAAAAGACTGGTGTGTTTTCCACGTTTTCATCATAAATCCAAAACACAGCACCATATGGGGTGCTATGAAGAAAATGAACTCCATTCCAGCCAGACCCAGTAAAGCAATCAACACGCATATCTATTTTATGGTCTTGATATACAGGCTTGATTCAGTTCATTCTCACATTGCTGTGACAGACAAATTTAGACTTAAATGTGTATCTTGTTCTGCTAGGCAAAACAGAGCTCCCCTGCATGCTAAAAGAAGGGACAAGCCTTTGAAATTCGGTCTTCACTTCTTTTGCTCTCCATAGTGTTTATGAGGACAGACAAGTTCAGTTCTTGAAAACAACATTACACTGTATCTATCTCAGTCATTCCCAGAAAACCTGTGCTATAATCAGGTTAAACGTTCTGCTGACTACAACCTGCACGGCTTTACTTAAAAGGCACAGAATTATTCATTTAAATGAGGCCTTACATTTGTTTGCAACCTATTTATATTTATAAATATTACTGAAGCTTGCACTGGTGCTTCTAGACACGAAAATTACAGCACCAAAGTTAGCATCTTTATTTGAGTAACAATGCACTTCACAGTGATTGCAACATGGTTAATAATACATGATTCTGAACTATAAAAAATTTAGCAGCATAGAATCAACACTGATCATATAAACCAAATACCATTCAAACATAATTAATTAGACCAACTTTTTCTTTTTTACAGTAGAACACAATTCAATTTACTTAATTTAGTCATATAAAATCTCTGATTGTAATTAAAATTTAGATCTTTTTAAAATCAACTTACCACTAAATAAGCAGAGTGAACAAGAGCCAAAACCACTTAATGAATCCCAAGAAAATAATGCAAAGGTTTGTGTTTGTTTATTTATTTTCTTCTTTTTATAATAACATGATCAAAGTTGGGCTCTATAAAACTGAATTTATTGAAACAATATTCTGAATTTTGATTTTTACAGTGACTCAGTGACTTAAATATCAAATTCATAATATTTTCCTTTAATTAATCCCCTCTTAGGTCTCCTCCTTCTCCTTAGAGGACTTCAGCCAGGAATTCACTCATGTCAATCTAGGTGAATACTTAGCACACTCTTTGTTTTAAGCATACAGTTTTAAAATTCAGCCTCAGCATTTACTCCTTACACACTTTCAGAAGTGATAGAGATACCTCCAGAGACAAATGTCTGCCTTTCCTCTGCCCTCCATTGGCTGTCGAACCAGCACAGCCTCCAGCACGAAAGTGAACTACCTCTGAATTTGTAGAGATGTAAGAGGGGTCTGAAATGAAAATTCATATTCACAGTGAGGTGCCAATAGAAGAGATTTTTTTGAATATGGAGGTTTAACTGAGCGTGGGTTTAAGAAAACATCTGGGAGATTTTTGGTGTCTATGCTATTACATAGGGCCAGTGTTCAGTCACCAGATCCTCAGACACCATCTGTAAAGGGGAGAAAAAGGTTCCCTCCTAAAAACTGGGTCAGTAAATACTGTCATTCAACAATTTGTGAGGAGCCAGGGACCCAAGACATACAACAGCCCTCAAAGCAGAGAGCTGTCAGACAAGGGCTATGAGTAAACATTTAGAGGACAACTAATAAGAGGGTTAAGCAGAACTGAGGTGACTTAGATGATAAGGTGACAGAAGGGTCATCAAATGTTCAGAAGCGTAGATACCAGACTACTGTACTGTTAATTAATTTCACTATCTAAATGTCCTTAGTACATTAATTATTAGTTTAAGAGAATAAACAGAAACCAAATACACTGAGAATTATAAGCAACATTTCCTTACATTACAGGTCTAGCAAAACACAGATTGAAAATGTTCATTTAAAAAAGATTTTAATGCAGATAATCAGTTACAGGATGAATCATGTGGCCAGAGAGCTGTCATGGTAATAACAGATAGCAAGAGAGATGAGGTGTAGCAGATGGAGTTAAGGAATAAGTTAAAAATATTTAAGCAATCCTCTATGGGAAGGCCAAAAAAGAGGAAGATCCTGGCAGCTCTATCAAGGCTTCTTAGGTAAAATGTAAAGCTATTCAAAGCAACAAAGTTATTTTCGAGTTTTCCCTATGGAGTCGTTCACATACTCAGAGATCTTTTGGAAACATTAGAATCTTACTTAACAGAGATCACTAAGTAATTTCTAGATACTCAGTGGACATTTATATAGCAGCTTGGTTAGCAGAGCATTCTCCAGTGAAGACCTGTGTTTTTCACCTTCTTAAGCCTGAAAGGACACAGATCCCCACCACCCATTTCCAAAGCAAGATCTCTAACCACTCAGATTAAACCATAGTTTGACAGAAGCATCCTTTCTATGGAAACAATACAGAAAACAACACACACACACACAACTCAGGGTATCAGAAAGGTGTCAAGAAAAAGGACTTACAAGAGCTGGATAGAGATGAACTTGAAGCTCTGGCTCCAGGGCTGCATTAATAAGTATTAGACAGGAAACTAATTCTGAGCAACTGGAAGGCCACACTGCTCCTCGTGACATTTGTGACGGACTATGTGCCTGCCAGTCCAGCTCTGAAGACTGCACAATGCTGAATCCTGGGTGCAAAACATGCTTGGAAAAAAAAGGTGTTTAGTGAATGTGGACACTTCCAGATCAAGCATTAGTGACTAGAGGTTGTGGATTGTACTGGTTGGATTGTATACCAGAAAACTAAACTGCCTTTTAGGAACAGGGACCTAGTGTAGCTATGTGTAATTTTCCATGCACAGCCCATCTCAGCAGCATTAAAAAATGCACCATTTTCTTCTCTATTGCCAAGTAACTAGTAAAACTTAGGAGTTCAGAGGATTCAGGAATCTTTTGTATGCCCCTGTGTACTGCATCAAAGTTCTACTGACCCATATTCTCTACTTTTTCTCCCAATATTCTCTCTTGCATCATGTCTAGAACGGCTTGTAATCCATTTATTTTTTGTCTCTCTGAAGCTGATGTCTTCCATCCTTCATCTCCAGATTATTTGGTAGTAGCTCCCACTGGCCTGTACTTCTCCTGTACTTCTGTTTATCCGTACAGCCCTGAGGGGTTTCAACCTTAAACACCCATTCCCACTTCATTCTTGCTCTTCCTTAACCTTTGCAGACAATTCTTGCAACTGGCTGCAGACCTCACAAGCCTTTTGCTTCGATATAAGCGGCAGCAAGGGAAGAAGAAGGAAAGCAGAAGAAAAAAGCCTCTCTGTTTCCCCGAGACCTCCAACTCAGCACAATGATCTGCATTCTGTACGCACTACAGTAACCAGCAAAAGCGTATTTCTTTTCAAAGCTGCCACAGAGGCCTGTGTTTTGGTTCTCCCCACCCCATTCCCCCTTCCACACCCCACCCCCCCCCATTTGCTGGTTTGGTTTTTTTTTCCCAATAGTGTGCAGAACCAAAATTAAGAAAGGTTAATTCCTACAAAAAAGTTAAGTGTTACCAATCTACTTTTGGCTGGAAAACTGTTGTAAGTGTTCATACACTGCAGCAGCTTTCTTGGCAGAAATAATGAGAATATCTGGCACTTACTAAATGATAAGAATATGTCAACTTCCTTCTTGAAATGAAAAGCGTTGACCCTAAAAACATTGCAAGTACCTTGGAGCTGATGGACAGCCTGGAAAACTTTATGTTCTTTTTATTTCATCTCTCTCTAAGCACAAGTGCGTATAGTGCAGTACATTCATTCACTTTATATAGGATTTACATCACAAGATTTGCAGGTGTTTGGGGCCAGAGATTGCCTCTGGAGAGTATGATAGAACTCTTGACTACCCACACTGACTGACTCCTGCTCACTTACTAAGCATTACAAGTGCTTATCTTGTGAGAATGATAAATAAGATCTTTAAAAGAAGCAGTTAAAAAAGTATGTTTAAATGTATTTATATCAGGTATGCACACCAGTTACCCATGTTGTCAGTAGTAACTCCCTTAAGTAGCACAAAAGAGCACTGAAAAATGGGAACAAAAGTTATTGTCTAAAAGAAAATGTGGTCTAGATCTTCTCTTTTTTCAATCCCATTTTCAAATAATAAAATAAAGACTCAATATTCAGAATTACAGCTCTGTATCCTTTTTGAAAGGACAGACTTTTGTTCCACTGAAGTCAGATGGCATTTTTCTATTAAGTTGAATTTCATCAGAATCAGAACAACTGCCTGCTCCCCCCTCTCCTTCCCTCTCATCTCCAGTTCCACTTATCCTGCAAGGAACTTTCTGCCTGGTACATGACATTCTGCATGTATGTCTCTTTATTAAAAAAAAACCCAAAAACCAAAAATCACATTTCTGAGATAAGAACAAGGCAACTTTAATTCAGGTGTTACCAGGTCAAGTAGGAATTGGCAAAAACTGGGCAGTGAATGTCAAATTCTATCTAATGATTAAAGAATTAGATTAAATTAAATAATATTGAATTTTCTTTAGTCTAAAATGATGTTCATATGAACAATTTAGAGCCATGTTTATTCACACAGAAATTTCTTATCAAGTATCTAACCCAACCATACCTCAGGAGACTTATGAGGAAAAAAAGGTGCAAAGAAAGGGTTATCCTTTTCAGCGTCAGGGTTTTTCTTTTCATGGATTTCTCCACAAGTCTTAGGGCTTCCCTGTCTGTCTGAGAAACTCTTTTTGTCAATGTTGAAAACGGCTCAAAATAATCTTTTTCTAATAGTCTTGACAAGGAGGAGGTGACATGATTTTTCTGTACTAAACTTATTAATGCTAACTTTTTGCATCATTCCGTTTTATAAACCTTCTTATGCCTGGCCATTAGTTAATACCACATGATGTTCTCACTAATGTTAGTAGATACTCAGAAATATAGATGATTCACATTCCCTTGGTCCCTAAGGTCTACTAACTTTAAACACTTTAGCGTTCTCCTCTCCTCGTCTTCTGCAGATGTCAGTGGGGTGTCTGAGCTGATGTGCGCAATGGGTTCAGAGCCCACCTCCCATAGCAGATGTTACCAGTAGCTCCCTCCCAGTACTCTTCTCTATCCTTTCAAGCCCCCCCTTATCCCTTCTCCTTGAAGTTATTGAATTTTACTTCCTTTCCTATTCAGTGCTGTGCCTCTTTGTCATTTTCTTTATCTGGGAGATTTTTATCACCTCTAGAGTACAGACTTTAAAAGTTTACATGAACACAGGAGCATGAAATGTGTCAGACTCCCAGGGACACGTATCCCATCTGTCATTTTAAACTCTCCACTTATGTGTCTGAATCACCTGCTGACTTCTTGCTTGGTTATTTGCCCTTCCTGGGGTTGGAGCAATGGTGTGGAATTTCCAGCTTTATTTTCTCTGCTGTTTGGTTGGTTCCTTCTGATTTCACTTTTCGCTTCAGGCACCCTCAGTGATTTTTACATTTCAAATTTATAGTATTTCATCATTCTGTAGCCCATGTTTGTACTCTTGGAGTGAAAAGCAACAACACATTCGTAGGAGACCATGATCAGGTAGTACCTGGTTGACAGGGGTAAAACTCTGCACTAATGCAGCAGTCCTTTCATTTGGTTATACACTGTAAACTAGGATGAGAAACTTTGGATCACAATTCAGGATTTAATGTTACTAATCATGCTGATATAATCAATATGCCGGCTCATGTGTGTTGACAGGTCCTGGTAATAACCCAGCAGCAATACAAAAACATGAGTAGCGTAATCTTATTTATGAAGTAAGCACACTGTTTCTAATAAAAAAAATATAAAACCCAAAAATCAAACAGCTTTTACGTGAAAACATTTCTTGACACAACTATGCTAAATAAAAGAAAAAAATCACACCTTTAACTGGCATTTATTCTAATACAACTGGTTTGGTGTAGATCAGAATTTTGATTATGATATACCAGTTTTGTGGAGTTTTAACTGCCCTTTTGTATTTTAGATGACATCATTTTTCCTTATTTAACACAAATATTGGAAGTATGTCATTCTTTTTCTGCGGTATTATCTTTTCTTTTTTATCTCTTACTGCCACCTGAAACTGGCATTCCCACACAGTTTTTATATCACACAACTTCCAGAGGGCTGTTTTTCACAATATATGAATCAAATATGGCATACAGATGCATTTTTGTAAAAGGATGGCATCAACATTTCCTTGAGATATTACATTATCTTTCTGTATCTTTTGTTCTGCTGTTTTTCTTTGTTCAGCTTTCTCCTATGTGTGCATGCCTGACTGTGCCTTTCTTTTTTGTGGGCAGTGAACTCCAGCAGCATCCCTGAAAGAACATTCAGAATGCTGAATGCTACTTCAAGTTAGTTTTTAGTGGAGTTGGTCTTCTGTACTGTCCTTCAAACTGACAGCTGAAAATGTATTATGAAACCACCAATTACCTTTTCCCTCTCCTATTATAGACTTAAAACTACTTGTAGCAGAGCAATGCAAAGGCAGTGGGATACTTTTTGTGGAATCAAAGCTAAGGCAAACAGCTGGATAAGCTTTAGAAACAATCACAATATAGTCCTGATTTTCTTGAAGACAGTACGTTTGTCACAACTTGTATTCCCTCACTGCTTGGTACATCAATGAAAGTACACAAAACATTCACGTCAGTAATACAAACAATCCGAAGTCAAGAAAAACACTAATTGGGCCACTTCAAACTTTCTGATATAACTTCGGGTACAGGTTTTTCAACATAAGCAGTATTGTTACTTTGTATACATATTCAGGATGTCCTTAAAATGCCCAGTCAGGATCTGTGAGAATCTTACTGTACTGTGAGCATTTTGCCAGGATTCAGAATGTTAGTTCCAGCAAGGAATACTATAATTTGATAAGACTCACAAACAATAATAGAGAGGAAAATACAAATAATGATCAGATCACATATTTTCTCATTCCCTCACCTGTATTGACCCAATAAACATATTTTCTTACCAGCTAAAGTTCTATATTATTGATATACACATAAATTGCTTGTTGAATCCCCCTAAAACAGTTAAAGACCAACAAAAAAGATACTAGAAATTAATCCCAAGGAAACAAAGCACTCATGAGAGCAGATTATAAATAACTTCATCTAAAGTTTGTCATGTAACAGTGTGTTACAGCAAGTAGATAATAACAATACATAAAGAAATCACATATTATTGCAACATAAAGTTTCAGCTTTCTTTTGGGGGAGAATAAAGAGCAGAAGGTGCACCATCTAAGTCCATAGCTCGTATTACCATTTTTTTATCAGTTCTGCAGAAGTATTTGTATGAGGCAGTTGCTTCTGGTAAAGCATCTTTTAAAACTTTACAAATGAAAAGTACCGGTTCCATATACTTTTGAAATTTCTGTAGTGCTTTCTTGCTGTTGCATTTAACTCAGAGTGACTAATGTCAAGTGAAGTTGCACCATCTCTATGTCATCTTCTCATGTTCTTCTCAACTTCTGTACCTCAGATTTCTATTAAATTGTGTTAATTACTGGACTAAGATCTATGAAGATTAACACCACACAGTAGATTTTCATGTTAATTAGCAGCAAATTCACATTCATTTCACTTCAACCGCTGCCATTTCAATAAAAAGAACAGGACTTATCTCCACTAGTGATGAATGTCAACACTTCCCATAACTCTACATAACAGCTATGGACAAGCCATCTGTAACCTCCCTGCCCTCCTCCTTGTTCTAACATTTACACTGCACTGTTAAAACAGTTTAAGATTATATGCTTTCTTGAAATAGGCAAGTTGCTAACGGTAGCATGTAACCTCAGGTTTAAAACTTATTTGCTGTCTGAAAACTATTCTGAATGTGGCAATAATCTTTTAAAAGGACTCTGAGGCATCCAAGGAACTACAGACCTCTAAACATGATGTTATTAAACAAGGGAGCAGAGACTACATTAAGGGACAGAATTAAAGAACCAGATAAATGCAAGTTTCTTTGCAAGAGTCAGCAAGAGTTCTGGCAAAGGGAAGTCCTGTTCTACCAAATTCTTGGCCTTCTTGGAAGTGGTCAGCAAGCATGTGTGCAATCTACTTGGGATAACCTTCAAGGGCTCTTGAGAAAAATTATCAGCCACAGGATAAAAAATGGTCCTAGTATAGATGAAAAAAATTAAAAGAGAGGAATAAGAGAGTGGAAGCAAATAGTCAGTTGTAGTGGGTGTGCTGAGTACTTAAAAAAAGAAGTCAACAGTGGAGATGCACAAAGGCATATGCCGAGTCCTATGCTGTTCAAAGCATTCAAAAATGGCCTGGACATAAAGTAAGGAGTGAGGCACCAAAGTTTTCTGATGACACAAAAGTGATTAATGGTATTATAGTTCTATTAGTGTTATTATAACAGTAGAGAAGTTATAGTAGATGTAGGAACTGACTGCAGAATTACAGAAGGTCCTTATGAGACAAAGTGTGGTCAGTGAGATTGCAGGTGAACTTCAAAACAAAAAAAAGTGGTGCACATAAGGTAAAATAATGCTAACTTCACACATCATCACGGCGTCTGAAGTCACTCTTCCTGAGTGGGAGTTGTGACAGTAGCATGGTCACACAGTAGCTCAGTGCTTGGTGGCAGTCACAAAGCAAGTAAAATGTCAGGAACTAGGGAAAGACTGAAAAAGCACTTTGAAAACAGGAACATTGAGAGCTACTAACTGCACAGACTACCTCTGGGTATTTCTGTGTTCTTATATACAGTTTTCTGCTAGGCAATTTACAAAAGCGACCTCAGAAAAGACAGAGAACCCAATGTCATTAACAAAATATTTCAATGTAATTTATACTGTCTTCAGTGGACACCTTTATTTTCCCTCTGCCAAACAGTAACTAAAACTTTATTTTTGCCGAAAGAACTTCTTGCAGAGAAAATCTTTGATAGGAGTTTGTGTATTATGTATTAAGCACACTTTTTTAATTATTTATTTAATGCATTTTTCTTCAATATATACATTCCAGCCAATCCTGAAAACCAGGTCCAATAGCACATAGGGAAACCCCATTCCCTTTTTTCCACCAAGGTCAAACTAATGCTAGCACCTGAGTATTCCCAAGGAACTCTGACACCAGAATTAATTTTAATGAAAGACAGGAGCAAGCTTACCTGCTACCTATGTGGTTGGCTTTCTGCAGTCTCCAAAACTAACAGTGACAGAAATTCTTCCTAAAATATGTGTTTGCATCATTAGAAACAAAGAACCTGAAAGATCGTTTGTCCTCCTTCTACTTGCAAGACCAGCCATACAAATCCTAATGGTGTTGTGCAATTTTTAAATTCTATTTGTCAAGGTCCAAAGAACAGACATACTGGGGAAAACCCCACAGGATAGCAATGTATTTGCTTTTGCAAGATGGATTACAAAGCTGTGTCCATTTCTGAGATCTCAGAAACCAAAACAGTTAAGACAGCTGAAAGTACAACAGCCTTGTACTTTCTTGTATCTTCTGTATTCTCTTGGCAGGATTTTTTTACCACAGTCTGATTCTCCTTTATAAAGTAGATTCCAGCTTTAAAGTAAGTCTTACAGTTATCTTTTAGCAATTCCATTTCATTAATTGAAACTATCAAGAAAACAAGGAAATACCAAAGCGGGCAAAATACTTGTATCCTGAGTTATATGATAAATTCTAGTATGAACAAACATACTATTCGTGCCGCCTCCTACATTATTTAGCTAGTTTAACAAAATGTAAATTAAGTACTTGAAGTCAGCAAAATTAACTATAACAGATGAGGCTTACAAATGAGTAATTCTGTACAGCTGCCATTTGCTCAATATTATAAAAGCGCTCTTAATTTGATTTAACACATCTGTGAAGTGACTTCATTCTATAGATTTATTATCTGAATTTGCATTTTTTTCTGCTTACGG
Organism: Chionis minor; assembly: GCA_013398295.1. Classification (NCBI taxonomy): domain Eukaryota; kingdom Metazoa; phylum Chordata; class Aves; order Charadriiformes; family Chionidae; genus Chionis; species Chionis minor. The sequence continues at coordinate 220,695 of VZSF01005718.1, forward strand.
GAGGGGAAAAAGGAGCCAATTTCACTTGGAAATTCTCATTTATTAGGCTGTTATATAAATCTCTTCTATAGTGTTTTGTGATACAAGTATCAGCAACACCAATGAACAGGGTTCTATGGTAATTAAGGATAAATGAATAGATCTGAGTGACAAACCACTTGGGTTTTTGTTTCGCTTTGTCACTCCTCCTCTCTCACCCACTATACCCCTGGTTATTCTTCTACTGTTGATTTTGAAAACCTAGGCAGTTACAGATACTTGTACACTTTATTAAGCGGATTAAAGTAGAGAGAGATCGTCAAGAAATTCTATGTTGCTTCAGCGATTTAGCACTCTTCTGTTATTTCCAGTGTAAGCCCTCCATCCATTTAACAAATAATGCAATCATCCATGATCATCTTTCCTGGTGCTGCAGTTCTGTTTCTTACCTGGTATAAGCAGAAATAATTTCACTGGCTTCAATGAGGTTAATGCAGAGCGTTCTTAACTCTACCATGCTACGGACAATATTATTCTGGACATATCTTTCCAATCTTAAAAATAGCTAAGTTCTAGCTAAAGAGATCATAAAAAAATAATAAATAGAGGAACAGTTACCTTTTTATATTATCCATGAAATTGTGAGCTTAATGCCATGAAGGACAAAAGGTCTGTAAACATATTATTGATGTTACTGACAGACTGTAACAGGTCACAAAGTCTTTCATAAACTTGTAGTATGTGTACTTCATTCCTGAAGAATGAAAAGTTTCACAGTGTATTCACACACAAATTCTCCAATTCAGCACAGTTATATTTGTTAGAATTCAATTCCTTAAAAGTCATACTATGTTAATTAACTATTTTAATATGCAATGACAGGCTCAGAAAAGGAGTTTAACACCAATGTGTCACCTAACTTTTGTCACTGCAGTGAGGCAGCTGATGCATGATGCTCGAGGCATTTAGTACCTGTCTACATGGACAGCAAATCAATTACCAAATTGCAGAATATTCTGAGTAGTTCTCACAATACCCTTTCCAATAAGTCATTTGTCATTCCATGGAATAATTCACTGACCATATGGCAGGAGACAGAAAGAGAAAGCGTGGCAATAAAATGAGGGTTTATTTCACGCAACCTAGCAGAGATGGCACAGGTCTGAGTCCTATCTCCAGTGTAATATAAATATTCACATATGGCATAGGATTTAAGCTTCATTATGATTATTATTTTATTATTAATTATTAAAATGGAATATGGTCTCTTCCTTTCCCAAGCACTGGGTTCCCCTAACTACTGGGCAGAAAACCTTCTCCATCTTTCACTTATTACAGGCCCCCAAGTCATTAAGGCATTTTTGTTCTCTTTGCCTAGCTCCTTTATACAACTCAGAGGGAAATCATCATGAAGCTCATGAGAAACTTGAGACAGTTAGCAACACGTGGCAAAGCCCTTCTCCCCCACACACTTTGCTTTAACACTGGAGCAAAGTTAATCTCAGTAAACTTCTGTGGGCGCTAATAATACAGTCATACATTCTGGTTTTATATGGTGGTTACACAGCTTTTCATGTCAGAGATTAGTTACAGCAATAAGAGAGAACACCTTTGAAAGACTAAGACTAAGCTAAGCAAAAAAACCCCTACCCTGAAGTTGAATCTATGAAACCCAACTAAACTGACGGCGATTCTAAACAGTTAAAAAACTTTTGTTTTGTTTTTAGTCCTTCTGAAAAGCTGCTGCCTGCATTTGAATGTGTGAAAATTTGTCACATTCAGTGCAAGATGGGCAGATATTTCAAATGAAAATGCATTTACCAAAATTCTCTTTTAACTTCTGTAAGTCTTTTCTGCCTTTTACTTGTACCACTTCACTGCGAAAATATGTAAAGATACTTGTCCTCTAGATTTTTCCTGAAAGTCTACAATAATGCCATAATGCTAGCTATAACTCTAGAACGTGGTGATTATCTGTTACTTATTGTCATCTGAGAAGCTGTCATGTCGTATGGCACATAGATAAGCACAGTCATATTTCTGAACAAATACATAACTATGTTGGAAAAGCCAGGTCTAAACAGCAACCTCTCTGCTTAAACAGTGGACCAAATGTTATCTATTTTTCCTTAGTTTTCTGCACCCTGTATATACTTAGTAGATATTTAGATTGGGCAGAGAATGGCCGGAGAGCAGCCCTGAGGAGAAAGACTTGGGAGTGCTCATGGATGAGAAGCTCAACATGAGCCGGCAGTGCGCGCTGGCAGCCCAGAAAGCCAACCGTATCCTGGGTTGCATCAAAAGAAGCGTGGCCAGCAGGGCACGGGAGGTGATTCTCCCCCTCTACTCTGCGCTTGTGAGACCCCACCTGGAGTACTGTGTCCAGCTCTGGAGTCCTCAACATAGGAAGTACATCGAACTGTTGGAACAGGTCCAGCGAAGGGCCACTAAGATGATTAGAGGGATGGAGCACCTCTCCTATGAGGACAGGCTGAGAGAGCTGGGGCTGTTCAGCCTGGAGAAGAGAAGGCTCCGGGGATACCTGACAGCAGCCTTTCAGTATCTGAAGGGAGCCTACGGGAGAGCTGGAGAGGGACTCTTTGTCAGGAAGTCTAGTGATAGGACAAGGGGTAATGGTTTTAAATTGGAAGAGGGGAGATTTAGATTAGATATTAGGAAGAAGTTCTTTACTGTGAGGGTGGTGAGGCACTGGAACAGGTTACCCAGGGAAGTTGTGGAGGCCCCATCCCTGGAAGTGTTCAAGGCCAGGCTGGATGGGGCTTTGAGCAACCTGCTCTAGTGAGAGATGTCCCTGCCCATGGCAGGGGGGTTGGAACTTGATGATCTTTAAGGTCCCTTCGAACTCTAACCATTCTATGATTCTATGATTCTATGATTTTGATCTATAGTCTGCTTTTACTGTGCTACTGGAAAATGGAAGACAAGGTTGTATTTATTATCATCAATTGTACATGTCTATATACAGGAACAGAGGGAGGAAAAAAGATGATATTTTTGTTTGGACACAAGGCACTGCCACAGAGGCCGTCACCTTCACTCATGATCAAAGATATGTTTCACAAAAGACCTAATGAAGTGAGAAGATTTATGGTTGCTTCCTTAATATTATGTACTTTTCTATGCAGTAACTTTCAGTGTAATAAGAAAGAATGAAGTTTCTTAATGTTGCTTGAATATTTTTGCACATGATGAATAAGACCTTTTTATAATCTGGAAACAGTGATAATTATATTTTGTACACTCTGCACTGAATCTATAATTCTCATTAGACATACAAGCTCTTCCACAGTATTTCAGGTAATGAAGAACAACCAGAGCCATGCTGCATTAAGAGACTCATTTTTCCATGAAGCAATAAACCGTACAACATTTATATTAGTGACTCTCTGAAACTGCACACAGTAGACATAACGGCAGTAACAACCATCCATCTTGTGAATGACAGCGAAGGGTGTTGCCCAGAGCTCTAAGTAACATGAACATCAAAAAGCACTCAGTCTTTTAAAAACTGGTCAGAAATCATGCAATGGGATCCCAAAATAATCAATCATTCACATTTATTTTTTCTCTGTGCTGAAGAAAGTTATTGAGAGAGCATAAAGTATATTTATTCTGAAGCAGAAATTTGATATAGCTGAAGAGATAATAAAAAGCAGCTGAAAAAGTCTAGCAATACCAGAATGTTTGCACAAGCTAAAATCTCATTAGGAATGGGAGTACAGGCACTTACACCATTGAAATTAGTATGTTCTGCTTGAATTTTATGAATTGTGGGAAAGCTCTTAAGGACTGGGTGAAAAATATATGGGTTTGGGGTTTTTTTCCTGTTTAGAATATTTTCTTTTTGTGACTGAGACAGGCATCCAAGTTTGTTTAAATACTTAATGAGATGATATAGCACTCTTCTGTTCCCTACCACTTGCATTTTACTGAATTAAACTGTTGCTGGGATTAGATTCCTTGCATCCACATCTTCTTACTGATGTGCAATTTATAACTACCATGTAAATTCAGTGTCCTGCAAGGTCTTACATAGGGAAGAGATAGTAGGAAAAGTTATGCTTTCAACACCTAAAAAAAAAAAAAAATTAAAAAGGAAAGAAAAGAAAAAATTAGCTTGTAAGATATCTTTATATTTTCTATGCAAGCCTCCTCTTCCTGACCTGTAACTTGGACTCTCTTCCAACTTATGGAACGTAAAGCATGTTTTACAATATACCTAATTGTCTGCAAATATTCAAATTTTTCCTGTTTATGCCATTAGAGCTATTTTTGCTTATGAGGTTTAGACATGTGCCTGAGCCCTCCTGCTCTTTGCAATGGATTAAAACTAATTTTTTAATAAACTACCCGGGGCTATTTTCTTCTAATAGCAAGTACTTAATAAAATATTTTTGAAAAAACCAAACTAATATAGCCATCATGTCTTTCTACACAGCATATGCAGCTTTAGAAGTGTGCCTTGCCAGTACAGTTTGATGTTTACCAATTTTTCTTCAGTATTTTTTTAGGTACTATACAGAGAACAGAACTTCAAAAGTAAAACAAGCACCCCAAGATGTCTTGTACAATACCTACCCAAAGTTGCTATCACAATATACATACTGCTTTCAAGAAAGGTTTTTCATAAGGAAACCCACTTAGACTGGTAATATTTTTTTTCCACTAAATTTCAGCCCAATATTAAAGGGTGGTATCTGCGCTATTACTGATTTTTATTTGGTATTCTATATGTCTGAGAGAACTTTTGAGTGCAGATCAAAACTAAGGCAACTTTACCACAGCGTGGCAGTGATAAGAAGCACGAAAATGAATATAAATGTGATGTGTCCACTTTATGCTGTCAGAGAGAGATAAAGTGGTCTCAGCATAAATGAGAAACCCTACAGAGTTTGAGCGTTTCAGTAGATAGTAGCTCAGATGCCAGTAGTTAAGTATTTCTCTGCATATCAAAGCACTTATAAAACAAGTATCATTATAATACAAGAAACTGTAGTGTTTGAGCGAGAATTTATGATGAATAGGGCTTTAACAACCCACAGTGAGTCTGAAGGATGGGTACTAATTTTTTTTCTTTTAGTAACTGCTAGATAAAGACAGAACACTTAAATATGTTTTGTAATCAGTTTTGTCACTCCAAACAGTAAAAAAATTAATAAAATTGGTAGACAAAATACTCCATCCTTCATGATATAAACAAGCCATATGTTAAACAGTTTTTATTAGAAAAATCTATTAGTTTCTTTGCAAACTAGAACTTGAGTATTTATGATGCATACAACAAATCTGTCTTGCCAACAACAAAATTCCTCAGAGATCTCATTCACAGAAAAACCACTCTAACTCCTCAATATCCTTTTTATAATCATCTCAATCACTAGTTCATTATAATCTATTTGAATTATCACATTTTATTTGCAGCTATTGTACTCTCATTACAGTAAACTCACACACTATCATAGAGATTGTTTTGACACAGTATTGTCACAGAATCACAGAATGGCTAAGGTTGGAAGGCGCCTCTGGAGGTCATCTGGTCCAACCCACCTGCTCAAGCGGAGCCACCTAGACACAGTTGCCCAGGACCATGTCCAGATGGCTCTTGACAGACTCTGAGGATGCAGACTCCACAGTCTCATGGGCAACCTGTGCAAGTGCTCAGTCACACTCACAGTAAAAAAGTGTTTCCTGATGTCCAGTGTTTTAGTTTGTGCCTATTGACTCTTGTCCTGTCACTGGGCACCACTGAAAACAGCTTGGCTTTGTCCTCTTTGCACCCTCCCTTCAGGTGTTTATGTGTATTAATAAGGTACCCCCAACCCTTGTCTTCTGCAGGCTAAAGTCCCAGCTCTCTCAGCCTCTCCTCATAGGAGAGATGTTCCAGTCCCTTCATCATCTTTGTGGCCCTTTGTTGGACTCTCTCCAGTAAGTCCACATCTCTCTTGTACTGAGGAGCCCAGAAATGAACACAGGACTTCTGATGTCATCTCACCAGTGCTGAGTAGAGGGGAAGGATCACCACTCTCAACCTGCTGGCAACACTTTTTCTAAATGCAGTCCAGGACAGCATTTGCTGCCTTTGTGGCAAGAGCACATTGCTGGCTGATTTGCAGCTTGGTGTCCACCAGGACTCCCAGGTTGTTTTCTGCCAAGGTGCTTTCCAACTGGGTGGCCCCCAGCATATACTGGGGTTCCTCCTCCCCACATGCAGGACTTTGCACTTCTCCTTGTTAAAATACATGATGTTCCTGTCAGCCCATTTGTGAAGGGTGTCAAGGTCCCTCTGGATGGCAGCATGACCCTCTTGGTGTATCAGCCACTCCTCTCAGTTTGGTGTAATGAGAAAACTTGCTGTTGGTTCATGCTGCCCCATTGTCCAGGTCATTAATGAAGACATGACCCCTGGGGTGCAGCGGTAGTTACTGGCCTCCAACTAGTCTTTGTGCCACTGATCATCACCCTCTGGGCCCAGCCATTCAGTTTTCAATCCACCTCACTGCCTCCCCATCTAGTCCATACTTTAACAGTTTGTTTATGAAGTCCAGGTAGACAATATCTGTTGCTTTCCCCTCATCTATCAGACCAGTCATTTCATTGTAGAAGTTTATCAAGTTACAACACTCCAGTCACAGGAGTCATCCCACCATGCCTCTGTGAACCCCACAAAATTGTAGACCTGCAGCCGCAGTCAGATCTCTTAACTCAGAACATTTATTCCCCATACTACCTGCATTATTATACATGTACTTTAAAGAGGTAGCCCAGTATATTTAGTTCTTGGGGAGGGTTTGGGGAATTTCTCTGTGATGGTGCCTTGTAGGCACTTCTGTGCTTACATGTAAGTGCTGGAGATCACCCTACCTGTCAAATGTTAACTTTTCACATTTCTCAAGTTATTTAGTCTCAATGCAGCCTCATCTCACAATTTTTCATAAAACACTAAAACACATTCAATATTTTGCACAATATTTGCAGTAATCCATGGGTCCTCGAGATACATCCATGGGTTCTGAGGGAATGGGCGGATAAAGTTGCCAAGCCACTATCCATCATATCTGAGAAGTTGTGGCAGACTGCTGAAGCTTCTGCTGACTGGAAAAGGGGAAACATAACCCCCATTTTTAAGAAGGGAAAAAAGGAAGACGTGGGGAACTACAGGCCGCTCAGTCTCGCCTTTGTGCCCAGCAAGATGATGGAGCAGATCCTCCTGGAAACTATACTGAGGCACATGGAAAATACGGAGGTGATGGGTGGCAGCCAACATGGCTTCACTAAGGGCAAATCGTGCATGACAAATTTGGTGGCCTTCATCAGGGAAGAGCAACTGGCCGCAGCAGGGGCTTTGGAACTACATGATCTTTAAGGTCCCTTCCAACCAAAAACCATTCTATGATTCTATGATTTTATCTACATATATGCCATAATAACCAATATACTACAAAATTCTTTTTAGTACATTAACATAAAGTATATATCCTTCTTTAAGCTAAAGATAAATCATTATAATTTCACTAAGTTTAAAATTTACTTGTTATTCTGAATGCTTTTAAATGTCATAAATACTATGAAAGTTAGCAAGCTTCTCAAGGCACTCATCTATTTCTAAACCTCCTTTTGTTTACAATTCTAGTATGAAGAAAAAAATACCTCAAGATAATCACACATCTGTGTGTAAGATTTAGATAACACAAACTTAGGAAACATGGAGTTAGATCTTTGCTAAATCAAAGCAGATCCCCAGAACTTCTGTCATACCACAGATGAAGGCTAAATATTTTCTTACCATCATTTTTGTTTGGGCAAGTTACAGGTGTCTCCATGCTTAGTGAGAGATTAACAGTATTGATGTCTTTGAAGTCTCTGTGCCATATATGCTGTGGCAGCTGGCAGGTTTTCTAACTGACTCGGACAAGAGGAGACCTATTTAGCAAACATGTCAAATTTTCACAGCTTTCACCCTTCGGATGTTCCAACATAGCTTTGCCAAATATCTCTGCTGTTTCTGTAGTGTTCCTTGCTTCAACAGACCACAAAGTTATTCTCCCACACACACTGCTGGATAGCAGCCCAAGGTGATGACAGCCTTAGGAGAGCATGGATGCGTACGAAGGCTAGTAAGAGCTCTCAGAGACCAGATGGCAATACTCCTGCAGCCCCATTGCCCTTGGGGCAACTATCTCACTTAATTAATTCTCTTGTGTCCTCTGTAACCTACTAAAAATCATTCCCAGGTTTTAGTGACCATCATCTCAGCCTTCATTTTCATCTGACTTTGGCTACTGAGAATATTGCAGTGGTGATTTGTTACCAGCCCAGCTCCTCGCATAGCTGCATGTGAGACTAGGAAGTCTGAAATTAAAATTAGCGTAGCATTTCTGGGCAGCTATAATATGACGGCACAGAATAAAATGTGTCATGAAAGGACTGAGTGACCTAAACTATTTCCCAGAGTTATCATGAAACTTCTACCAAGTAATAAGCCATAAGACAGGAGTTATGCCAGGGGAGGTTTAGATTGGATATTAGGAAAAATTTCTTCTCCTAAAGGGTTATAAAGTATTGGAACAGGCTGCGTAGGGAGGTGATGGAATCACCATCCCTGGAGGTGTTTAAAAGCTATGTAGACGTGGTGCTGAGGGACATGGTTTAGGGGTGGTTTTGGCAGTGTTAGGTCGATGGCTGAACTTCATGACCTTAAAGATCTCTTCCAACCTAAGTGATTCTGTGATTCAGTGAAAGGAACTAAAAGAATTGAACATGCTAGCCAGAGAAAGGATGTGTTAACTTTATGAGTCTTGCACTAGGGATCTTCTCTGCACCAAAGCTTCTCACAGAATCTGCCAGTCTGCCAGTCACAACTTTAAAGATATGAAAATTACTTCAGAGAATGACATTATGTATGTGACCATACAGCAGTTATCACTGGATAAATTGTGATTTTAAAAAAAAGTTTGCTACAAGTGTTTTATTTTGTTTATAAGGTTATAGATTTGTCTCTTTGAAAATTACAGGTCTGGCAAAAATTGAAAGACTCACACAAATCAAAAAGTAACTGTTTTTACTTCAAATTGTACACCTGTGATTCTAACTTTTCTCTATGAAAGGAAAAATAAAAAAACCCATGCAATATAGTCCCCAGATTAAGACTGTTCTGTTGAACATATGGCTGCCTATTATGTCCAAGGGCTAAACTACACGAGGTGATAGCTTTCCAGAGGATGTGCATTAATGTCCATTGAAAATAAGGCTGAAAACATTTGGCAGATTCCACTGAAGAAATGAGTTAAGACTTGAACACTCATGATGGAATTACCCTGCTGTTTGTAAAGACTCTGTGGGGAAAAAAGAAAGGAAGAAAGACTTTTAAAAGTTCAGCTACCATACTTTCATATGACTCATTGAATCCTGCACTATTTACTGCTGCTTCAGTTAATTTGAAACGGATTGTCTGCTTGACTCCCATGCCAACAAAGACTTCATTACATGAAAATAGTAATAAGAGAAAAGAATACCTTGATGAATTAAGAGGCTGTCAGTCTAAACATAATTCCTGTGCTGTTCATTCCTTTTAGCCTTAATAGGTAGTGAAGTCCCATAATAAATTTTGCCCGCCCTAACAAATACTGCATAGTTTCTTCTTTCTGCCAGCTGCACATCTTTAAGAAAACTACCCATACAATCTGTCTTTTTTCCTCCCTCATAAATAAAGTGCCATTTCCCTTCTTTAAGTATTCATTGGAAGTAAGAGTCAGTGATCTTTTCTTGGTAATATTCATAGTAATTCACTCGTTTAACCAGCTTTGCATTTCACTTTATGCAAAAGAAAATCTAACATTTTCAATTAATTTACTTTACAGTCCACCATACCACTCTCTGAGCTATGACCATTCCTATTTCTTGAGTTTAAGAGTAAGGACCAGGACACTGTACCATGACGTATTTTTGTTTATACAGATCTATACTCTCAACAGTATAACAAACATAATAAAAGCAGATATAGGTTCTTTCTCTAATCAATATAATCAAGTGTACTTAAAGGTGCTATAAGAGGAAGATAATTTTTCCATGCAACAGGCAAGTGAAATTAGCTGCAGCCAAACTATGCAGAAAGTAAACCATCAACACATCGCTTGATTTTTAGGAAACAACCATGAATTCAAGTCTTTTTGCACTTGGAATTAAGACAGAACAGTTAAGATATAGCATAAATATGTTGGTTAGTATAATGTACAGATTATTCACTAGAGAAAATTTTTCACTACAGTGGTTTCTACCCCCGGCCTTCAATTCAGTATATAGAACTGAACAATTCACAGCTGAACGCTCAGTACTATGAGACTGATTTCCCCACTCTAAACTCTCTGGTCTCCCATCATCCATTCCTTTACCACATTCTGTATTCTGTAGCCAGTCTTTCCTCAAAGAAAACATTAAATTAATGGTTCTCAAGGAAAGTAGCCCTATCATATCATAGAATCATAGAATGGCTAGAGTTGGAAGAGACCTTAAAGATCATCTATTTCCAACCCCTCTGCCATGGCTAGAGACACCTTTCACTAGACCCAGTTGCCACTAGACACTGTCCAGTGTCCACTAGACACATTGACAGCTCATGTTGAGCTTCTCATCAACCCATACCCCCAAGTCCTTCTCCTCAGGACTGCTCTCAATCCATTCTCTGGCTGGCCTGTATCTGTTCTTGGGATTGCCCTGTCCCAGGTGCACAGGACCTTCATGACTGTCCTGGTCAATCCTCAAGCCTGTCCAGGTCAATCTGGATGGCGTCCCTACCCTCCACTGAATCGACCACTCCACACAGCTTAGTGTCATCATATCCTTTATCTAAACTTGTAAAAGTTATCCCCACCATCATATTTGACCTCTATTCAGTATGATGCTTCCCCGTCTTGCAGTTACTTCTCACTGTCAACATCCGACCCAGAGGCAACATTTGGAAGATCTTGCTACTGGAAGCTGTGATATCAGAACGAGCTAGCTCTGTACACAGACAGCGGATCGAGACAGTACCTCTAAGCTATTTCTCATCAAATCTTCCGCAAAAAGTTATATATATGGTGATGTGTTTTTCTCCAAGTCTGGAGATCCTAATGCTCAGCAAACCTTAGGATTTGTGGTGCTCATGCCATTTGAATTGCCTGTAAACTGAGGGTTCTACTATAATCATCTTTCTCCCCACTCCTTTAAGAATAAGTGTATTTGCTCCAGTGGCTTAATCAAAATCCTATTCACCATTTCTATCCATGAAGGTATCAATTTTCATTCCTTAATTGAGGAGTACTTAAAGTTAAAAGCACCAGACCAATTCTGGCATATTCTGTTTCAATTCCACTCAAACCTTGAGTTGTTTCTGATTTTTTAAGTAAATATATTGGTGAAAAAATAAATCTCTTCTAGACTCTGCTGCAAATTTCTGAGATATAGCACTACATAAAAAGAGCTTTGTAGATACTGGACTGTAATTTCTAAATCATTCTTGTTTTATTTTCTTAGTTTCTTCCAACCTTCTGTCTCAGGCATGACAGATGCCCTTGAGCACTCATGTCTCTATTGTTTACTTCAAACTATTCTTCACTGCATGGAAGAGCCATATGGAACTATTTTTTAAATTATTATTTTAAATAAAATTACCTTCCATTCTTGTATTGCAGAAGCCATTCAGACTACACAAAGAATCCGGAGCATTCAATCTGGAAAGCTCCAAAACATCACATTTTTTTGACAAAGACATGAAAGATTTTTGACAATTTTTTTTTTTTTTTTAACATTCTTCAAGGTTGGGCAACTGCATTCAATATACGTAAGGTGGTTCAAGTGTGATCTTGATGAGACAGACAAGCATAGTTCTTCAGTTAGAAACAATCAATTAATTTTAAAAGAACAATTCAGATGCACCCTAAGAATTTGGATCAAGCTTTCCTGTTTGATAATATGCTTGGAAGTATGCTATTGACTGTTGGCAACTGGTGGAGTATTTAAATATAAATTTATCTTTTGAATAGAAAGTATTAATGAAAATGACATTAGGAAACGTAGATCAATAATTAAGCTTCAATTTGGAGACTGGGCTGAGATTTATCTACCCAGAGAGTTGTGGTGAACAGTGCTAAATCCAGCTGGCGACAGGTCTCAAACGCTGTCCCTCAGGGCTCAGTTTTGGGGTCAGTCTTGTTTAATATCTGTATTGATGATCTTGATGAGGGGATTGAGTGCACCCTCAGTAAGTTGGCAAACGACGCCAAATTAGGCAGGAGTGTTGATCTGCCTGAGGGTAGGAAGGGTCTGCCGAGAGATCTGGACAGGCTGGATCAATGGGCTGAGACCAATGGGATGAGGTTTAACAAGGCCAAGCGCTGGGTCCTGCACTTTGGTCACAACAACCCCATGTAGCGCTACAGGCTTGGGGAGGAGTGGCTGGAAAGCTGCGGGGCAGAAAAGGATCTGGGGGTGTTGGTCGACAGTCGGCTGAACATTAGCCAGCAGTGTGCCCACGTGGCCAAGAAGACCAATGGCACCTTGGCCTGTATCAGGAATACTGTGGCCAGCAGGAGCAGGGAAGTGATTGTGCCCCTGTACTCAGCACTGGTGAGGCCGCAGCTCGAGTGCTGTGTTCAGTTTTGGGCACCACAGTGTAGGAGAGACATTGAGGTGCTGGAGTGTGTCCAGAGAAGGGCAATGGAGCTGGTGAGGGGACTGGAGAACAAGTCTTGTGAGGAGCGGCTGAGAGAGTTGGGATTGTTTAGCTGGAGAAGAGAAGGTTGAGGGGGGACCTTATCACTCTCTACAACTACCTGAAAGGAGGGTGTAGCCAGGTGGGGGTCAAGCTCTTCTCCCAAGTAACAAGCAATAGGACAAGAGGAAATGGCCTCAAGTTGTGCCAGGGGAGGTTTAGATTGGATAAGAGGAAAAACTTCTTTACCGAAAGGGTTAACAAGCATTGGAACAGGCTGCCCAGGGAAGTGGTGGAATCACCATGCCTGGAGGTATTTAAACAACAGGTAGACGTGGTGCTGAGGGACATGGTTTAGGGATGGTTTTTGCATAGGTTTATGGTTGGACTCAATGATCCTGAAGGTCTCTTCCAACCCAAGTGATTCTGTGATCTTTACCTTTCTGGTATTGTATCTAGCATTTGAACTCACTCTAGTTTCCACTCGTAAAGACTGTGCTACAAAAACACACAGTGTTAACAGTCCCTGCTCAGTCAGAAATGACGCAAACACCCCACGAGTTCCAGTTGTGAATTGTGCTCTAGAGTCCCTGGTGCTTCCACAAGTCAAAGAACAGCAGTATCCTGATGGCTTCCCATGGCCTTCCCCTTGTTTCTCAGATCTCGCTCCCCTTCGATGCTGGGGGCACCCTGACTGCCTCCCGCTTGCTCTTCAGCAGGCTCTGGGAAAGCTGGCCTCCTCCAGCAGCAGTTACAGGCTCAGCATAAAGTTTCTGTGGGAGGTTATACAACCTGCATAATTTCCATGGTCAGGCTTAACAGCCACCACACTTCTTTCTACCTTCACAGTATATCTACACACACAACTATGCACATAGCAGAAAGGTAAATATCTAGTTGTCTTTACCACTGTTACCTTTTATACTAGTAGTGGTTGTTTTAAAGACATAAAAACAACACAACATATCTAGATTAGAAAACCAACTTCTATTAAAAAAAGAAAGGGGAGTCATTTATTGGCTGAAATATAACTTGAGATAAGATTAATACCATATATTGAATATGAAAAGTGAGTATGAAATATTTTAAGCTATCAGATTTTTTAATACAGAAGCACTGTGTTGTCTGTGTATCTTTGACAGAAAAAGAACAGTGGAAAAGAGACAGTTCAGAAACATATAGATTTTTCTGACAATGGATAAGACCTTTTTTATTTTATTTAAAATAACCCTTCCGGTTTGGAGGTTTTTTCGTGCACTTGTATTATACAGCTGTTTCCTGATACTTTGAGAAATTATTGATCTTACCTCTCCACTGCAAAATCTGCCATAAGTGAATTGGATTCCCCTGCTGACAATGCATCACTTGAAATAATGCATCATTAGTGGAGGAAAAAAAAATTTAATGATACAGTGTGACTGTCAGCACTAGAAAAGAAATATTTTCAGCATTTGTTGAACATATTTTTATCTCTGTGGTGGATTTTACAAGATCAAAGAAGCAGCAGAAACATCAAACACACTGACTTACAAAATGGTACAGGCACGAGACAGGTATGGCTTATGTGTTAGTGCTTTGGAAGCTTGTTATGAGTTAGCTAGTTCTTTGTTGTGTTGCATGCAATAGGTTTTTCATATTAAAAGAAAGGACCCACTAGATCTCCAGAGTCTACAGCTCTGTGCATGTGATACACTTCAGAGATTTCATTTTTGTTTTCCTAGTAATTTTATACTTTAACTTTTTAGCGATATTTTAGGCAGGCTTATTTTACATGGCTCATAGAATTCAACAAATAATTTCCAATCATGGTGGTTTTATCTATGCTGATCCACTTTAAGGTTTTATATAGTGTATTAAAAAAAAAAAAGAAAAGTTCCTATTGAGAATAAAAAAACAAAGATCTGGTCAGAACAATAGGCTGCATCTTCAAGGCTCATGAATCCTTTTCATTTATCAAACCTAGTTAGGGAAAGATCTGATCATGTATGCTTCCATTTGCAGTCAAGTATTTTTCTAGGAAAGGCTGACAGAAATCACTGAAGTGGGAAGACCAAGAAAGCACAGTGGTGACTGCAGTGGGCTTGGTGGGGCAAAAGTATGTAGATACACACAAAAGAAAAGAACCTTTCTTGCTAGAGAAATAGCCCTGGAAGCTGGTGGTGTGGTACTATTTTTTCCTGGATTTGGAAAGTAGGATGGTTACACAAGCAAGGAAATAATCTAAACAACAAACAAAATTTAAGAAAAACGCACACCAACACCCAAAGAGGACCCAAAATATAGCAACTGCAGAGACAGGTATTTATTGACCAAACTACAAAGTATTTCATTTTATTCTACTGAGAGAAAAGGAGTAAGATTCAAAAGCTAATATTGAAGTGTACTGAAGAGAACGTGAGCGAAAAAGGTATTACTTATCCTAAGAAGTTTTGCAGGCAGCGTAACAGTTTGTTAGTTATTATCACAATGCAACAAAAGCTATGAAATAACCTTGTCAACCTTGTCATCTACAATTTTTTATGCATTGGCTTTCTTTTTCTGGATATGTCAGTGAATTCTTCTCTCCATAACATATTGCCATAGGCTAAAAGTGCATAAAAGAGCTCTGTCACTGAAGTGTCACATGTAATAACATTATACCATAAACAACACTCGCCTTAGTTACTTCTGGAGATCCACGTTTCAAAGGTATTGCAGCACCTGAAATCCTTCAGCTCAGCCTCAGCTGGAAGTACATGGTGTTCCCACCTTCAGTGAAAAGCAGCGTATAGAAAGTATCCTCACAAGCTCTGGTTAACTGATCCAAATTAGGCTGGAAGAAAGAGGGGGAAGACCTGCTGTCCATCCTTATCTGCTCAGGGACTTGTTTTTGGCCTCCAGGTTTTAGAGGGGCTACTGCTCCTGAACAAATACAAGTAATCAATGTTGAGACTAGACCAACATTGCAGCTGGGAGGACTACAAGCAGCTAAAGCAGATCCCAAAATATCTTTTGGAAGTGTTCATGACTTCCAGCAGTTTGGGTTGCATCACTTCTGCCTCAGTGCAACTAGCTGCTCTTTTCAGTACTACCTTAGAGTTGTCTTTCCTCAGGTTCCTTGCACATCTGACCATCTTACCTCTTCCTCCTCTGCCCTGTCCAACTCTTCAGTTTATCTTACATTAAAAAAAAAAATAAAAAATCACCAAACTTAAACTGGTATTTGCTGAAGAACTGTCATAATTCTGGTTTTGTATTAGATAGCCTTCTTCACTTTAGGTAATGCTGTGTGTTTCTAAAGTCTCACAGAAAATAAGTATAGAAAGAGCCTGCTTGGATGTTAATTTCAGTATATCATACATACACATCAGCATCATTTGGAAAGTAAAGAACATTTTTTATTTTATTAAAACTTTAGTTTTAAGAACTTAAATAAGATAAGGAGGAAGGGTTTCTAGTTAGTTTAACAACTAAGAAAAGATGGTCTCAAAGTGACTTTAAAAGCTTCACCAAAAATTGCGAAAGATAAGAAAAAAAAAGGAAGGGGGAGGGGGAGGGATGGAGGGGGGCGCGGGGAAGAAGATAAGAAAAGAAAACAACTTTTCACAGCATCAGTGGAATGAGGAAGTTCCAGTTCATTGGAACTTCATGTTCTTCATGCTTCAAGGGCTTCTGGAATAACAAAAAATTGTGCATGCTTCCTTTGCCAAAGTGAGCTGAAAAGACAGATGTTATCCTAACTTACAACCAGGGAGTCTGGCTGCCCATTTCAGAAGCATATTCTGGCCAGTTAAAAGCTGACACGTTTGGAAGTGAGTAATAATAACGCAAGCATGAGCCCAATGCTGCTACAGACTGGATTCTGTATTTTCTGTCTGAAAAGACACTATTTTGAGAACAAAGGAACGCTCCTTTGGTAACACTCTGCGAGCTGCATTTAGAATAAATCACAGTTTTAAAGATTGACTGGTATCGTTGCTTAGTCTAAATAGGAGAAGGTTAAATCCAGTTCTCATTGATATTAATGGAAAAGCTCTTACTGAGGCAATTGTGTTGAGGACAGTATTAGCTCTGGGATTTTTTATTTTCTTTGTAATAGACAACCAAATCCAACAGTCTTCCTTAGCACATTCCTACTGAGCAATCATATGGGTGCATTTTACCTTTTTTAAATGCTTGACCTTTATATTAAATGTTAAATAGATCTTATCATTCTAGTCTTCCAGTTCACAGAGACTTTGAAAAATGTTTCTTCAGTTCAATTGCATCACTTTGAAAAGGCAGACAGTAAAAATGGTACACTTCCAACTTTCCCCTGCTAGTGAGGTGAAGGAAGGTATTCCGCTTCTTCCACACACTGGAACACTACTTTGTTTATAGGTAGCATTTAATATTTCTCTGAGACTTTTAAAGTCTAAAAGGAAACTTCCTTGAGAATGCTGTTAATATGAAACTTTTTAGTAAAGAAAATGGGATCTCAACCCTAGGGAAAACCTATACTGAAGTAGTTCAGTAGACATACCTGAAGATACTTTAAACTAGCTAGCTTGAATACTGAATACAGTAGTCAGGAGTAGAGCTATTTCAACCCAGAACTTTAAAAAAGCAAGAAAACGCCAAAGAAGCTGGATTAGACTACCACTAAACACCAGATGAAGCAGTTCAGACAGCAAAAGTAGCTCCAGGGTGCACATGTGAATGGCTGTCCCCCCTGTAGACATGGCTTAGAAGAGCTCCTTCAGAACTTGCAGATGTGAAGGTTTATTTTCTGTACTTTAGCTTCAAAACTTGATTGAGGTTCTTCTGCCTCCACTGTTACCCCTTCTTATTTGCCATGGACTGTGCAGGTTAACGAGCTTGTCATTGGTGCTGGCATTTAAATTGTTGTTTTCATCTCCTTCCTCCTGTTTAATAATATTCTCTTTTTTTTTGATAGGATCTGACATTTTTCTGACTTCTCCTTCCTATCCTTTAGAGAGACACTTCCAGAATGAAAATAAATAAATCAAAATTAATGATGACATGAATATGACAGCTTCCAAAACTTGCAACTATTGTTTTCCATTTCCTCCTATTACTCTAATAGCAGATAACAGTTTGATATGGACATGGAAACAATGTGCTTTGGAAACAACAACAGACTTAGACAGGGAGTCAGCAATTTTGTTTAAAATCCGTTAGGCAGCAGCAGTAACCACTTGAAAGCAGTAAGACAATGTCTGAACCTGAAAAGGAGTTAAAGGTTGTACCTTTAGGCCTCTCTAAAGATACATAAGTCAGTCACACACACTCACTTGCATTCTTGCTAGAAACATGAGAATTGATGAGCAATAAGATTAGAGGAAACAAACTGCCACCACACCATCTACCAGGACAAATGCCCAGAAACTGCACTTGCCCAAAGTCTTTAGTTTAATTCACCTTCTACCATGACTATACTGGTGAATCTGCATTTCAGTCACTTGCACTTTCATTCATGGCAGTCATTTAAACTACAAAAGTAAACAGCCTGAGTGTGAGAGGCAGAAAAAACACAAAGCCAACATTCACTTATGAGGAAGCCCTTCTGATGCCCCCACTAATTATTATTCAGGCGACTTTCATATCAACAGAGACCTAACACAGTAAGCTGAGCAGTCGAATGGGTCAGCTCAGAATAGCCAGCCCATTTAGGAAACAAGTCAAGAATACCACTTCCCAAAGCATCAAAAGGATCAAAGATGACTTTGGATAGTCATAGACTTTATTGCTAGTCCTTATTAGCATCCATTTGCTCTGTAGGAATATAAAAAAAACTGAGAAGTGAACCATTAAGGACATACTAAGAGCCAAGACTAGAATGTGTTGAGAAAAAGACTGCAGAGATACAGAGTATGTTCCTCCATTCCTCAGAGAGAATTGTCCCCCAACTTCCCACCATAATTTTTATACTGTGCAGATATACTTTCAGATCGTTTGCCCCCACCCAAATCTAACTTGGGGCCTGAGTGTGATTTACTTGGGAAACAGCTGTAGACATCAATTTAATGCTATTGTCATTTTCTGCTATCACCTGCCCAGTATTTCTCACAATGTGTTTTTTGAAGGATTTCTCAGTATCAAACACCAAAAATCTCTGATGAATCACTGAAACCTTCTCAGCAATCTTATTAAAGGCAGAATATTCTTTAAAATCTTGAGACTTTTAGAGGTGAGGTCTCAACCTCATGACACATGTACTCTTAACTCATTTCTTATGCGGTTCACTAGCAGCCTTGTGGATGTTATGGTAGAAACAGAGTAATTTATAAATGTAACAATTGTTTCAGTTGACAGGAATCTTTTGAATCTGAAATAAGATTTTGCTATGTCACTGAGGATGGTACCCTAATAGTGGTAGAAGCCAAAGAAAATCACAGAGTCATAGAATAGTTTGGGCTGGAAGGGACCTTTAAAGGTCATCTAGTCCAACCTCCTCTGCAATGAGCAGGGTCATCTTCAACTAGATCAGGTTGCTCTGAGCCCCATCCAACCCAACCTTCAATGTTTCCAGCATCTACCACTTCTCTGGGCAACCTGTGCCAGTGTTTCACCACTCTCACTGTAAAAAATACCTTCCTTCTATCTAGTCTAAATCTTCCCTCTTTTAGTTTAAAAACATTACCCCTTGTCCTATCAGAACAGGTCCTCCTAAAAAGTCAGTCCCCATCTTCCTTATAAGTATTTAAGTACTTTAAGTAGTGAAAGGCTGCAATAAGTTGTCCCTGGAGCCTCCTGTTCTCCAGGCTGAACAACCCCAACTCTCTCAGCCTGTCCTCATGGGAGAGGTGTTCCATCCATCTGATTATTTTTGTGGCCCTCCTCTGGGCCTCCTCCAACAGGCCCATGTCTTTCCTGTGCTGCTTCAGAGCTGGACGCAGTCCTCCAGATGGGGTCTTACCAGAAGGGGAATCAAAGCAGGACCAGAAGTACAAATAAAATCACACTTCTAAAGACAATTAAGTGAGTAAATAGCTGAGAGACTCAAGGAGAGTCCAGACTTGGACACCAGAGGAGGCCACACTGTACTAAGTAAGGGGATACACGAACCAAAGCTACTTCTTTAATTAAAAGTATACAAACTCAACCCCAAACTATTTAATCATTATTTAAATAAAACTAAAGCATTACTTACGATTCTGAAAGGCTTCAAAACAAACCATGACTTACGGGAAATACATCTTAAGATAAACATTTCTTGCAGAGGCTCTAAGTTGTAACTCAACAGCTTCATTCAGGTTTGGACTTCAGCTAGGATTGTCCCAGCAAGCATTCAATCCGTGCCTTAATACAAGAGAGTGCTGAAGCAGGACCGCCTTGCAGCATGAACTCCAATAACTTTGGTTTGTTTGGTTTTATTTGTTGGGGTTTGTTTGTTTTAAATCAGGTACAACACTGTGCAGTGTCTCCTCAGGGAGCAGCAAGAGCCAGATGCTTCCTCCAGGCTGGAAGCTGGGACCTGAGGTCCTGCTTGTGCAGGCACACAGTCGTGCAAAGCCTGAACATGGCAGGCAGAGCTGGGTGTGGGTGAGAGGGTCTCTCTACAGCCCCAGGCATGGCAAAGTCCAGGGTCCATTGGGAAGACCAGTTAGGAGCAACAGGAGCAGAAAGAGGATGAGAGACACAGCTATTCTAAAGGGAATCTCAGACAGCAACTGATAGCCTGGGGCTGGACCTGCCATGGCCCATGGGTGGGGTGTGGGCAGATGCCAGGTGAGGCTGATCAGGGCCATTACAGCCTTTAGTGCCCTCAGGTGTAACTGTTGGGTTGCTGGAACTTGAGATGAGCCTGTGCTCAAATCAGTGATCTTTCTGTAGGCTGGGCGCTGGCTTGCAGTGCTGGAAATACATTTCTGAAACCTATCTTGAACTTTATACTGCAGCTGGAGTTGTTATGAGGCTATTAAGATTTTAGTCTTTCACTTCAAATCCTTGTTGAATGCTGACCTTTGTAAAATAACTTGTATTGAAAGAAAGGTCTCTTTACCAATTGTGACTAGTGGTGTTCATCTGTCTAATTTTTATTATCTGGGGAACTTTTCCTAAAATATCCAAACATTCTCAATAGCTCAATTACTCATCTTTATACTCAAGTTTGTCTAAATTTGTAGCTTTTTTTCTATTCAACTGGACTAAATTGAATGAAATGTGATTTTAATAAAAGATTGAGCTTCTTTGCTGAAACTTCTAATCTTTCAGGAAGGTTCGGTATTTTTGATGTAATTGAAACACTGGGGAGACAGGTAAAATCAGCTGCTGTTTCTTAGGCTCCATTCCTCATGTCCCCATTGTTTGTGTCATCTTATGCAACATCATAAATGTCACAAGTTTAAGCTTACCTGCAAAAGTTGAAGAGAATTCTTCTAAAACGAGAAGGCTTCTATCTGAACAGAGTCATTCTTTGTTGTAGAAATCTGTTGTTTCTTATATATACTACAGCAAAAATAAATCTTGTCCTTGGAATAGTTTCAAAAATAATTGTTGCAGTTTGGTCCCAGAGCTTCCATTATCTCATTCTGAATAACAAGGCATGTGAATTGTCTTTGATTCATCCTCAGGTACCTTAAAATATTTATATCATATTCTGGGTGCAGTGCATGTAGTGCTGAATAAAGATGAGGTCACCTTTGGCTTATAAGGATATGTTTTCCAACTTCCCCAAAATACAAATGAATGACTGGGAGTTCCTTAATCCTTGGATCTAGTAATTTGTTATTCCAGAATGATGGTCTATAAATTCATTAATTTACACTTTCTAACCTTAAAGCCAGTTGTCTTGTTTTCTTGTTTCTTTTTCATTCCTATTCTTTTCTACAACTCCCACAAAAAGATGATGAGCCCATCTAATCTTTTTTAAGACCTTCTGGGGATTTTTAGCTTACCTTTATTCCTGGCAAGTTTATATCCATTTATATGGCATTTAAACTTCTCTGTTTCTACTAGAAGTATGTCACTGGAATGCTATGATTACATTTGTCCTTTTTTTAGTTCACATCATACTAGTAGCTTAAAGTGATCCTTTGTCACTAACTGCATTAAATTTCCTCTTTTATGTTATTTCTATGTGAAGAAGTTTCCATGGGATGAAGTTTATATCAGAAATTCTTGTTGGAACAAAAATCCTTCATGCAAAAGACATTATTTTTTCATTACTACTTTACTCAAATTTACTAGTACTATGGCTGCTTCATTAAAATTTATCCTCTTTCTGTTACTCCATTCCTTCATGTTACCTGATTATTGCTGCATGACGTTTTGTACATTGATCTTTCAGCACAAAGTTTGTCTGGTTAATACAATATATATGAACTCATACTTCCAGTACAAGTTTCCAGTCCTCCTCTATTTTCCTTTTTTTTTTTTTGTTTTCTTTCTTTCCTGAGAGAATAAAAAATGCTGGCATGGTATCCTGCTGGTCTGTTACTGTGATGCTCTGCTTTGTGTTTTTCCAGCTAGAAAGATTTGTATTGCGGAACAGCTTAGCTGTTAAAAGTATTTCCCACCCCAACAACATTAGAAACTAAGTACACTACTAGCTAGAGAATGGCAGAGCCCTTCAAGTCCCTCAGCACCTGCCATTGGTCTCTGAAATTAAAATGCACATACTTAAGTATCGGCAGTTAAGCAATACTAGTGATTTCTGGAATTTCATTGCTCTTGCAGGTGTGTCAGAGCTGGGACTGAATTACAGCTAACAGAAGATGATCCACTCACTTTTAAATTACAGTTTGTTGCTCTAAAATGAGGTAGGTTTGGATTGTTTTCATTTTAGCACTTGGAACATGATGTTCCACTTCAGCACTAATCGATTGCTCAGATTTGCAATTTAGAACACAAACAAGGAAGCAACAGCAAGCATTATTTCACTTAAGTGACCTCGTGTTTTTACCTCTTCTCTATAATCCTGTATAGAAAAGCTTAGAATGTGAATTTAGGAAGCAAATAGCCTAAATCCAGTTTTCTTTATTACAGTGGAAAGCATTTATGCCTATGTGTTGCCACTCAGGAGTCACAGCAGCCTGTAGTTTCTCTTGAGTTACCGCATTTCCTCTCCAGGAATGGACAAAGAGGATCAGAAACTTGAACGTGAGGAACCATAAAATGGGCTGTCCAAGGAAGAGAGAGCCTCCAAATGGGCTACAAATCTCCAGTGTCATGACCACAAACTGCAGGCTGAAAACCACCAGTATCAGCTTCAGAGAGGGTGTTATAAGCAGTGGCTGAAGTACTATTGGCAGTGGTAGTTGCTGAGAGACCTGGCACCAAAAAACGATCCTAGGAACTCCAAAGTGTTTGAAATGTCCCTGTTCAAGCCTTTTGTAGGAGGAGAAAGAGCTAAGATGGGAGAAAACCAGACAATATTGGCAGCCTTATACTAATGAGGGATTTCAGTATGGTGAGAGAATCTGTCCCTAACTAGCAAAAGTTTTATAACTCATTTGCAAACTGGCACAAAGCAGCTAAAAACAAGGGACAGAATGTGTCAAAGGCTCCCTGCCCAAAAAAAGGGAGTTTGCTCTGCATTGCACTGCAAAGCAAGATCAGAACCCAGAAAACACTGAGGAACACAGGATGGGACTCATTTTGGGAGGCAGCTTACCTACACACATTCATAGCATGTCTATATATATGTGTACATAGAAATCAGAATATCTTGCTTCAGCAGCAGCTTCAAAAGGGTCTGACCATCTTTACCTGTACCCTGTGCAAGCCAAATGCTGCCTGCAAGATATATTTAGTAAAAAGTACTGGCTGGCGGCTGACTCATGATACGACTGGAATTCCTCTGCAAACAAGCCATGCCAAGTGTTGTCTTCCCTTGGTTATCACCCGTACTCCCCCTACAGAATACGCCGTTTGCATTAGTCAGCCAAGGCGAGAGGTGCCTTTATACATCATAATGAGCCGTCTGGTGTCGGAGTCTGGTTCACATGTCTCACCTCCAGCTGGCAGCATTTTTACTGTCGGAATAGAAGCAGAGCTGTAAGAATTGACCCTAGCGCTGTGCCCTCCTTTCCCCAGAACCAGGAGGAAACATGAACATTGGATATGCGGCTCACATCTAGTTGTCATTCCTACAGGAGCAAGTTCTTCCAGCCACTCCTCATTAGCACAGATGCATGTGATATGCTTCACGTTACAGGAGGCTCTGCTCGTTAAGAGTAGGTGGTCAGCTGCCTGCTGACTTGTGGGAAGCTATTTAGGGATTTATGCTGGACTGCATCTTTATTAGCAGAAAGTTTTCAGCAGATCTGCAGGTGCTGCCAACCTGCTGCCTGCACCAGGTAGTACAGAGTTGTATGTCGGTCCCCTCACTATCCCACACAGCTGAAATCTTTAATTCATTTCAGAGCTTTCTTGACTGTCGTTTGCTGTGTCTCACTGTGGATATTAACTCAACACCTAGCTGAGCAACCTTTACTAAAAATAAACTGCTGCCACTAAATGTTGTGTGGGATTTTCAAAAGTTCCTTTTACAGTTTCCACGGGGAAATTACTGATTTATGACAGTAATTAAAATAACATGTTTAATTTAAGCCAGCCAGCTAAGGCTGTGGTTAGGATAAAGAGAATTCACCTCACCCTAAAGTAGGTGTATAAGGCAGGTGGGATGAATAACCTGCCAGGGCTGCCTGCACTGAGCCCAGAGGGAGCCAAGACTTAGACCAGACACCTAATTTTTAAACAGCTAAAACTGGGGTAATCCCCAGCCAATATTTATGTATTTAAAATTCAGTACATATTAATCTCATAGTGTTTATGTGAATTTACAAGACAGAATTTATATGTTTATACATACAGCTGGGTGTATGCATATCTGATGCACAGGCAACAGATATTGCAGACTTTTTGCCTGTGTGCGCTTTTATAAAGCCTGCAGTTGTTGTATGATTCTTATTGATCACCCAATGATTTTTTTTCCAATCAGATTTTTATATTAAATAGGAATAAAAGGCTGAAAGTGATTTCACAGATCAAAGAGCATTCCTTGCAATAGTAGACATTCCAATTAAGAAACTTACCAAGATACACTGTAAAATTCATCAGCTATTTGCTCCCACTAACCTGTAGGAAGGCTATTTTAGAACTTTTTTCCTTTGATATTTGGAATCTTCGTTTAGTTTACAGACT
Source organism: Chionis minor (assembly GCA_013398295.1). Classification (NCBI taxonomy): domain Eukaryota; kingdom Metazoa; phylum Chordata; class Aves; order Charadriiformes; family Chionidae; genus Chionis; species Chionis minor. The sequence goes on from VZSF01005718.1 coordinate 245,512, forward strand.
AAAATTTTTTTTAATCCACATCTGTCTTCCTGGTTTTATGTCACCATTGCCCTAAAGAATACATATTTCTTCCCCCTCTTTGTTGTTTGTCTCTCACTCCCAATTTTTCTATAGAGAATAAATATATGTCTTTGGAGTACTGGTTTTTATTGGCTAACCAAAATAAGATTTTCCAATATATACTGGCTTTCCATACCTCTCAAACTGGAGTGATCATACACATGCTATTTAAAATGCTATTTTATCACTGCCAAGTAGAGTGGCAGTTTTCCTCTGTCTCATAGAAATATGTCATACATGTGTAATTCTATACAGCTAAAATGAAATTTATAGACCTGTTGTGTAGAGCCATGGCTTCGTTGCTCTAGACAATAATGGCTGTTCCAGCTGACAAAAAGAAATCAATTAGAAAGTAACAAGTCATTTACTTGGGCCTGTCAGGAGGCTATAGAAGATCTAAGAGTATAAGGGAAACATATATGTAATGACTTCTCTTTAACATAAGAGGGCATATGAAAAACATTCCAGTGCTTTTTGAATATATGTAAATGAGGTAATAATTATTTTTAATAGTAAGTGCTTTTACAAAAAGTTAAGGAAGTTAAGCGGTATTGATTCCAACATTAACATATCTGTAAGGTCAGACTGTGATAATAATACATACAGTGACCCTAATACGGCTGATGGTATTGAAATGATGTAAATGTATTACTTAACCAAAAGCATACAGCCCATTAATTATATTATGAGCTACACAAACACATTCAGGTAATCAGGTGTTGACTTAGCAGAATGTACTTAACAAAGTGGTAAGTGTTTATCTGTCCTGTCTTTACATTAGGTTCAACGAAATAAATAGGGAGGCTGGAAAGTGGAGGGAGCAGGTCACAACAGACAAAACCCATCATATACGATCAGCCATGTTGTCTTGGTAAGCAAGGACACTCCACTCCCATCACTTCTTGGTATCTTTTATTTATTTCACCTTTAATACTGTTTGAGTCTTATTTGTGTCTCATCTGTGGATGCACCCCCAGTCTACCAGCTTTCTATAGCTGATTATTTCAGGTTATGTCTTCTAAAGCCTCAGCTACTTTCATTGCTTCCCCTGCTCTCACTTGCAACTTGCTTCCATTTTCTTTCTCTTACTTTACTTTTTCTTTACTTCCCCAATTCCCTGAAAGTACTTTTCAACTCTGCTGCTCTACTCCTCCTCATGATGGATCCAGCTGTTTCCATTGAGAGCAGGATACTCAACCAGAAAGATTCTGGTGCTTAATGAGATATCAGTGATGCTAATTTTTCAAACATTTTCCTTTGTTTCTATAGTCCACATTTCCAATGACAAAACACTGCTTTAACCTATGTGTTTTTGTAGCCTCTTCTAGCTACTGTAGCCAGAGAATTATTTTTAGAAACATTAAACAGCTAGCTGTATTAGTCTAGGATTTAATTATTATTGTGTTGAACTCGTGTAGGAAAGATAAGCAGAAATTGACCTTCTATATTTACAGCAGCATGGCTTCGTATTTCAAATGAGATTTATTTTCTTTTTCCCTGTAGATTCTTTTCTCCTGTTATTGTGATTTACTCAGTCATTTTATTCCCTAAGCACAAATGCTTGTGAGGCCATTTCATACAAAGGGACTTTGCTTGTTCTCCAGATTTGCAGAGCAGCCCTGAACAGCAGTAGTTACTGGGAGGGTGGGAGGGTGGTCCCTTTCTATGTTTCAACCATTTTACTCTTTCTGAGTTTCAAAAATAAACATATTTTATCCCCTAGAGCAATTCACAATATGCAGCTGAACTGAATAATATACTGTTTTTAACTTGTTATACGTGTGTAATTTAAAATTTTCAGGAACAAAAAAGCTCAGGAATATGTAGGGTTAGATATCCATGTATCTTGCAATAAAGTGTAATCAGATTTATTTTTGGTCCTGAATCATTGCGAGAAAAAAGATGTGCAGTTACTAGTGAGCATGCTTGCTTCAAGAATACTGCATTTCTACATGCTCAGAATAATTTTATATTCATTTTGATTAGAGCAAACCGCTTACTCTCAAGAGGTTGACAAACGTTAAAGATTTCCACTTTAGCGGTTTACAATGACATCAAAGTGGCCTTGCATCTTTGCAAAGATCTGTTTCCTTGGTAACATGAAGCAAACTGTTCATTTCAGAGTTACCTATAGAGAGCAACTGAGATTTTATTTTCATGTTAAATATCAAAACTTAATGTGGATAATGACATTGTACAAAATATACTACTGAGTTTAAAAGATATTCAATCTTCAAGTAAATTATACAAATAGTCACTTTGGAATACCAATAATTTCTAATTATATTTAGATAATATTAATTGGAAGCCAAAGTATGAGATGTTTCCATGCTTGTGAAATGAATTTGAATTCAATGTAATTAAATGAATAGAAGATTTATTTAAAAAACACAACAAACCCAGAATAATGGCTGTTGAAAAAGCACCCATATTAGGAAATATTTCATGGAAAAGTATTCCCCAACAAGTAAATTTTTAAAAGTTTGCAAATACTGTTTAGGTAACACTGAATGATTTCTCTGTCAGGAGTATCTTTCTCTGTTAAACACAAGCTTTATGCATGCAGGATTGCCATGAAAAATAGCTCGTTTCATACAATCAATAAATGATTAAAACTCCTCATCCTTGCTCCATTTATTTATTACCCTCTTTTGCTGTATCTTAACTAAGGCCTTGAACTGGAAATATGTCTGAGCATGAGCTTAGCTTTGAAGCAGCAAACGTCTGGACTGAAGTCATCTGAATCTAGGGGAGATTGGAGGAACACATGGAAAACTTATGAATTCTCATGAACACCATGAAGTTGTTACAGCTGAAATTATCACACGTCTGCATGTAAATGAATACTGTTTTACTGACAAAGCGACTAAACATCAGTCTATCAGAATACCTCCACAAAGGAGACAAGTGAAATTTAACACTCCAGTTATGATCAATAATCACTGCACTAAGAGGCTCATTAGAGATGGGAAAATAATTATCCCCTTTTTTCTTGATGGCAAGGGGAGAAATGTGGGGAGGGGGAAAAGCTCTGGGCAGAGCAACAAGAGAGAGCAGTCAAAAAGAAATTCAACAGGACCCAGACAGAGAAGCTTTATGGAGATACACAGGGACCTTTCATGGGAGAAGGCAGGGATGTGCTTTTATAATCAAGGAGGTAGTATACTATGAAGGCAAAGTATAATTTATGGGTGCCGAATAAAAATCCTGCAAACGATTCAGCCCCGACCATCTTCCTATACACTCCTCCCCTAACTTATTTTATGTAATGGAGGTGTGGATCTTTGACGGTAACTGTGATTATCTGAACGAGCCCTTTTTTTTAATGGCCACATAATGCCAGCTTTTGTTTACCATTCCTGCTCAAGTCAGCTGTAAATGCACACAATAGCCTCATGTTTCAAATTTTGTAAAGGTGCATTTTTTTGCAGAAAATATCTACTGCACTTCCTATAACGAGTGGATTAGATGATGCAGCCCAACAATCTGCCTGATAAAAAAACAGAAGAGTTTTAACAGATCTCTGACAGGACATCATGCTCAACACTAAAACGTGCAGTAAAGTATTCTTGTTCTAGACTAAAAACATTTTTAACAGGGACTAGGCATTGCTACAGGGGCTAGCACAACGCTATTCTGCAAGTTAGTAAGCAGAAAGGGGATACAAAACATTATTTCCAGGGAGACATTAGAGAACAGTAACCTTTTTTTTCTTCCACTAGTTTCTCTGCCAGTATTTTAGATAAAGCGAAAGACTCCTGTGAAAACTGAAGCTCATTTCTGTGGAGCATTATTTTGAAAATAGATGTCTGAAGATTCAAAGAAAACTGACTTTTTAAATTTCCCACAGAACAGAAATTCCCACGTTATTTACTAAAAGGCGAAGAATCTTGTTTTGACCTTTCTGAGACATTTCCAAAGATCTCTGACATGATCAGAGCTATCTGAATTCACCCTGTATGTTTTAGATGAAGACTGGAGTTATTTTCCTGTCTTTGCAGGTCTTGCTTGGATGAAATCTATACAAATGGATTTTTTTTTCTTTGATTATTCATGTCAGTGCAGGCATATATAACCATTAATAGAATGATAGACTCAGCCTGGTTGTATAGTATTTTCACTTGTGTTATTGGGTGGGTTTGGTCTGGGTCCACCTTCTATGTCAGAGTAACTCAGAGGGGTAATATTTGCCTTTCTACACTTCAGCTGAAAGATTTGTAAATGACTACTGGATGTGATCCAGTCTGGCCTCATGGTTATAATATAGAAGCTAATTAAACTGCCTACAGCTCCCATTGTAACATTGTGATTACAGTTGATGGGTTTTGTTCAACTATTTGTTTATTTATTTGGTTTTGTTGGAGCAAGTTAATTCAGCTACACATTTATCAGCTGGCCAAAGTAGCTACCAGATAATCTAGTCTCTGCTGTTCTCAGCTTTAACCTGTAGCAGCACAGACTGTAATTAAGTACTACAACTGTGAACAACAATCAGCACCAAAAAGGTGACAGGTTATTTGACACATGGAGCATAAGCAGCATAGTACACCTGTAGCAGTCATCCAGCAGCAAAAACCTAACACTTTCAGAGAGGACTTATATCACCAAAGAGCTGATGCATGTTGTCAAGAGGAATCATCAAGAGGTAACTTGAGGGGCTATAGATAACACGAGTGTGAGGAGGACCTACCTAATCTCACAGCTCTGAAACACATTAAATGTGACATAATACTGTCTCAAGCCTAAAATAACAGCGGAAAAACTACGATAATCAGTCTTCATGTTTCATCACATCTTTTCTCCTGGCAGATGGCCCTTGAGGTATTGATTTAAATTAGGGCTGCTTTTAATAAATATTTACATTTTTAGCATCTTCTGTTTCTTGCATTCAGAAGAAAACAGCACATGACAACTTGCAAATTACAAAAGCAAGACCCCGGGAAATTTTGTCTATTCCAGAAACTTCAGCAAGGGACAATCATGGTGAGTGATTTACATGTGGAACTAGTGTTATGAATTTGTTTAAACTCTTGTAAAGGGACAGAGATAACAGATACTTTTGTGGTACAAACCAGGTGCTCAGCACATGGGCTCCACTTGCTCCTCTTGCTTTGCAGTTCAAACAATTCCTTCTACCAGCTTTTTATCTAGCAATTGACACACAAATGTTATTTTCTATTAGTTTCATACATAAGTCAGGAACCAGAACTGTAATAATGTTTGTATAATGCTTCCAACTTAACATGGAGAGAAAACGGAGAGCCTTCCGTTTTCTTGAGCCTTCTTGAGTGCACAGAGTGAGGAGAAAGACCTTCCTGAGGAGCTGAACAAAGATAGCACGGACCCCGTACAGTGCTATGAAGTAGTTTACTGGCAGCATCTGGGAGAAAGACAGAATTTGGCAACAAACTCTATTACCACAGGGTGAATTGCCTCCAGCAAAGACCTTGGTTACCCATCACAGTTATAAAAACAAACTTGCCATCTTCTGAACTTATAATTGTATGTATCCAACAAAAAAGGAGTATTTTATATGGCATGACTGTAGAAATGGTAGTGAGAACAATAACCATAATATGTAGAAAGCTAAATTTCCAGAATAATAGAATAATCTTTCAAAGATGTTTTCCTTCCAAGTTAAGCAAACAACAACAAGAAGCTGAAATATTTTTTCTTCTCCACAAGTAAACACAGTTTTTGGTGAATGGCATCTTTTTTGGTGTGAGAATAACAGGAAAATGATTGCAAGACGAAAAAATCTTAACAAATGACTTTGGAGGAGTACTAGATTTTGCAAGCATTTAAAAAATATGATTAGAATTGGTAGGGCCACAACTTTACAAAACCAGGATTTAAAGTTCATTGCTGTGACCCAAAAAAAACTTTAGGATTTTTGTGTGCAAATAAGAGTTAAACACAGAGCTTTTTTTTTTTTTAAATAAAATCCATGAATAATGCAGATATATTTTTACTGATCACTGGAGGAAAAATAATTTAGTCCAAAAGAGGTAAGAAAATTAAATAATAATGAAATGTAATAGAGCATTAAAAAGACAGAACTATTTAATTATGGAATAACAGATTGATATTCACAAACTCTCCATAAACAGAATAATGTGTGTAAGAACCTTGACTCATGTTAATACTTCGACTTGGTTTTTTTTATTTCTCTTTTTTTAAAACTGGCAATCATAGCTGAACAGAATTTGAGGCAAAGGCTTAATTGTACCTTTTTTGCAAATTCTTTCTTTTTATTAAACCAGATTATAGTCACTTTTAGTATTTTAATTTTATTAATTAATGAATAGATTTATTTAGGTTTAATGTTTGATTTTATTGATTCTTCCTTTTAATCCTATATTATCTATTCCTTCTTTTTATCTAATAGGTTTTTTTTTTCCCATTTGTTTTCTTAAATAAAACTGTTTATTTCTATCTAAACTAAATGCTTTGTGTAGTTATTTTCACTCTTCAAACACCACTAAGAACCTACCACTTGGCAGCAGAAAAAGCCACAGCAGTAAGTAGAATGATTTACTAGAAGTGAAATCCGTAAAATGTGACTATCAGACCTTTGAGCCTAAATCTTTAGTGCCATGCAGTCGATTCACATTCAGCTACCTACGTTTTCATGTAAATTTATTTTATTGTACTTTGACTGTTAGTGCATTAACAATATATTTCATTTTGTTATTGAGAAATATTATAATACAATTCCACATTAATCTTGAGACATATATGTCAGTTTTTAGTAGTACACAACACACACATCTTTGGACAATATTGTCAAACAGGATCTTTTGGAGGTTTCACCGTATCCCCAGGTCAGTTCTTTGTCATCTCTGTCAGCCAAGAAGGCTATTTTCCCGCTTAACTTCTTTCCCTCAAGAAAATATTAGCTCCCTTGCAGGGCCTCTATGAAAATAAAATGGTTTGATAACCCTATGAGTGCTGTTACAAATGTATCTTTACTACTGGCCATTTTGTCTTTTTCTTTCAGTGTATTAGACAATTAGTTATTTGAACTTGTGCAGCATTTTTTGAAGGTGTGACATAAGGCATGCAGTATGCCTTCACAAGCACATACTTCAGTAGCAGAAAAGAAGTCCCACCAGCAACCCAAATTCTTTCTTTTTTCTAGATGTTGCCCTCCATTTTACCTTTGCTGTAAAATTGCTTTTTGATCTTTCAATTTTTATTTTTTTTAATCCCCTCTTCATTAGAAAGTATCAGCAAGGTGTTTTTTCATTTTAGTACAGTTGCCTGTTTGTGCTACAGATTTGATGCCATCTCTGCTGAAGTCTTCAATCTACAAGGACATTTCCTCTCACCTGAAACTACATCTTCCATACCTCTTTTCGTGACAAATCCCAAAACACTTGAAGTTTACTGTGTCACTACCTCTCAAACAGTAATTTCCTGCCTCTACTCCCAGTTGCTACAACGCAGTAACCATCTCTTTTGTCAACTGACAGCATCTCTTACAGGCTTACATGGCTCCAAGGGTGCAGCCTAAGGAAGATTTTGTGTTTGTGGTGCAAAAGGTCTGTTGAACAAGTCATGGTTTCACTCTCCAGGTCCTATCCACAAATTCAGCAAAATCCTGTCTTCTAATCTTTGAGATTCCTGTGCTTTAAGACTTTAAGGTAAGAGTGGTAAAAACTGTGATCTTAATTTGTAGCTCTGTGTGTGTGTGTATATGTGTACACTGTCCTAGCAGAGAGTTCCTAATTTCACTTTCAAAGTATGAAGGAAGTTGTATAAAAATGTAGAGACAAAGTACAGGTTTGTCTTCCTCAGAGTTTCAATTTGTCTAGGCATGTAATATTTAACATAATAATGGCATAACTCAGTCATATACAATATCACTAAAGGAATTTATATAGAAGACACTTTACATGTTGAGTGCACACATCGCTGCTGGTAAAGCGATACACTGGAGTTGTTAATGAAAACCTAATTAGCCCTTAGATAAACAGATTATGGTTATGATGTGTGACATAAAGAGCAGTGATGAAGAAAATTAAGCAGTCTTCTAGCTCCAGTAACTATATCAAAACTTCTTATTTTCAAGCAGAAAAAAATAATCCTGGCTCTATGTGTTTCATGGCTGCATATTGAATTAGTCCTCTGCCAACAAATCAAGACAGTGAAGAGTTTCAAAATGGAAAGTGTACATATGCATCAACTAAATTATGATATTTTACTAGTTTGTTTACTAAATGATTGATATGAGGGTACAAATGAATTATGTGAATTTAGAAAAATATCAGTACAATGTAAAATAATTAAAACGTTTCAACAAATATGGATATTTTTGAAAAACGAAATCATTATGCCAGTAAGTAAATAAGACATAGTATAAAATAGTCAGAGCAAGAAAAATCCCTTCCCTCTAAGGCTGAAAGTTAGAAAGTTTCATGAGTCAAGAACACTACTTTCAACCAGAGGTGACCAAGACCTTGCTTTGCCGAAAGCAATGTGGCTGTGAGGCCTGCACACGACAATGGGAAGCTGGCCGGCCTTGTCCATGAATGGGGCTGGGACAGAGTTTCTCTACGCTCGGAAGAAAACAAATGCCAAATCCTTATTCGTTTGTTTTTCAGGAAGCCACAACATAATGTTTGAGTAACTTGAATGATCATAGCTGTATTGTCCAATAGTCCAACAACTGGACTCGATGATCTTAAAGATCTTTTCCAACCTAAATGATTCTCTGATTCCGTAGCCCCAATAGGATGTGTTTCCATCAATAACCACAGAAACATAGAATAGAAGCATGGAATAGTTTGGGTGGGAAGGGACCTTTAAAGGTCAGCTAGTCCAACCTCCTCTGCAATGAGCAGGGACATCTTCAACTAGATCAGGTTGCTCAGAGCCCCGTCCAACCTGACCTTGAATGTTTCCAGCGATGGGGCATCAATCACCTCTCTGGGCAACCTGTGCCAGTGTTTCACCACTCTCACATCTAGTTTAAATCTTAACTCTTTTAGTTTAAAACCATTACCCCGTGTCCTATCAGAAGAGGCCCTCCTAAAAAGTTTGTCCCCATCTTTATTCTAAGCCCCCTTTAAGTACTGAAAGGTTGCAATAAGGTGTCCTTGGAGCCTTCTGTTCTCCAGGCTGAACAACCCCAACTCTCTCCGCCAGTCCTCATAGCAGAGGTGCTCCAGCCCAGGTTCTGCTGCTGCTTCAGAACTGGATGCCGTACTCCAGGTGGGGTCACACTAGGGCAGAGTAGAGGGGCAGAATCACCTCCCTTGACCTGCTGGCTACATTTCTTTTGATGCAGCCCAGGATGCGGTTGACCTTCTGGGCTGCAAATGCATATTACCAGCTCATGTTGAGCTTTTCATGCACTAGTACCCCCAAGTCCTTCTCCTCACGGCTGTTCTCAATCCCTTCATCATCCAGTCTGTATTGATACTGGGGGTTGTCCTGAGCCACGTGCAGGACCTTGAATTAGGCCTTGTTGAACTTCATGAGGTTGGCACAGACCCACTTCTCAAGCCTGTCCAAACCCCTCTGCATGGCATCTTGTCCCTAAGGTGTGTCAACCACACCACACAGCTTGGTGTTGTCCACCAACTTGCTGAGGGTGCACTTGATCCCACAGCCTATGACATTGATGAAGATATTAAACAGTACTAGTCTCAATACAGACCCCTGAGCGACATCACTCATCACTGATGGATGATGTCATCATCATTCATCTGGACATTGAGCTGTTGACCACTGGCCTCTGGATACGACCATCCAACCAATTCCTCGTCCACCAAACAGTCCACCCATTAAATCCATATCTCTCCAATTTAGAGATAAGGATGTTGTGGAGGACCATGTTAAAGGCCTTACAGAAGTCTAGATCAATGACATCTGTAGCTCTTCCCTTGTCCACTGATGTAGTCACCCCATCATAGAAGCCCACTTGATTGGTAGACAGCACTTGCCCTTGGTGAAGCTATGCTGGCTGTCTCAAATCACCTCCCTGCGCTCCATGTGCCCTAGCATAGCTTCTAAGAGGATCTGTTCCATGATCTTCCCAGGCACAGAGGTGAGGTTGACAAGTCAGTAGTCCCCAGGGTTCTCCCTTCTATCCTTTTTAAAAATGGGTGCAATGTTTCCCTTTCCCCCCGGGGACTTCACCTGACTGCCATGACTTTTCAAATATCATGGAGAGTGGCTTGGTAACTACATCAGCCAGTTCCCTCGGGACTCTGGGATGCATCTCATCAGGTCTCATAGACTTCTATATGTTCAGGTTCCTCAGATGGTCACAAACCTCATCTTCTCTTACAGTGGGAGGGACTTTTCTCCCCCAGCCCCTGCCTTGTGGTCCCTCCACTTGAGAGGTGTGAGGAGAGAGAATGCCAGTGAAGACTGAAGCAAAAATTTTCTTGAGTAGCTCATCCTTCTCTTTGTCTGTTACCAGTTTGCCAATCTTGCTCATCAGGGAGGGTGTGTTTTCTTTGACCTTCCTTTTCTGGCCGACATACCTGTAGAAACCCTTATTATTAGTCTTTGTGTCACTTGCCAAGTTCAACTGCAGCTGCACCATGGCCTTCCTAATCCCATCCCTATGCAACCGGGCAGCATCCCGATAGTCTTGCCAGGATGCTTGTCCCTGCTTCCACTGCCTGTGCATTTCCTTCTTGCCCTTTAGTTTGACCAGCAGGTCTCAACTTAGCCATGCTGGTCTCTTGTCTTCCTTAACTGACAAGAGAAAGATCCTCCTGTATTGAACACAATTTCCCCTTCCTTAGGCCACTATCCCAGCACAGGTCACAGTCAATGTTAAAACTTTCCAGATTGCTGTTATCTCACAAATTAAAGTGGAAAAGAATATAGTAGAATGAAATATGCAGTATTTAATAACAAATAAGTGAATACCAGGAAGAAAAATAATTCAGACACTCTTGCCAAGGTAGCACACATACCAGGGTAGACTAGGCAAAGGGACAGAACACATCTAAACTGATTAAAGAAATCTTAGCATTTTTTCCTGTAGAAAAATCAGTCACTAAAGAAACAAAAGTAGAGGGGTTGACTGTACAGAAAGGTACAAAATCTCAAGTTGTTTCCTTCTGCCTGAGGAAATAAAACCAATAAAATATGAAATAATTCCTGAAGTACTTTTATAGAAACATTAAACATAGGGGTACATACGGGTATTGATTTAAAAACAGGCTCAAATTGCCCCATTTCGTATTAGTTGTTAAAGCATTTTAAAATCTATCATCTTAAAGTGTCAAGAACAGCCAAACTGATTTTTGCCCCATAGTATGGATCAGTTGTTTTAAATATATTTGAAAACCAGAATCTATTCTTTTGACATATAAAACAGCAAACTGAACTCTGGCCACCCCTTTCCAGAGTTATCTGTGATCAGGACACAGCCTTCTTCAGGACACAGATGAGTTCTGGACACCAGCAGGCTGATGTCTGCACCAGTCTAACCAGTGGACCTCTTCTCCCCAGTGTTCTCATCTCTGACTCTAGTAACTTAAATTAAGTCCTTTGCAGGAGGCTTATTTTTCAAGCATCTGGTGTCATTTGGGAATCCTGAACCAAAAGCAATCTAACTACAACAATCCTTCAAGTCAGTGGCGAAAAGAATCATCGCAAAAAACCCTTCAACCAACAACATATAAAATCAGGTCTTACAGCTAGTCATGCATAAGAAATGAGGAAAAGACAAAAGATAAAATACCAATCAAGACATCAAACACAGGGTCAAGTAAATACTCACCAAGTACTTGGATCTGAGTTATGGACTGTGGAAGCCTTATCCTGGTGAATACTGCACCCACCCATAAACTCTCTCAGTTACGAACAAAAGGAGGCTCAGAGTGGCTCTTTTGGATGGTCACCTCAAAACCAGAAAGAATCAGGGGGGCAGCTGGCTTCTCTATAACAAGTGCTTGATCAGAAATAATATGTCAAATCCCAAGTAATAACTTCAGGTCAGGATTCCATGATTTTGGATCTGTTTCCACAGCTGCAGGAAAGGACAGTGAAAATTCATCTCCAGTCTGAAATCACATCTCTACTGATTGAATCCTCAATGTGGTTTCAGTTCTCCTTGCATTATGATTTAGATTTTCAAAATTAAAACCCAGTGCAGAATCTGCGCATAGACAAGTACAAAGCAAGACAGGATCCTTCAACAATATCCTTGCTCATATGGAGGGACCTTTTTTACTTAAGGTTCCTTACCCAGAGAAAGTCCCTTCCTCCCAAACTCCAGGTATCTCTTATTTAAGGCTCTTTCTGTAGAATTCCTGATGTTCTTTTCAGAAGCACAGTGCTGGTAAGTGGAAGTGGAAAGAGGGAATGGCACGAAGAGAATAAAGGCCTTTTACAGTCTTAGAGTAAATCTCTCCAGATTAATCATCTGAAACCTGTTGTCATTCTGAAGAGGTTACTTACCATCATGCCTGCTTTTAATTAAAATCCATTAATGAGCTATATCCATTCACCCATTTAGACTTCTGTGTCAAGTATTTTCACTGAAGTACAGATTACTGTAAAATATAAGATTCAGCAGAAGAAAACACTTCACATTGAAAGATGTATCTTGAGTTATCAGAGAAAGGGACTGACCCCTCCTGAGACAAAAGGCTGTTAACTGATCAGTCACGCACAGGAAATGACATCTGGTCTTAGTAAAATATTAACGTCTATAAGGACGTGAACTTACATTTCTTTAATTAAGAGGAATAGTAAGATTGTCCTGTGAATAAGAAAGAAATGTAAAAGTTTCATGGAGAAAGATTAAACTTACCTGAATGAGATTTTATTGTTCGGTGGGGTTTTTTAAGTCAGAGCTGGCATGCTTTGGAGAAGTTCTTTATTGGATGCAACCTGAGATCTAAGGCTTGCAGAAAGAATTCTTGTTGAAATGGGTGCCAGAGAAGTCTTTAGGAAGTCACGTGGTTAAAGGAGTAAGAATTTTCATTACATCATGTCTGACTTTTATAAATACTTGTAGAAAATGTGTCTATTCAGGTATTGTGAGCTTAATACTTTTAAGATGCATTTTACACTGCATTATCTTAAGAGTGATTTCAAGGTAACAGAATAACAGAAAAGCGCTTCTGTCTTGGAGAAGGGACAGGTTAATGTCAGAGCACTAGAAACACCTTAAAAAAGAAAAAAGTCCCAAGCAAAATTTACAAAGTGTCCAAAGATAAATAATCCACGCCCCAGACACTGGATGGTCTGATATCCCTGCCCTCAGGAAAGTATGGAATATTTTACACATGTATTGGTAAGTAGGAAAGCTTTCTCTATTCCAGACAGATACTGCGAAAAACACTATAAACCTCCAGTAGTCCTTCAGAGATATTGAGAGGGTCCAATCCAGAAGGATTAAGGCCACTAAAAAGGACTGGGATACAAAGCCTCCCTGCTACACTGGCATAACCCCCATCCTTCCTTTCCTGTGTCAAGGCAGTAATTTAAAGTTACAGATCCCCCACCTGGCTTTTGGCTGCCACTCCAAAAGATGTGAAACTTCCAAGTCCTGTATTATAACCTGTCAGCCCCACCAAACATATGATACCCTAACTTAACTCAGATGGCTTTGGAAATATACCTCCGGTAAATCAATTAGAATCCTAGAATCATGAACTCACCTAGGTTGGAAGGGACCTTTAAGATCATGCAGTCGAGCCATCAACCTAACACTGCTCAGTTCACCACTAAACCATGTCCCTCAGCACCACGTCTACCCATTGTTTAAATACTTCCAGGGATGGCGGTTCCACCACCTCCCTGGGCAGCCTGTTCCAATGCTTTATAGCCCTTTCAGGGAAGAAATTTTTCCTAATATCCAATCTAAACCTCCCCTGGAACAACTTGAGGCCATTTGCTCTTGTCTTATCACTTGTTGCTTGGGAGAAAAGACCAACACCCACCTCACTACAACCTCCTTTCAGGTAGTTATAGAGAGAGATGAGGTCTCCCTCAGACTCCTGTTCTCCAGAACAAACAACCCCAGTTCTCTCAGCTGCTCCTCACAAGACTTGTGCTCCAGACCCCTCACCAGCTCCTTTGCCCTTCTCTGGACACACTCCAGCACCTCAATGTCTTTCTTGTAGTGAGGGACCCAAAACTGAACACAGGATTCAAGGTGGGGCCTCACCAGTGCCGAGTACAGGGGCACAATCACTGCCCTAGTCCTGCTGGCCCCACTATTCCTGATACAGGGCAGGATGCTGTTGGCCTTCTTGGCCACCTGGGCACACTGCTGGCTCATATTCAGCTGGCTGTCAACCAACACCTCCAGGTCCTTTTCTGCCAGGCACCTTCCCAGCCACTCTTCCCCAAGCCTGTAGCGCTGCATGGGGTTGTTATGACCCAAATGCAGGATCTGGCACCTGGCTTTGTTGAACTTGAGCCTCATTCTTAACTAATGATGGTGTTCTACTTCATAAGAATGATTATTCTTTGAAATGAGACAGATGTAGAAGACACATTCAAACCTCTTTATGTTTAATTCAAGCAGAACTGATCCAATAATAGAGTAACCAGAGAGTTAGTGCACTAATCCTGAATAAGGAAAATTCTGTATCACATTACTACTGTCTACTTCCAAGGTTGCGATTTGTAGAAATTTTCAGATCATCTTATTTTCACCACAGACTGAAAAACATTATGGAATACGAAGGATTTTCTGAAATTTGGAAAAATCTTTCCCTATCTGGAATTTAAAGTCTAAAGTAAAAGCAGCCTAATGTTTGTAAGTGTTTGCTGGATAAAAATCAGAGCACTGCTCTAACTAGTCATACATATATATGTTAAAAAAAAAAAAAAAAGAAAAAAAAAGACTAAACCTGCTGAAGTATGAACATTAATCTTTTTTACACATACCTTCATGAAAGGGTAACAAGAGATAGTTCTGTTTTCCCACTTAGTGGATTATGTTACACTGGTGTTCTTAAGAGTATATTTGAAAAGGAAGGAAGAAGAACATAACATTTAACATTACACATCAGACAAAAAATATTCACCCTGGAGTATTTTGGCTGAGGGGAAAGGTACTGCCTCTAACTCCGCCCTCTTTCAGTAGTGTCTGGACTAGTTCCAGACTGCTTTATTCAGACCTCTGTCAGCAATGAAAATGTTGAAGGATAATTTACTGTTGTACTAATCAAATTAAGCAACTTAATGTGAAAGCAAACAAACCTTGTCATATATTCCAATAATTACTTAATGGAACATCAAAGAGAGAATGAAAAGACGTAGTTGCAGCACCCTTAAGAGCAGATTAACTCAATAATTATGACTCATACAACTTCTTCCCTTCCTCTTCGTTGTTTGGAGATGGAAATTATGAAGGCTAGATTAAAAAATAAATAAACAAACAAATGAAAAACAAAACCGAAAAGAAACACAGAAGAAGTCGAAAGAGGCTAAAAGCTACCTAAGTCCTAAACTGTTCATCGCCTCTCCAACTGCTGCCTAATCCTGGAAGTATGTACACTCATCAGGTACATCACCAGTTGAACTTGAAAGCTCTCAAAATACCTGGCTTTTGCACATGCCCCAAACTGCTGAAGACTCTGGAAAGAGGCAGTTGGCTCCCTTGAGGCAGACCCTCCAGCATTCCTTCCCCCACGCTCTCTATGCTCTGACATGTTTGAGAATAGTGAGTTTAGCCCTGTGATGAATGCAGATCTATAAATTGCCTGTAAAACAACTCAGGTGTCAGAGTGCTACAGGGGCCAGGAACTCACCGGCATCTGGCAGCCGTGGTGGTGGCAAGGCAGACCCTCACATCCTGGACCCATCCCACCACCTCCACCAGGGAGCTTACTGGCCAGGGGCACTGGGACAGCTTACTGCTGAGAGTACACACATGAGAGAAAGGACATATTGGTTCAGCATCCTCTTAGTCCAATAGAGTGCAAATCCATAAATTTTGCAGTTGGACTGGATGATCCCTGTGTCTCCCTTCCAACTGAACTATTCTGTGCCATGCCATGCCATGCCATGCCATGCCATGTCATTCCATTCCATTTCATTCCATGATATCAAAACTATAATCAGGTGTAGCTCAGGTGTTGCTAAACTGGAGCTGGCAGCAGAGATCTCCCACCCCTCTGGGGAAATCATGGTACTCCATAACAAAGAGCGTGTGGTTCACTGGACCAGTGCCCTCTCTCCACTGTGACCTGGGTGGTCCACACTCCAGACCACCTGGCCTGATACACCACTTTTCTCTCTCGCTCCCTTCTCAGACATCGGCTCAATCCACAAAGCCTCCAGCAATTAACATTTGCTGTTGTCAGCACAGCTGTTATCGCAATTCAAGGGCTGGTCTGCCCAGCGGACTGTGTCCTGTGCCATGATAGAAAGTTACTGTCTGCTCACTGCTCTGAACTAAGTGGATGCTCCTGGTGTGTTTGCAGGGTACTAGCCAACTCTGCATGGTTTCTTGAGTGAGAGAACGCACTGTGTGCAAGAGGAGGAGGCTACAGCTTGACTGTTTTTCACTTCTAAAGATTCTCACTGAAATCTGGCTAGGATACTACCATACACCACCACTCTGCACAGTGTACGCATGCCCTCGGCACACATGGGAAGCATCTGTGGAGAGTATCAAGCTGAGAATGGTTTTTTTGTGCTGTGAGGTGCTGGATTAGCTAGGCAAACTGCCAAGAGAAACTCACTTCCGTGGAGAATAATTTCTTGCATGCCAGCTCTTAACAATCATAAAATACAGAGCATTCCAACACTGAACTCATTCCAACTGGCTAACTGCTCTAAATACACAGTCATTAATGGGGTTTAACCTAATTCTGGCTCTGCAAAACTGCTTTATAGAAAACAAAGATAAAAGCTAACCAAGAAAAAGGCAGAAATAACTCTGTACAGAGGCAATAACTGAAGCAAAGACTTTATACGGTTTTAATGATTTTAATCTGAGGGACCCTTCGTAAGTTTCTGATAAATCTACCATTAGGAAGAAAGAGGACTTTAGTATTGAAGTTGTAATGTATTCTAATCAGTGGAGTGGTTCCCAATAGATTTAGAATTTGATTTCCTCAGATTTCAGAAGAGTTTCACTAATATATGATAGTCTCACAAATCTATGCTTGAGTTCCTGGTGCATAAATTCCATTTAGATTTGATTTTTTTTTTTCACAACTTTGGATAGCATCTTGGAGATGCATCATTTAGCATATTATTTAGCATAGCAACATATTTGTTGAGTAATTTAAATCCCCAGTAACACTCCTGACTATCCCGGACTTGCAGAGAGACATTCACAGGTATGTTACTTTGAAGGATCAATAGTAATGAAAATTTGCCAGTGCAAGAACATCAAGTGCTTGGACTTGAATCTTAAGAAAGGTTTGGTTAATTGAGCTACCTGAAACATAGTGTCATAAATCAGCTGAGAACACAGTTCATTCTGACATTTCCAGTCAAGTAGAGTGTTAAAGTATTTTCTTGAAGTTCACACATACTATCTCAACAGAAATTAAGAGTGGAAGCTCACAAAGATCACTACTTTATAAGCTAAGATGTGTCCATAAGTTGTGATTGAATTTAGTGGGAAAAATGAAAGCAAGAGTCAATAGACAGGAAAGGCGTGGACAGGAATTTTTTCACTTTTGTTTTATCCTTTGCTTGAACTTGGATTCCCCATTAAACTCTTCCTGGTTTGGGTCTCTCAAAAAAAACTTAATGATTGAACATCACTCAAGGCAATTCATGTGTAATTTAGTGGTGGCAGGAGTTGAAAGATCAGAAGTAACAGCAAGCTAGACTTCTGTTTGTAAACATTTTTTTTTGTTTTCCCAGAAAGTTATAGACACTGCACCAATTCTGCTCCCACTGAAGTCAATAGTGCTTTGTAACTAACTGCACTGTTAACGGAATTAGGGAAAGTGCTGAATGTGCTTCAGGAGCCCACACTATCATTTAAATGAAAGCATAAATATTAGGTTAATTCCTTGCCCTTTTTTTTTCCCTAAAAATTTCGAAAAGGCCATCCAGCTCACATCATTAACATGAAACTGATCAATTAGCCAACAAAAAAATATTTTCAGGTTATTTAATCATGTGATGAGTTCATGAGATTTAAAGGATGCTTTCTTCCTGTTGAAACCTTTCCTCTTAGTATGAACAGCTAAATATTATTTGGAGCAGAGACTCTGCCTGAGCTTCTCCCATCTGAGGGAAGGGCCTTAACCAATAAAAATGTTATTTGTTTATTTATCTTTAGTATTTCCTTAGAATAGCTATTTGTATGTGGCAAATTACTACACAGCCTCACCTGAAATACCACTCTGTATAGTTGAAATTAATGAGGACTGCACACTGCTTAAGAATCATCGGCCCTAGAAATACAACGGTGTCTATATCTTTTGTATTCCGGTACAATGGTTCATTAATCTGACTTGTTTAATAGGAAAGTGGTAAATCTAGTGAGGCTTTCACCACAAACTAGGCCTGTTGCATAGATCTCAAGCCTGTTCTCACGTAACTTAGTGAGCTGTCGCAGAGCCCAGAAAAACCAAAGCTTGTGTGTTAACAGTAACTCAGTTCCTTTTTGGTGCAGGACAGGCAATTAGGGGTTTTTCCCTTTACACTTGGAAATACCTGGGTTTAGCTGTGTATTTTGAAACTGCTGTTATGCTCTCAGTGAAGAAAACATTTAAAAATTGATTAAGAAATTAATTTCCTATGATAGCTACTGTTTTAAGACATAAAGTATCAAAATATTTCCAACATATGTTATTTAGCTGAAAGAACTCTTTCTGGTTGAGTATTTTAAAAACAGCAACATAGTAAGCATATTAAGAAAAGGTATGTTAAAAATAAATGGCCTGAAATTTGGCAAAATATCATTGGTTGCACAAGAGGTGGGCAGGCTGTTCTATCTACAATCAATGCCAAAGGAAGATTACTTTGCTTCTGTGTAATTGTCCAGCTAGTGATCTGCTTAAGACAGCAAAGTACATCATACATAAGTTATCGTTTACTCTTGAAAACTGAATTTTGTTACACAATCACTTTTTCTCAGTCATCAGACGGCTTTCAAAATTCCAGAAAATATTTAATTTCTGCTAGCATAGAATGGATAATCTGTCTGGCTAGCACTTTGTAATTAAAGGACATTAAAATTTTTCCAGTTATTAGAAATTACTTTGAACATCAAGTGAGTCCATGTAGATTTTTGTAAATTTTTTAAAGGAAGAATGAGTAGGAAGGATGGAGACTTTCAGTTTCTGAAAGCAAGTATTTTTTTATGTAGTAATCTTATAATTATGACAATGTTATCTTGCTCAGTATGAAATTTAGGAGAGGAATGCATTCGTAAAATGTAAATTACAGCTCAGAAATGAAGCGATATTCTCTGGCCATAAATACATTGCCTTAAAAGAAATTGTGACAAAGTGGGAAAAAATCAAAAGAGACTTCTGTCATTGGTACAAAATAGCTCCCAGATACCTGACTTACTACCTTGATTTAAGGAAACAAAATTACTTTAGTCAAATTAAGCCACAGTTTTTGACAAAAAAAAATCAACTTTTCAAGATAGTTTCAATCTTAAATCTAGACCAAAGGCTGAATTTGAATTTGTTGTAAGTATTATACACTGAGAGTTTTATTATAATTTTGGTGCAGACTTGAAGAGTTTTATGTTAGTGGTATAATACTGACTTTAACCCTGGTTTTCTTAAATGTCTTAAAATGTCTGGAACGTGTTATGTCCAATACTACCTCAAATGCACTATCAGAATATTTTCTTTGTTTAAACAGTGGAAGACAGTTTTCTAAATGTTGATTCTGCTACAGCAAAGCTTCAGATGAAGATTATTTACTTTTATATTATACATGTGCTTTTAATTTTAAAAAATAGAGCTATTAAAGCCAACCATAATTACTGCAGTTTATGATAACAGAATTCAGCATTTGAAGGCAAATCTGTACTTCACAGAAATCTAGCTGATATGCTAAGCACTTATCTAAACTGTGATTCAGAAAGAACATATTGCAAATTCTTTCTGTTTTCCCTTTTTCCAGCAGAAAAAAACCAAAACCGGTTACTTACTTCTCAGAGAAATACTACTGGCCTTAGATTTGAGAGAGATGAAAATGGCATTGCTGTCAAAATGGAATACTTCTGGGAAAGCACAGAAAAATTTTCAGATATCAAAGTAAAACTTGTGGAGGTAAAAGGTATGGAAAGACATATGCAGGGTCTGATGGCAGGTGCTTGAGGTTTCAGGACTGTAACTTTAAGTGAAAGCACAAAAATTAAATTTAAGTTCCATATTATGCACCTAATATCTGTGAATATAACTGCTGCTTCTAATTATGCTGAACTGTACAAGACAACATTGGTTCTAATTTAATTTTTCATGTGTGCCCAAATGACTGAAATATAGGCAACCAGAGATCAGTTCAAATGCATTATACATCCAAATAAGCAAAACTACTGATGTTGCTCCTACCTGTCAATAAGAATCTCTATTTTCTCCAGAAAAGGATTCTCTTACCTTACTGATTAGAAAAGAACAGAAAAGAAAAAAATAACCCTTTATTTGCACAACAGTACTTTCAATGATAAGTTCATTAATTCAGTTAAAGTTCATGGTATTCTAGGTTAAGGTCACAAAGAACTCACATGAAATTAAACGTTGTCTTAATAATCGTGCTTCATCAAACGCACTAAAGAAAATCATCCAAAAATAATATGATTCTGAAGCAACTGCAAATTCTCTCAGGATTACAGAAATTCGGAGGAAGTTCCTCTGACCAGTTTAACAGAAAATCTGAATTTGGATGTACAGTATAAACCTGATTCTAATGTCAGTTGCCCAAATCCTCCTCTAATTCAATACCATGAAGTGCAATTCTTCTTTACCTCAGTCTGAGCAAGATGAGAATCAAATTCTGTACCAAGTTCAGGAAGTCCCTGATAGCCTCAAGTAAAGGAGAGTTCAGAAGGAAATGGGGAGAAAAATGCGCAGACACAGAAAACACTTTCACATGCTCTTGAATTTCTTGATCCAGAGCTTATCAAACATCCTGCTCCCTCTGTCTTTTGTCACTCTAGCTTTCCCAAGCTGAAAGAAGAAAAGTAATAGCTGAATAAAAGAGCAGCAAAGACAGAAGGAGAAAGAAGGAAGGAGGCACGTTAGAAACCAGCTTCTTCGGCAGCCTGCAGATAACAAAAACTATGCCTTTCCTCTACTGGAACCTTCCAAGATCACTACAATAGACTAATTAATCACACATCAGTAAGCAAGAGTATTAGAGAAGTGACTCGGAGCTTGGTATAATAGTTTAGTCGATGATTGCACTGGTCTCGGACCTGTCTCATCTGAAGGGCTCTCTCCCATCTCTGTGAAGGTGTGCTCCCCCCCTCTCCAGGTGCCACCTGATCTTTATCTCCCACAACCCTGCCCAAGTGATAACTACCCTTGGTGGTCCTAATGGATGCATGTAGTCGTGATGGCGGCAGCCGGGGCTCAACGTGGTTTCAAGGAGGCACATAGCAACACAATAGCCAAGGGCTAACTTGACCAATGCTGGTTCTGTTGTCAATACCCAAATATGACTATAGGTCAGTCATCTTACCTCCATAAATACTGAAGAGCCCAAGAGCCCTTTGAGCTCTCCTGAATGGTAACAGGCTGCACACCAGGATCTACCCTTGAGTAGGGATGCCCTCAAGGTTACTCCTTAATGTTCAGAGATTCCTTGCCGCAACAGATCCTTGGTAAGTGACTACCAGCTTGCTAAACATTAAAATCTTAGCTAAGTGGTATAAAAGATTGATTGGGCGTATATAATCCTTTACACATAAACCATTGACCAAGTCTGGGACTGGGATTGGATCCAGCCGCACCTAGACTCCCGTCTGAGAAGTTAGAAAGCAAGGGGGTCTTTTCTGAAACCTTGACTCAGCAGGAGGATCTCCCTGACAGCTCTGTCTGACCCTGTCCTCTATGCAGTAAATAACCAAATGTGCCTTGCCGTCCAAAATCTTCTTAAACTCTGACTGTTGCATTTACCATCAAACTTTGTTAAGTTCCTGTTTTATATCAATAAATGTATTGCTGTTTTTCTCTACTAGTGAAGTGCATCACTAGTTCTGCAACAATCTCCTCAGTCTCAGCAAAAGGAAATCCTGATTTATTAGTAGAGATAGATGGGAGTGGGGCATTACTCACTGGAGCATTTTTATTTTCCTAGATGAGAGATTCAAAAGGAACAGTAAATGTATGAGGCACAGGGAGCAAAACGTACTGCAGATCCTGGTGGAGGAAGCAGTTATGTCTGGCCTACTAGGAAATCAAAGGAAATAAAAAAGGCATTAATGGGAAGAAGGAAGATGATGAGCAAGCTGTGCAAAAGGCAAAATTGAGAAGTCAGGAGAAAGTAGTTTAATGAGAAATAGAAGCAGCCTTTGAAGCTCATGAAGAGGACAGAAGTCTGTTGGGAACCCCCTTGGAACAGAGAGGGAGAGAAGCACAGGTGTAATGCAGGAAATAAAGGGCCCACCTCCTTTAAACTGGTCTTACAAGAAAGCAAGCATGATTAGCACAAGCTTACTAATGGAAAGCAGGGCTCTTTCCTTTAGTTCTTTAAGTATAAAATAGATCAGACTAGCAGGATGGAAGGGCGCTTGTATTTGACAGAGGTGGGATGGCCTTACCAAGCTGGTGGCATCATTAGCCTGGCACCTCTGGGAGTTTTTGCTGCCAGGAACAACCAAAAGGTGGAAGAGACAGAGGAAGAAAGTGATGGCTCAGAGAGCCATCAGTGGGGGGAGAGGAAAGCCTGAGGAGTCCTGAAAACACGGACTTTTCAAAACAATTTATTTTGCCCACTGTGAAAGTTTCATGTTCTTTAAAAATGAAGCTTATCAGTAATGTACCAACTGAAATGTTAGTGCTGCACAGCACTGTGAGAGCACACCAGATGATTAGGAAAAGTGTACCTGACAGCTGTTGAGAAATATTCATTAAAAGTGAGACAGAAAAGCACAACCCAAAGGTATTCTACAGGGATCAATACCATGTTTGAAGTTATATTCAGCATTTCACTGAATTAACTGAACAATTATTCCGTATAAACTGTACACATAAACTAAAGAGTGGTACCACTGTAGATAGTAATGACAGTACAAAAGACAAGGCAATATTCCTGTCATGATAAACAGGGGTCAATCACCAGTGAATGCAATTTTTTCAGCCACAGATGAAGCTACACATATGTAATACGCGATGCTGAATATGTACTGAAAAAATGTCAAAAGCATATACTTTAAAAACATTTTTAAATGCTTTTGAAAGAAGAAATAAAACTGGGGTTACTGAGTAACAACAGGGAAGTGATTTTCACTTCTCCTTACGGCATGATAAGACCAACACAGGCATAATGAGTAGCAATGGGGGCTCATGCTACACAAAAACATTACTGAGAAATTACAAAGGGTGCAGAAAAGTATTCAAAGGCTAGAGAAAATGCCTTCCTGTGGGAGATATAAAGAATTCAATCACTACAGTTTATGCAAAAGAAAGTTAATGACAGTGGCTTCACCCTATCCTAGAGAGAAAATTTCTGTTATTAAGGCACTTGGTGAGCTGTAAGAGAAAAGAAAGGCAGAAAACAACCTCTGGAAGCTAAAATCAGACAAACCCAATATAAAAATGCACAGTTTTAATACTGATTAATGAGTGGAAAAACAATTAACAGAGGAAGTAATAGATTTTCTTTCTATCTTGATTTGCTTCCCATTAAAACTGGCTTTCTAGAAGTTAAACAGCAGCCAAATTCGTTCATAGACACACAGGAAACTGATAGCTGGAGATCAGCTGCAAAACCTTTTATGGATCCTTCTAGACTTAGACATTCTAAGTCCCTGAAGGCATCTTAAATTTGGGACATTAGCAGAGCACTCAGAGGGCATTCACTGGTCCTTGTTTCACCAGTCTTTGGGGGAGGGTGTTGACGGTGCACCTGTGTAATTTGTCCCAACAGCAGAAAAGGAATCTTTCTCAGTGGGCTTCTGCTGCCCATTTGTATTTCAAATGGCAGCAAGCTGTAATGCTCTTGTGCTTGACAGGAAGAAGATCGGATCCACTTTGAAAATAACAGCAGTTTGGGGAAAGTTATTCTGCTAAGTAGGTGGTCACTGCATTAGATGCAGAGGTCACCACCTGAGCTGGCAGTGGAGGGAGAAGCCCATTTCTTACTGAGCTGTACTTCACAGCTCTGCAAGAGAAGCAAAAGTTGTCCCTACATAACTTTCTTCTAGAGTTAGCCCAGACGGGAGTGTTATTTAGTTTGCCCAAAGGTATGGACCACATGAATTGTAGAAAGCATGTATTCTTTTGAGTAACATGCCTATCTGACATGACCCAACTCCAGGTTCTTGTTCCTCAGGAAATCTAACACACAGGCAGCCAGAGGGTAATTAAGGACAACAGTTGCTTTAGTTATGAATGCCTTTGCTTTTATCCGTTTTAGAAAAGCAGGTTTAATAAGCTGTCAAGGGTTTATTAAGGAGTGTCTCTCAGTGTCAATTATCCACAGATACTTGTTGATAAGGAAGTTTTGTCTCTTGTTCCATATATGGTTTATCAAAGTGATAATTGTCATCTAGCTTGGTCTTACTTGGGATACAAGATGTTCTGGGCCTGTTTCTCAGGATAAGCTTCCTTTGAGAAGAACAGACATGTGAGTGGTGGTTTTGCCACCATTTTTTCTTCATATTATCTGTAAACGTGGCTACAGCCATTTATGTTGTCAGAAAGAATACATAAAGGTTTCAAAAATATGTCATTTACTGATAATGCTACTGATTGTGCACTATAGAAGCATGGATGGACATTTTCAAAGGAAGACAAAAGAAACTTTCCTTGAAGAATTAGTAAAAGCAGGCACCTGCCCTTGCAATGGACTTCATGGGTTTGAAATGTTGCTTTTTGCCAATGTACTTAACCCGAAATGTTAAAAAGGAAGCATTTTAACAGCTGCTGTATATTTTATAACTGATTTAATTGACTATGCCATTTGAGACATGAATGACATTTTAGCTGACAAAGTTCACGATAAATTCAGCTGCTGGCAGTGTAATTATCCCTAGTCGTTTATTCATCTGTATATTTCCAAGTGACAAGATTTCTGTGTTTTTGCAGATGCGATAGTTAACTGTGTCTCTCACAGGATGATACCTACGCTTCTTTTTGTCCATTTATTTGTTTTATTTCAGACAAAATAATTATTGAACTTTGTATAATAAGGAGACTGCATTCTTCCTAGAATAAGAGATACAGTACTGAAGAGTGGAAACTGGAGCGACTACATTTTACAAAGGAGTAAAGGAGAAAGCTGAGTATTATTTCAGAGTTTCTCAACAAAACAACATATGAAATCTCTGGCATAATCAGTGAAAAATAGGTCAATTTGAATTTCAACAGATAGTTTTAAATATGAATTTGCATTTTTGGATGAAAATAAAGCATAGGCTTGTAAATGCTTGTCTGCATGGAATAGTTAGTGAAGTGTAACTACACTGCAGTGATTTCTGTACATTAACTCCATGGCTGGAAAACCTCCCTCTGTGCTGAGGTATCCTATGTTGAGTCCCCCTCTATATAAACTTACCTCCTTTCTGTAAGTGTAGAGGAGCCTCACGAGATTAACCTTACTAGGCTAAAGATAACCTTTGTGAATTTAATCTACAAGTGCTTGTGTCTTGTAATTTAGTAGCTGCCCAGGAAGAAAGTGATGCTATAAATTATTTCCCTCGTTTACTGAGGATTAACTGGTCTATGAAGATGAACTGTAAGTCACCTGGGTACCTTTGAAATTTATACTCACATTTTTAGTATCACAGAACAACCACTTTCTTGTCATACTCAGACATAACAGTCAAAGTCTTGACCTTGAGCAGGATCTAGGAAGGAGCAATTACTCAAAATCAATCTTTAGAAATACTCAAAGGCAGGAAATAAGGTTTTGGAGCAGTTTACTTTCTAAGAAACCCCTGCAGATTCCTTCTTGATTTCTAGTGCTAGCTACAGAGGCACTAATCACCAAAAGATGCCTAACAGTTCATGGCATATGTCTACAACACTAGACAATACTGTGTTTTGTGAGGTATTTTTACCGGTCAACTAAATTTAATGTGGATTTAGACAGCAGGGATGCTGGGTTTAAATATATGTTGTTTCTGTTCTGCTACGCTTCTGGTTGCAGCCAGGAACAGGTTATTTTTTCTTTCTAGTGATTGCTGTGAAAGGAATGTCAATAATGCATATTGTTTTACTTGTTGCTAAGTGATGTTTATACTTTTCAAGGACTCTTTTCAGCTTCCCATAGAAGCTGAGAAGGAGCATAGACAGAACAATGGAATGGTCAATCAAATATTCCATACCATAGACATCATGTTCCGTATATAAATGGGGATTAATGGGGGGCAGGGTGTAAATCCTTGATCACTGCTCTGGAAGGGACCAGCTGACATGGTGATGAGAGTGACTTGTGTCATTATTATTATTGTTGTTGTTATTTTCCTTTTTTGTTACTGTTCTATTAAACTATGTTTATCTCAACCCATGAGATTTTTCTTTCCCTTCACCTCCTTGTCTCCTCTTCTCCCTGCCCTTCTGGGGAGAAGGGGAATGCATATGAGCAAAGAGGACTTTCTGGGAATAGGGAAAGCAGACATCTAATAGGCACTTGAGGCAGATGATGTTGATTTCCAGGACATTCTTCAATGAGAAAAAAATAAAGTAACTATATTGTTTTTTACTTTTGGTTTGTGCTTTTCCCTGACAGAGGCAAATAGCAGTACTGCCAGCTAAAGATGTGATCTTGATTTTTTTTCTCTAAAAGTGTGCAGAGTATTTGGCAAATTCTATCAGAACTTTTCAAACATTTTGTGCGATGTGTTTTTAATCTTAGCCTAGAGATCTACACATCTTATTTGAATTACTACTTATTTTTATCAAATTTTATTAGCAAAAAATTATATGTGCAATCAGATGCGTTAAGAAAATCAATAAACATCAGCATTTCATTTTTAACACTGTTTTAAATTTTTAACATTGCTTTCCAGGCTAAGGAGAGAGTGAATGTAATTCTAATTCATTTTATATAAGGCCTCTGGTCTAAGTACAGAATTTTCTTTGAGAAGAGCAGGGATACTTTGTTTAAATTATAATAGCTGTTATTCAGCCTAGTGTATACATCACAGATTTGTTATGTAATAATTCTAAGTGCACTAGCCTTATAAAAACTCTCTGTGAAATTTGATCATTTGTAAAGTGACAGAGGAGAGAGAAAACAGACAAAATTAAGATAACCCACCCATCATGGTTATTATGTGGTAGATGGTTTAATTCTGCCGAACTTATAGCTCCAGGTCTCATGTTTAGAAAACTTCATAAGCCTACAGATATCCCTACTGACTTCTGAATTAGCATGTGTAAGATAAAGCAAACGCAATTCTTAAACCATTACCATAGCAACATTATTAATGTTATGTTAGTTAAGACTGCAGCAATGTTTCTATTTTAAAAAAAAACAACAGTGCTTCCTCCTCTTCAGTCAGTCATATAAAATGGAAAGTATACCAAAATACTTACTTCGTGTCTGCCTCACAATAAGAGCTTATCATCTCAAGTAATGTTCCATCACCACTGAAATAGTATACAATCTTTGGTGACTGATGCATTGTATTAAAAATTTAATATCCTAAAGTAACAGATCTAAATATTTTAGTCACAACTGGTTCACAAGTAATACTGAAAATTCTGATAAATTTTCTCATTTGGAGTGTAAAGCAAATATACTTTCCACCCATTCCGGCAGCTGCTACATAAGGGTACCTTTATGTACTTACGTGCACTGAATTTGCCAGGCAAAATTTTCAGATTTGCCACCAATTACTTCAGCTCGTAATTTAGATACCTCAATATTTGCTGTCTTCACAGCAATAGGACTCACAAGACAGCATTTCTAATTACTGTTTGCAGTTACTCAAATGTAACCAATGTAATCCTATTTCTGTATATGCTATATGTAGCAGTGCATGACAGTTATATTTTCTCTTCGGTGTAGATTATCAGAACTTTTTTGCAATTTACCTGTGTTGCCTACTATCTCTACCTCTTTTTTACCTGGGAGATTAAGCCCTAAAATATAAATGTATATTTTTTAATCGTGAAAAGAGTAAGATATGAAAAGCATTACTCATGAGATTTTTGAATGAAAACAAGACTTACATGATCTTCTGAATCCTTCATCCTTTCAATATTATATCAATGTTTTAATGGGGGAAAAATGAATTTACATTAGAGTAATACGCTAAAGTGTAATTAGACAGCTACTTGGGAGTAGAAATGCCCATAAAACTCAGTGAACGAGAATCATGGTTTTCCCTGATGCTTTCATTTGCACAGTGCTTGAATAACTTTCCTTCGCATTTCCAGATACCTGCAATGGAAACTGCAGTGGGAGAAGTAAGTTCCCATAAAGCTGCTGTGTCAGCCAGAATGATTGGCACATTTTGTGTTCTGCCTTTCTCTTTGCACGTACCTGCTTCATCCTGGAAGGCATTCTGGGCTGCAAGAGGATGGGAAACAAGGTATTACTTGTAATCAGCCAAGAACCCTTGGCAAAAAAAGAACATTGAGTTTTTTGCCTTCAGCCAGCTTTAAACTTTTTTTCTTTTTCTTTCACTGCTATGTGTCTTCAGGAAGGGACAAGCATTTTTCCAGGCCTTACATAATATAAATATAAAGTACTTTCTATTCCCAACAGTAATAAATGCCCATTCTGAACCAATTTATTGTAGTCAGCCTGAAATGAATAGCTTTCTGTTTCTGCCAAAATCTTCATTTCTGAAATCAACTTCATATTCTCAATAAGAGATCTTTTTGCTGTAGTGAGGCATTGATCTGCATGCTCTCATTTGAAATGACATTACTTTAAATGTGTCCAAATTGTCAGAATTTGGAAAAACACCCAAAAGTGAATTTTTTACTTGTTGCTTTGACATGATCAGATGCCTTACTGATAGAAGGTTGTTAATCCAGAATAATTGGCTTTCTGTGAATACAAGTTACCAGCAAGGATGAACTATATCAGGAACGGTAAAACTCATCATTAGATAGCAAGGGACTGTCTAATTGAAATTTGCAAAGTGAAGAATGAATCATGCTCTATGTCCTGGAATGCTGTAAAGATTTCAAAGGGAAAAAAAAACCCCAAATCTACTTCTTTCAGAATATTATCCAGGCTGCTTATGTGACCTAGCAGGCCACCTCTGAGTCAGAGAGCACTCAGTATGTACTGACCTTCTGAAGAGGAAATTTGTCTTTTAAACTCTCAATGACTGCGTATGGAAGAGGTGGGAAAAAAGTATCTGGTTGTTACATGCAATGGAAGTTTTGGTTCTTTATTAATAGTGAAAAGACAGCTTCCCTCACCAGTTCTTTTTCCAATGATGTTCCTAAGCTGATATATCACAGAAAGCAATGCTGTATTTTTAGTCTTATACATTTGATTTAGACATGCTCCTCATTACCAATAAGCCGCAAACATTGCATGACACTGACTCAGTTCACAGTCCTATAATTTACCTGAAGTACTAAATTATTAATAATTGCTCCTCAGTTGTAATTAGGAATTTAAGAGAGCTTGTTGGATTAGCATTTCTAGTCTGATGGCCTATTTTATCCTTCCTTTCAGAAGTGCAAGTGTCTCTGTAGGTAGGTAATGAAGCATACAGTAACTTGTCATCCTTATAGGGATACTGAGGCAATGTTCCCAGGGCTTCTCTTATGTTAGTATTTTTTAACAGTTTTCTTATGCCAGAACACCTTCTTGCAACAGGATTCCTCTTTACAGAGGAATGACTGTCCTGGGCCGGAAAAAACGCCCCTCTGCTGAACATGCCTCATCCCCAGTGGTGGGCAAGTGCAGATGCTGAGGGAAAATACTAGAACAGGGCAATTGGACAGCAGTGCTTACCCAGAACACTCTCCCAGCTCCAATATTTTACAGCCCAAGGACTTATTCTGCCAAAAGTGGTATGCTTGTATTTAAGAGTCCTTCGGGTTTCCA
Organism: Chionis minor; assembly: GCA_013398295.1. NCBI lineage: Eukaryota > Metazoa > Chordata > Aves > Charadriiformes > Chionidae > Chionis > Chionis minor. The sequence continues at coordinate 275,680 of VZSF01005718.1, forward strand.
CAGATTTGCTTAATGGCTTTTTGAAGTCATGTAAGCTTTTAACAATCACAGCATGTCTTGTCATGGAGCTCCACAGCTTGACTATCTACCATGGACAGATGCGCTCCCTTTAGTTTCTTTCGCATAAGCCTATCAATAGTTTCATCTTCCCCCTTGCTCTTGTACTGAAAGAAATAGTGGACTGCATCTTTTGCAAGATTTTTATATTTTCACAGGTTGTTACCATGTTTGCTCCACTGTTTCTTTTCTAAGCAGAATCCTGGTTTCGCCTATTTCTGTAGAAAATTATTTCGTATCTTCGACCATCCTTGTTACCCTTTTTGAGGTTTTTCTAGCTTTACCACAGTCTTTTTTATAAGGGAAGGGTGTGGTAGGGGCAAATGTTTAGAACTATGCACGTCATCCAAGATGCAGGACTACTTCAGATTTATACAGTAGGATAAAATATTTTTCTTAAAAGCCCACAATTTCACTTCAGAGTGCTAGTAGCTAGCTTACAGCCCAACAGGTTTTAAATTTCCAGCTCATTCCCTTGCCAGCAATGAAATCTAAATTCTGTTTGGTTACTCCAGTAGAGCGCTATGGCAATCAAGTCCTCCCACGTGCTTCTGGAGTCATGTGTGGAGAGGATACTATCAATGCCGCTTGGTGTCTTTAGTAATACCTCCCTGAGGTTTGGGCTACCCACTGCTCAGTCAAGAAGAAGGAATAATTGTTCCAGATGTTCACAAGTCAATGTTATCAGCGGTGTAACAGCACTGAAACCAACAGAGACCTGATAAGATAAGTTCCATTTAAAGGAAATGCTGGCTTCTCATGGGGAAAATAAAGCTTCTGCTCAGAATCTAAAGGTTTTCAGATTATTTCAGCTTTATTTCATTTTGTAAAGTGTACAAGGCCCTTGATTAGCAGCAGCATTTTCTGCTTAATTTAACTTGGTTTTAATCACACCATCCTATCAGTTTAAAAATTCCAAGTTCTGAACTGGCATGCCCCTAACAATGAACTGTTCACTTATATTTACTTTATGGAAAAAAAAAAGTTAACGATGATAAATTATGGTTCCTGGGAGGTGTTACATTTCTGCTTCAAATCTTAAGTGGCCAGAAGCCGGAGCTTACACATGGACTCACTGTCATTCCTAATGATATTCCACATCTACAAATTATTATCCTCCTTGGATCAGCCAGCAGTCACATGAGCTCAATGAGAGCTGCCAAGCTTAACAAAATAACCTTTCTTTTCCCTCCAAAATATGTTCAAAATCAAGCTGTATGAGACTGTAGCCCAAAATTACTCGTTTTAAGCACAAAAAAGGCACACAGCTTGTCTAGTGTCCTGTTGAACTGGCTGTTTTCAGTTGTTCCCCATGATGGCTGATAGTGTCCAGTCTGTCATATTTTGATGAGGAGACTTTCTGGTAGTTTTGGGGGTTTGGATTTTTTTTTGGTTGGGTTTTGGGTTTTTTTCGGTTGGGTTTTTTTGGTTTGTTTGGGGTTTTTTTGGGGGGGAGGAGGGAGGTGTTAATTTGTTTTTTAATGTGAATCAAACAAAGTTCAGAGTAGTTTTCAAAATGAGGTTCTGCTATTCCATATTTGTTATCGCACAATGTTTTCCAGCTCAATTTCCTCAATTGAAATGTAAAGATGATTTCTCCTGACTGGAAGCCCAGTAAACATGTGCAAGGATATGTGGATCATTGCATAGCCATGAACTTGGAAACACTCTCTTGGTAGCACTGAGCAGGACAACAGCAACCCTTTTAACTGCCTTCATACTTTTAAGTAACTCAGTATTTATGATTATTATCCCTGTATTAAAATTAAATATAATTCATCATGTTTGAATATTAATGTCATTTATAATACTGCGACATGCTGAAGGAAGACATTTGAATAAAAATCCCTCTTCTCTTACTTTGAATTATCATTTTAAAATACTGTTGTAAAGAACCATAAAGCTAAACAGTGGTACCTTACTGCATTATTTATTTCTTTCAGTCAAAGTTTTGGGTTGTGGACAGAAGCAATTAAAACTCTACAGAAAAAAAGAAGAGACCTTTTAAGAAGTATTGTAATTCTGGGCAATGTTTCCATTAGGCTCTGTAAGTGAAAGAATCTTCTTTTCACCTTGCAGACTGTTATAAGCCATTGCAACTCAAACGCTGAGGCAGTCTCTGCTGAATAATTGAAAAAGAGAAACCACTGGCCAAAAGCATTTCCATGGGGAAAGCTGTTGTGTGTTTTTCTCCCAAAATATTTTTTCAAACAAAGGATAATTCCATTCAGTAAATTTAAATAACAGTAGGAAAATTCTGTTTCACTTTACTTTAAATCAAACTTAGATCTTATGATTTTTTTAAATTGAAAAATTAGAATGTTATGTTATTACAGTTTTTGTCTAAAAAATAATCTGATTTGATCAACATTACCCAGCGTATAATTAACAGTAAAAGCTCAGATAAATTGCCATGCAGTGTACCAACTTCAGTTCACGCAAATAAAAAATTGAGACTTCAGACTTTATTACGCAAATTTCAAAGTGGAATTGTAGCTTATAGCTCTGTGCATTCTCACCAGAATGCACAAAATAATTATGTAATTATTACGTTCTTTAAACCCTGTGAACAGTGCACTCAGTGCAGAAGCAACTCTGACACCACCACTTGGGAACAACAATTTGTTCAAAATGCTCTTCTTACACCTCGAAGTTTTGTTTCAGGGTAATTATTGACACCAACATTTTATCTGACAGTCTCTGTTAGGAGTGTCATAACTACAAACATTTCCCTGCAGTATGCTTTCCCCTATGTTAATCTCCAGTCATGCCCCCGTGTTATTGCATAGGAAGTCTCAAAATCCTGAAGGGTACTTCACCAACATCCTTCCTGCCCTAAGAAGTGTTGCCCAGTTTTGCATTAGTCCAGTGATAAAAATTTCAATGACAATCTCCATTCCAGGTTTCTTCTTACAGCTTTGCCTTACCAGGTGTAAAACCACATCCAAGTTCTGTTTCACATCAAGTACTCACAGAAGAAATGGATTCTCAGGGCAAGATAACCACTACCACATTGCATTGTTTTGGGCTGGGACAGAATTAATTTTCTTCATAGCGGCTGGTATGGTGATACATTTCGGATTTATGATCAAAACAGTGTTGATAACACTCCAATGTTTTAGCTGTTGATGAGCAATGCTTGCACAGCATGAAGGCTTTTCTATTTCTCATGCTACCCCACCACATGAGTAGTCCGGAACACGCAAGCCGGGAGGGAACACAGCCAGGACTTCTGGCCCCAGTTGACCAGAGGGATATCCCACACTATATGATGTTGTGCTCAGCAATAAAAGCTGAGGCAAAGGAGGAGGAAGGGGGGACATTTAGAGTTAGGGTTGCACAAGCAGTTTTTGCTTTACCTATTAAACTGTCTTTATCTCAACTAAATGTTTTTTTCACTTTTACCCTTCTCATTCTACCCCTCCCTGTCACACTGGGGGAGCGAGCAAGCGGCTGTGAGAGGCTGAGCTGCCCACTGGGGTTAACCTGCAACACCTGTTGTTGAAAATTATCACATCTTTTCCTCAAAAATATAAACCTCTTTCAAGAGCAATTTTCCTACTCAGTTTTGACTTTGTGTGGGGTTGCAGTGACTTTCAAAGTCACCAGTGAAGTCCTACATAGTCTACTCAGATGAAGCACCTTTCTGGTAATCAGCTCCCTATTCAGAAACATATGAAAGAAGACAGCTTTTGGAGTATTCTTCCCCTGGGTCCCTACTGTTTTCTTTGAAGCATAAGACCCAAAGATTGTCATTGCTGTAAACTTTTGGCATTGGAAACAGGTATTTAAATGCCACCTACCCTTAAAATCTCCATGAGAGAAAGTACATTGTTGAAAACAAAACAGCTCAAGTGTTTTAGATTTTCTCTGTAGTCTTTAAGTGATAGCAGAACACAGCATCTCCTTTGTCCTCAATGTGAACTTAAAACCTGAGAATTATTTTCAGTTCTTTCAGATAATACATTAAGTCCAAGTTTATCTAAGATGCTTCAGCAAAAGAAAGTGAAAGACAGAAATGTCCCTGGGGTAGAAGGGTAGAGATCTTCAAGTCAGCCTAGAATAAAGTGAACTAACAGAGAATAAGCCATAAACCCACTTTATTTAGTCCAGAAGATCCATAACAGGAGAGAAGACTGGCTGAATATTTCAGAAACGTGCTGAACATTACGCTTTCTACTGTCTTCCTTTTTCAGATTGAGCGAAAGATGTAGAGAAATGGAATAATGATCATAAGTAGGACAAAGAAAAGGTGATAACAGTAAAATGAGTGGTGTTACTGCATTTAAAAGTGTTCATTAACACCTTTAATATCCATTAGAGATTTACTAATGCCAGAGATCACACAAGATTATACATCTTTTTCAACTCATTTGACAAGCAACACATTAATAAATGAACATTCAGATCTAATGATTTGTCCATCAAAAAGTAAAATTATGTGCTATTTCATGAATTGTGCAAAAATATAGATGCATTATGAGAAAAAGTCTGTGAAGTGACCCTTCTGAAATGCTTTAACTGCCCAAATGGTTACTATGCAATTTGCTGCAAGCTAAATTCACTGAGTCATCCCTCAGCTGTCTAACAGAAGAGATAATGCACTATACCAGGGGTTAATCTGGCTAACATGCATGTTTTTTTGGCTTCTTCAAGCCTTGAGAAGAAATTATAAAGGTCAAAGTTTAAAAAGTTATCTGTTATAAGATTTTTCCCCCCTAAGAAGGCAAACTAAAAAAAACTTAATTGAAGATAATAAAGATCAAGAGTATTAAAAGATTAAAATGATTGTGATAATAAAGATTTAAAAAACATCACCTTTGCTCCACTTTTTACATTATTTGAGAATTAAATAAAATACTCATCAGAGAGAGATAAGCAGAAAGTCCTCGGTAACAGTGTGAGACACAGACCTCGTAGGTGAACTAAAGTTGACAAGTCCTAACAGCTCTGTCCTGCTGAATTTTGCCATTTAGGCTGGAAATAATCTTACTCTTCCCTTTAGATCTACACTGATTGTTACTAACCCACAAATATCAAACTGTTGAGCCTGAGGGCAGAGAGGAAGGGCCAGAGGGGAAAGAGGGAAGTTTTTGCATTGTTTATGACTGAGCCAAGTAAGAGCTAAGGCTCATTGTTCCATGATACTAACAAAAGTCTAAGTCAATTCTGCAAACTGACAAAGCTGAAAACCTTTCTGAAAANCATTGCATTGTTTTGGGCTGGGACAGAATTAATTTTCTTCATAGCGGCTGGTATGGTGATACATTTCGGATTTATGATCAAAACAGTGTTGATAACACTCCAATGTTTTAGCTGTTGATGAGCAATGCTTGCACAGCATGAAGGCTTTTCTATTTCTCATGCTACCCCACCACATGAGTAGTCCGGAACACGCAAGCCGGGAGGGAACACAGCCAGGACTTCTGGCCCCAGTTGACCAGAGGGATATCCCACACTATATGATGTTGTGCTCAGCAATAAAAGCTGAGGCAAAGGAGGAGGAAGGGGGGACATTTAGAGTTAGGGTTGCACAAGCAGTTTTTGCTTTACCTATTAAACTGTCTTTATCTCAACTAAATGTTTTTTTCACTTTTACCCTTCTCATTCTACCCCTCCCTGTCACACTGGGGGAGCGAGCAAGCGGCTGTGAGAGGCTGAGCTGCCCACTGGGGTTAACCTGCAACACCTGTTGTTGAAAATTATCACATCTTTTCCTCAAAAATATAAACCTCTTTCAAGAGCAATTTTCCTACTCAGTTTTGACTTTGTGTGGGGTTGCAGTGACTTTCAAAGTCACCAGTGAAGTCCTACATAGTCTACTCAGATGAAGCACCTTTCTGGTAATCAGCTCCCTATTCAGAAACATATGAAAGAAGACAGCTTTTGGAGTATTCTTCCCCTGGGTCCCTACTGTTTTCTTTGAAGCATAAGACCCAAAGATTGTCATTGCTGTAAACTTTTGGCATTGGAAACAGGTATTTAAATGCCACCTACCCTTAAAATCTCCATGAGAGAAAGTACATTGTTGAAAACAAAACAGCTCAAGTGTTTTAGATTTTCTCTGTAGTCTTTAAGTGATAGCAGAACACAGCATCTCCTTTGTCCTCAATGTGAACTTAAAACCTGAGAATTATTTTCAGTTCTTTCAGATAATACATTAAGTCCAAGTTTATCTAAGATGCTTCAGCAAAAGAAAGTGAAAGACAGAAATGTCCCTGGGGTAGAAGGGTAGAGATCTTCAAGTCAGCCTAGAATAAAGTGAACTAACAGAGAATAAGCCATAAACCCACTTTATTTAGTCCAGAAGATCCATAACAGGAGAGAAGACTGGCTGAATATTTCAGAAACGTGCTGAACATTACGCTTTCTACTGTCTTCCTTTTTCAGATTGAGCGAAAGATGTAGAGAAATGGAATAATGATCATAAGTAGGACAAAGAAAAGGTGATAACAGTAAAATGAGTGGTGTTACTGCATTTAAAAGTGTTCATTAACACCTTTAATATCCATTAGAGATTTACTAATGCCAGAGATCACACAAGATTATACATCTTTTTCAACTCATTTGACAAGCAACACATTAATAAATGAACATTCAGATCTAATGATTTGTCCATCAAAAAGTAAAATTATGTGCTATTTCATGAATTGTGCAAAAATATAGATGCATTATGAGAAAAAGTCTGTGAAGTGACCCTTCTGAAATGCTTTAACTGCCCAAATGGTTACTATGCAATTTGCTGCAAGCTAAATTCACTGAGTCATCCCTCAGCTGTCTAACAGAAGAGATAATGCACTATACCAGGGGTTAATCTGGCTAACATGCATGTTTTTTTGGCTTCTTCAAGCCTTGAGAAGAAATTATAAAGGTCAAAGTTTAAAAAGTTATCTGTTATAAGATTTTTCCCCCCTAAGAAGGCAAACTAAAAAAAACTTAATTGAAGATAATAAAGATCAAGAGTATTAAAAGATTAAAATGATTGTGATAATAAAGATTTAAAAAACATCACCTTTGCTCCACTTTTTACATTATTTGAGAATTAAATAAAATACTCATCAGAGAGAGATAAGCAGAAAGTCCTCGGTAACAGTGTGAGACACAGACCTCGTAGGTGAACTAAAGTTGACAAGTCCTAACAGCTCTGTCCTGCTGAATTTTGCCATTTAGGCTGGAAATAATCTTACTCTTCCCTTTAGATCTACACTGATTGTTACTAACCCACAAATATCAAACTGTTGAGCCTGAGGGCAGAGAGGAAGGGCCAGAGGGGAAAGAGGGAAGTTTTTGCATTGTTTATGACTGAGCCAAGTAAGAGCTAAGGCTCATTGTTCCATGATACTAACAAAAGTCTAAGTCAATTCTGCAAACTGACAAAGCTGAAAACCTTTCTGAAAACTGTTTGATTCTAATTAAATAGTAGATAGGATTAGGAAACTCTGTGTATCAGATACAGTAAATAAAGTTATATGTGAACGTGCCAGTTCTGAGAAGATCGTAAAGCAACAGCCACAATTTTATTGCCTTACCACACATTAATTATTATTCAATGCTTGCTCATGTTTTTGCTACAGCATTGGTCTTGGACATAATGAATTAGTGCTCTGTTATTTAAAGTATCAGATCCCATCTGGATTTCAATTATTCAGTAAACAACTTCTTTTTCCTAAATTAACCTCCTCAATGACAACAAAAATGATCACTGAGATAGTCAGGAAAGAGGTATAACTTTCTTAAAATTATTAAAATAACCCACATCAAGGTCTTTTCATTTTTTAAAGAAAGGTTTTTTATGAGATACATTATGGTCTCATCTCTACATGTGTTGAATGAATGACAAGGAAAGCAAAATAGAGCCTGAAGTCACTGAGGGAAACATTGACAGTTATTCTACCAGCGCAAAGTAGACTGCCCTAAGAAAGGGAGTAATCTTTGTTCTTGAAAGAAGAAAAGACATTAAGAACTAGCCTTCGTTTTCCTTGGGGCCATTTCCAGGTGTTGCTAACCATCAAATATGGTTTTTTTGTTGTTTGGGGTTTTTTTTTGGTACTGTGTACCCATACTATTGTTGGAGTAAAAGATTCTAATTTTTCTTCTAAAATTTTATTATTCTGTTATTCATGGACAGTGAGCAATCCACAGTAGCTATCCCCGCATACCACATCCTGATGAATGAGCAAGATATTCAGCTGCCAGTGATTAGTTTTCTGCTGCTGCTTTAAGTATGAGTGAGGAGCAAACAAGGTTAGTATGTTAGACAGCACACTGGAGAAGTCTGTATTACCTCTTCCTTATTTTTCAGGGGAACAGAAGTTTTGATCATTCGTTGCCAGCACTGACAACCGCCTCTCAACTCTCCACATTTCTGCCCATCTTCCCTCCAAAAGAGTTTTAATTTTACAAAGCGATTATGGAGTCAGCATAGGATTCAGTTCTTCACATAAACAGATGTAAAACACTGTTACGCCTACCATACTGTATGCTTCTGAGAGATGAATGTTGTACTGAAGCCTATCCACAGCTGAGGAGGTTTCAAAACACACACTTTTGCATACCTAAGGAAAGGTATCTTAGGGAAAAAAAACCAAAACCAAAACAAAAAAACCACAAAAAAACCCACAAACATCAAAAAAGAACAAAATTACGAGCTTTTGAAGCATGCTGAGTGCATAACTGTCGTGACACAAATAATGGGGCTGCCATCAATTGGAAAAATGGATTGGAAAGATGCTGTGTAAGTACAGAAATAACTTCTATTTGGCAAATTTGTGTGTCGAAGAAGAAAATTTGAAAGCAGAGAAATGCAACTTTGCAATAAATCTTTTCAGATCTTAGCCATTGCTTGGTAGGGAACACCTTGGACAGGTAAGGTCATGGGCAGAAATGGAGAAGAGAATGAGACATCACTCCTTAAGTGTTCAGCAACACCCTTTCATTATTTAGCTGTTCCCCCTGTTCCTTTACAAATATAAAAGTCAAGTTCTACGCGTGCAGAAATCACAGGATGCACCAAGTCTGTTAAAAGAGACCCAGAACAAAAGTTCAAGTAGGCAGCTCTCCCAGACTGGATGATATGTGAAGGAGGACTGTGCACCCATGATAGTGATGCCACAAGAAGAAAGTCAGGACAGTTGTCTGCCCAGCTGCCGAACAGGGCTTCCTTCTTCTTCACAGCAAAACAGTTGAGGGTGATAGTACCATGAGAGATTTCAGACATGGAAGTATGATAGAAATGCTTCAGTTCAATGCTACATTTTAAAGCAGTTCAACGTATAATAGTTTAAGATCTTGTAAGAAAAACTGTTTATATATTCTCAAAACAACAAAGTTTTGGAGTGAACAGTGAGCTATGCACCAGAGACTTCAGTATCAGGAACAGATTTCAAGCGCAACTCTGTACAATGGCTGTGGCCACCACAGAGCAATGGGAGTAACGCATTTCCCACTGCTGGAAAAGCAAGACCGCTAGACATTTCATCTTCCCTGACAGTTTCTGGCAAAGAGAAAGAATTGTAAAAGGAGAAAGTGTAAAAGGAGGAATCTAAAGATAACAAGATATGAAGACATAGAAATCATAGAAATCATAGAATGGTTAGAGTTCGAAGGGACCTTAAAGATCATCAAGTTCCAACCCCCCTGCCATGGGCAGGGACACCTCTCACTAGAGCAGGTTGCTCAAAGCCCCATCCAGCCTGGCCTTGAACACTTCCAGGGATGGGGCCTCCACAACTTCCCTGGGTAACCTGTTCCAGTGCCTCACCACCCTCACAGTAAAGAACTTCTTCCTAATATCTAATCTAAATCTCCCCTCTTCCAATTTAAAACCATTACCCCTTGTCCTATCACTAGATTTCCTGACAAAGAGTCCCTCTCCAGCTCTTCTGTAGGCTCCCTTCAGATACTGAAAGGCTGCTGTCAGGTCTCCCCGGAGCCTTCTCTTCTCCAGGCTGAACAGCCCCAGCTCTCTCAGCCTATCCTCATAGGAGAGGTGCTCCATCCCTCTAATCATCTTAGTGGCCCTTCGCTGGACCTGTTCCAACAGTTCGATGTACTTCCTACGTTGAGGACTCCAGAGCTGGACACAGTACTCCAGGTGGG